>NRSV01000065.1:0-209421 GCA_002286855.1 Bipolaris cookei | reverse complement strand
TAGAGGCTGAACAGGGTGAGAGCAGTCAGCGACGTCAGCGCGCGCCGCCGACGTGCACAAAGTGCCACGTTCAAGGTCACAAAAGAACTCAGTGTAGAGCTAAATAATAAATTATATTTTTTAAGTTTTATCTTCTTTTATCTTATTATTATGGATCAATTGCGCAGAATGTCAGGTTAAGTTTGGTGGGGTGGGCCACTTACTGGGGTGGGCAGCTTACTGGTGGAACACGTTACCACATGACTATGCTTACGTACGACAAGGCAAGCGAGAAAGTAAGAGGCAAACTTCTTGTACGATAGCTTTCTTCTTTATCTTTCTTCTTCTGTACTATAGGTGAATGCATAGTCGTTAGCCAGGCCTCTCCGCCCATAAAAGTGGAGAGAGAAAGAAGTGTTGGTGTTCCGCCACTGCGGTTGTTCCGTTACGAGTGGATCCACGTTAGCCAATCTCACAGATGAATCCACAAACAGCCTCAGAAGTGAACCCAGATAATATCGTACGTCGTCATTCCCAAGCTACAAAGACTCAACAGGAATAAAGACATCCATCTATACGTATATTTGTATTCGTTTCTTTATTCATTGAATCCATATCTCATAACTCGAACTAGCTAACTCAGTCTTCCGTAACCGTAATGAACCCTAACTAGTCCACCATAGACACCGTGCCCTGATGAACTCCGAATTCCCACTTTTTGCGGATATAACCCGATAACTCGAACGAACTAACATGCTGAAGGCTCTAGCCTATATGTCTGTCATGATAAATGGCAGATGTCTATAGGCCAAAACTCTTCGTAACACAGATCCATATCGCCTTGCAGTGTCGCACACGGCTCGGCGGGGGAGCATGCGTCTAGGCAGATGCAGCCACCTAAGCTGCGGTGGTGGCGGGAGGGTTCTCAACGGCCTCCTCAGGGGTCGCGTTGGTAGCAGCGGCCTCGGTGAGAGGGGCCTCGCCCTCAGTGGGCACGTCTGGTGCGTCGTCCTCCTTGCCGGGCGAGTCAATCGCGACCTTAACGGCGATCTCACGGCCCTCAATCTCCTTGCCGTTCATCTCGGCACACGCCTTTTGTTGGAGCTCTTCGGAGCCGAGGGTAACGAAACCGAAACCACGGCCCTTGCGGGGCTCGCCGCGAGCCTGAAGCTTCTTTACCATGAAGCGGGGGATGGGGCGGAGAGCGATCTTGGCCTGGGTAGGTGAGTAGTCCTTGAAAATCTCGAGAAGCTGCAGTTTGGTAAGTATAGGCCCAATCTCAGGTATTAGAGAACACTTACCCTATCCTCCTTCAGGTCATAAGGCAGGTTGGCAACCATGACCTTGGTCTTGGAGGGAACGCCATCCTCGGGAGGACCACGCTGCTTGCGCTCGCGGGGAGCAGCGGCCTTGTCGGCGCCCTTCTTTGCTGTAAGCGTTTCGTTCGCAGTCTCGGTGAGGGGAGCAACTTGGCCAGGTACATTTGTAGGAGTAGATTCGGCAGGAGCCTCAGTGGAGGGTTCAGCTGGCTCGGCACCCTCAGCGTCGGTCTTCTTGACAAGCATGATTAGTCTGTGTTCACGAGTATACAATCATTACGGTCTGTACTTACAGCACGTCCTCCACGTCCAGCACGGCCACCACGACCACGGCCACGGCCACGTCCGCGGGTGGAGGTGCGGCGGCGAGCCTCGCCAGTATTGCCTTCGGCTCCGCTGCCAGCTCCCTCAGCGTGGGCCTCGGGGGTGCGGGCAAGCTGGATGGAGACCTTGCGGTCGAGGATGGCCTTGCCGTTGAGCTCAGCAATAGCACGCTCAGCCTCGGAGGGGGTGGAGAGGGCAACAAAGGCGTAACCGACGGGGCGCGAGGTACGCGGGTTGGTGGGGATGGTCGTGGACTCGCTGGACAGCGTGTTAGCTCGAGGTTGTGGCGTCATGTGGAGAAGGCGGGCCCACATACACTAAGTAGTCCTTGAAGAAGTCCTTCAACTCCCCCTCGGTGGTCGCATACGCGAGGTTTCCAATGTAAAGTCGCCTGCCCTCGGCGGCGCTCGCACGCACAGCCTCGTCCTCGGCTGCGGTGGGCTGCTGGGCGCCGGTGCTCTCCGTGGTAGTGGCTGCGGGAGCGGTGTTGTCGGTGGTGAGGGAGGTGGTGGCCATCTGGGCGGTGACACTGTCGACAGGTGCGGACATTTTTGCTGAAGTTTTAAGGGTTGACGAACACGAGTAGAGAATCGAACGTGTAGGATGAATGAGGAAACTTGGAGTCCTGGTAAACCGGCAAAGGTAACCTTGAACAGCAGTGGATTATTGAAGTATTGATGGGATTGTCGAACCGCCTGTTGGTGGAACTGTTGACGAGGGGGGTGTGGAGTGGGTAGCTACGAGCCCGGGGAAGGTTGAGAGAGGATTGGGTTGATGGAGTGCTTGGTTTGTCTCTGTTGTTTGACTTGATGGGGGAGGGAAGGGAGCAGGGCTGCGGGCCTGGGCAGATTATTTTGAAGAGAGGGCGGCCATGGGGGCTTGTCCCAAAGCGGCAGTCGAAGCGGCCCACTCGCGCAGGGAAGCGCCACTGATTAGTTGCGCCACATATGTATGTGCATGCTACAGGGAGGGAGGAGCATCTGGCTTATTGTTTATGTAGTATCTTCTATACATCTATGCGTATATGAAAAACAAAAGGACATACATTCATCTATATAATTACTTACTTGCATATGCAGGTCGTGTATGCATACTTATCACAGCACCTGTGCTGCTTAGCTAATGCGCCTCCTACCTAGTAGCTGGCGCCACACACTCCAGCCCCCCCTGCCCGCCTGCGCCACGGCTCAACGTCGACGACGCACCCAGTTGCCTCAGGCCCCACTGCCGCTAGAAGCCGATAGCAGCAAAAAGACCCGGCTGCCGTTGACGTGGCCGCTAGTGCACCGCTTCTTCATGCGACGGGTCCGGGGGCCAGCCGTCAAATCTCATCTTCTCGACGAGTCTCCTTGAAGCTAGTCTCACCGTACCGCTCCCTGATGCCATGCCCGCCCTGCAGCAACCACGTCGCGCGCTGGTCGTTTATGGCTCCGAGACAGGCAACGCCCAAGATGTGGCCGAGGAAATGGGGAGGATCGCTGAGCGCCTGCGATTCGACACCGACGTTGCTGAGCTGAATGCCATCAGTCTTGTATGTCAGTCAATGGCCGTGCCAGTGCGTGCAACAGGGCCTTGTTGACTCGAGTAGAAACAATTGCTGCAGCATGATGTTGTTTTGATTGCAATCTCCACCACGGGCCAGGGCGATCTGCCCCCAAACAGTCAAACATTCTGGAGAGCCATTAGAAGCGCTCGCTTACGCCCAGGATGTCTGCATCAGATGAAGTTTGCCTCGTTTGGCCTGGGAGACACATCGTATCCCAAATATAACTGGGCTCATCGTAAACTCTATAATCGCCTCATCCAACTCGGAGCCCAGGCGATATGTGACCGTGGTGAATCTGATGAACAGCATGCAGAGGGGTAGGTCATTCTCGCCGTAGTCATACAATGTGTCTGACTTGACCAGTATCGATGGCTCATTCCTTCCCTGGTCTACCAAACTTCGGCAACACCTCCTGGAAGCATATCCTCTTCCTGACGGTGTTGAACCAATACCGGATAACATTCTCCTAGACCCCAAATGGCTGCTTGAAACTGCCAACGAGGCATCAACATCTTCAACCAAGTCCGAAGCAAACAGCGACTCACCTGATATTCCTCCCTCAGACCTCCTCAAGGTTCCCGGTGGCTTGACTGCAAATATTACGAGCAATGAACGTGTTACCCCCCCGACACATTGGCAAGATGTCCGACATCTCAAGTTTGAAATACCAGAAGTTCGCTCCTATGTCCCAGGCGATGTCGTCACCATATATCCCAAGAATTTTCCTTCGGATGTCTCCCATTTCCTAGGATGCATGGATTGGACCTCGATTGCCGATGTCCCTCTACGTTTCATTCCGTCCTCGCCATCTACACCACCAACCGCAAGTCTTCCCATTCGGACCTTGGATTCCAATAGCACAGTAACTTTGCGCCAACTTCTCACCAATCATCTCGACATCATCTCAATCCCCCGCCGCTCCTTCTTCGCCCAACTTGCCCACTATACCACTGATGAGTTCCACAAAGAGCGTCTCCTCGAATTCACAGATCCCCAGTATATTGACGAGCTCTACGATTACACGACGCGTCCGCGCCGCAGCATCCTGGAAGTCTTGCAAGAGTTTGAATCTGTCAAAATACCATGGCAGCGCGTGTGTAGCATTATCCCCGTATTGCGGGGGAGACAGTTTAGCATTGCCAGTGCGATGAACCCAACAGCAGAATTGGAGAGAAAAACCAAGATTGAGCTATTGATTGCAATTGTCAAGTATAAGACGGTCATCAAGAGAATTAGGCAAGGCGTAGCAACGAGATATATTGCTTCTTTCATACCCGGTCAAGAGATTACTGTTACGCTTTCGCAGGGAGGGCTAGGTGTGAGCAAGGAGGAGCTACAAAGACCCATCGTCATGATCGGGCCCGGAACCGGCGTTGCGCCGATGCGATCGTTAATCCACCAACGCATGTTGTGGCGGGCAGAATTGAAACAAGCACAGAACGGACACTCGCAAGGCCAGGAGCAAGAACAAGCTGAGGATTTGCTGTTCTTTGGCTGCAGAAATGCCGATTCAGACTACTTTTTCAGAGACGAATGGGCGAAGCTACAATCCACTGGCGTTCCACTAATGGTTTTTGCGGCCTTTTCTCGAGACCAGGTGAGCGACAATCTCATTTTGTCTTTCTCTTCTTCCAGCTAACATCTTCTCAGCGGCAAAAAGTCTATGTGCAGGATCTCATCCGCCAGCAATCTGCCCTCATCTTTTCGCACCTCTACCACAAGTCCGGCATTATATATGTTTGTGGCTCTTCGGGCAAGATGCCCCAAGCAGTCCGCGAAGCGCTCATTGAAGGATTCCAGGAATATGGAAACTTGGATAGAGAAGGAGCAGAGGCGTACTTGGTGGGAATGGAAAAGGCTGGACGATATAGGCAGGAGACGTGGTAGTAGTGGTACAGCTTTAGCTCCACATTGCTCTGCTTATTCCATGATCGTATGTGAATGAAAGTAAAAGTTCAGAAAACCATATTGGCAGTGTTCTTGGGGAAAAGGTCTGGCAAAGCACATAGTAGTACTTGGGCACAGCGATTTGCTCACTTAGCGCTTCACCACAGATATGATCTTCGACTGGACAACTTCTGAAATGTCGAATCAGGGGTAGAATGCAAAATCGTAGTGTTTACTTCATAAAACAATATATGCGAAAGCAATATGATCATGTGGCCTTCATGATAGCATGGTATGCCATAGATAGCGCGAAGAGTGGATTCATGTATGCTGTAACCCTGTAGCTTCTCTAGCAAGCACAATGCCCATCAAGTACTCAGCCCTGCATTCGCCTTAATCTTTCCTCAGCTGCTCTTGCCCTTCTCTCCCTCTCCATCCTCGCCCTCGCTTCTGGTGTCAACCCCCTCATCTCTTCCTCCCTCAGGTCAGCGCCAGTCTTGACAGGCAGCGCGCCCAAAGACTTTCCTTTGCCCAGTCGTTGCTCCTTTCTCCTCACCTCTTCTGCCTCGCTTTCCTTACGCACTCGCTCTGTCTCTGCTTTCCTACGATCAGCCTCAGCCTTATTTTCTGCAGCCTTCTCGTTCTTTTCTTGCGCATCTCGCTTGTCAGCCTCAGCCTTGGTCATGGCTGCCGGAACGCCTGCTTTCTCCCAGTCCCATGCAGACTCGCCGAGTTCGGAACGTGCAACACGAAATGCATCCCTTGTGGCACGGTCACCCGCCAATGAGAACGGTGTCCGAGCTTCGTCATTCATCAATGTCGGGTCTGCGCCCGCTTTTGTAAGAAGCGCAATGACAACGGGAACTGAGTTGAGGGATGCCGCAAGGTGCAAGGGCGTTGGTGTGTGATGATTGGCAGGCAGGAAAGTGAATGTTGGGGGAATGTTGTTGGTCTTGAGGTAGTTTAGGAGCGCAGGAACCTTAGAGCGCTTGATCATTGGTATAATTTGTGATGTGTGTAAGGAAACAGCCTCTTCCTCTTTCGTCGGCTTCTTGGGTTTGGGCTTTGCCGGAGCTGGAGCAGTGGTTGCAGCTTCTTTCTGAGAAGCGTTCAGAGCAGCAAGTTCTGACTCATTAACTGTGCTTTGCTTCACCCGAGTTAGCTCAACAAAAGCACGCATGAGCTCCTTTTGAGTCGCTCGTCGTGTACTGAACGGGAAGCCTCTGTTGCGTGGGTCGTTGTTTCGCAGCACTTGTCCTTCATAGGGACCGAAAAGTGTCCTTCGATTGGTTGCACCGGTAGCACGAACGAATATGAGCTCCGCAGTATCAATCATACTCTTCCAGCTGTTCAGTAGTTCGCGTACCTCGTTGACGAGCGCGGTTTCGTTGTAGCGACGTATAGAGGAACCGGCAGAATGGGCATTTCCCTTGGCGTTGTCATTGGCAGATTGTGAACCACCCTGTTTCCTTCGGGTGGTGTATCGGTGGAAAGTCTTGTGGGCAATGACCGTAGCTGACCGCTCGTCTACTCCGTTATGCTTCTTTCCTGTTTTGGGCGCTAATGCTACAATCATAGCTGCAAAATGCCCACCACCAATCATACATAGAAAGTAGTATGGCCCAATATCCGTGTTGGGCAGTGGAACGCCACCCTCGTTCACCTTGATCTTTAGAGGTTGTTTCGGGGACAGCTGCTTGCTCCGGATGGTCTCTAGAATGTGCGACTCCTCTTCTTGCTCCGCATTCGAAAATATAGCGCGGTATATGCCCAGCGACGTGTTGTCTGGTAGTGCGGGCGATGTGAACCAAATCAACGGAGGCTTGCCAGGGCCACTCTGTTTCTTGGATGAGGCAAACTCATCGAACTCGGGATCTATGATATGAGCCTGCTTCTTCAAGAGCGCACTGAGGGTAGAATCTTTGACTTTGCCGCCGCCGCCCTCGTCTTCTTCTTCGTCCGATTCTGATGACTCAGAGCCCGATATACTCTCATCCAAGTCGCCAATGAGCTTCTCAAACTCAGCCTCACTCACTGGCTTAGCGCCCTTTATCTTCTGTTTCAAGTTGTAGCCGTGAAGGTCGGATCGGACATGGCCGCGCTGATCGGCGAGAGACGCGAAAATGAGGCCGCAGAGGTTGCATGAGGTTGCTTTTGCCGGGCTCGAGTCGTTTTCGGAAGATATTTTCGTGGTATTTGGTATTTGGGGGGGAGTTTCTGAGAGCGATTGTTGATGCTGGTCCTTGAGTGTGAGAGTGGCCAGGAGCTCTTCAGGTAAATCGAAAACTGCAGGTGTAGATGTTAGTCGGGTCGCAGACAACAAAGAACTATATTACCGTAGAGTGGTCGCTGCAGTAGATGGTCATATTGCGCCATTTGATTTTCATGTATGTATATACTGGCAGAGGCGGTTGTCAGTAAGAGCGGAATATTTGGTGGGGCGCGTTGAACATGACGTAAGTCCCGCTAGCGTGCTCACTTCCTACAAGGCCTAAAACCAACACAGTCACCACTACCTGGATGTAGTGTCATCAAGCCAAGTTGCGGAATGGATCGGGCGCGGCCTCCATCCGTTCTCTTGCCAGGGCTTCGGCTTGATTTCTCAAGTAACCTTGAAAGGAGGAAAGAAGAAGCCTTCTCTGGATCGTCAGGCGACCTGAGGTCAAATTCCGGGGTTCAGTCAAGATCTCGAGAATAACAGGATTTGCTGGCTCCTGTAGTTCTGTCCTCAATCCGACAACAGCTTCGCGAATCTCCCGATCTATACTGACCAGCGCCTGCAAGTCACTCCTCAATTCACGAAGTGTGTCTAGCACCTCAACAAGTAACTACCCACGCGCGGTCGCTGCCGCCCTCAGTGCTATGACATGGCCCTGTACTTCCCGGAAGGCAGCCAGTAGGGTTTTGAGGGCTATCTAGACCGACTCCACCACTGCCTTGATTGCTTGAAGACCATCGCGTTTGCCAAACGCGAGATAAAGAGCGACAGAAAAAGAGAGAATGGTAAAAACGGCTCCGACTAGCGTCTAGATTGACGGAAACCAAATAATGAAGGGCGCATCTATGATGGTTAAAGTAGAAACAAAGATTTGGCACGGTGTTCAAAGAAAAAAGTGCAAGGTGGCAGACTTGAAGAGAAAAGAAGAAAACAGTGAGGGAAGGGAAGGTAATGCTTCTGAGGCAGAAAGCCTGGGATTGCGACTGCACTTTCTGAATTCGCACTTACACTTCCTGCTATCGTATGATCAGTCTGACGTCAGGAGAGTATGCCTAAGTTGGCAAGCACGTAGATTCGGGCTTGGGCATGGGATACTGCTAGACAAAACGCTGCGGAATTTCAAATATAAAGTCATCTTTGATAAACTATAGGATGTGCAAGAATGTTAGAAACGAACAGGAACTAGTGATCCGTATGTAAGTAGCTTGCTGCGAGCTGGAAGTAGGCAGATGTCATTACATTAACAAGCGCGCGATATACTAACCCAACCCAGCTGCTCGTAAGGCTCTCCGCCATGAGCCATCAGTGATCTCTGCTACACTACCAACCTCATTCCATTTGTCCCTAATACTCCCAGGTGAGTTATATGGCGAATAAACTGATCTACTTTTTTTCACTCGGATTCCACGCCGCCATCGTATGCCAATACCAGTTCCCTAGCGTTCGAGAGTCACCCAGCCCGCAATACACTAGTACTTCGATGCTGTATCCTTTTTTCACCCCTTGCCAACTTATATTGATGTTGTAATCTGTTAAACAGGAAGTATAGGACCCATACATAGGATCACAGGTCGGAAATGGACTTGATGCGCTTCCCTTCTTAGCAAGCTCAGGAAACTGTATGGGAATGGATCGAGAAAATTCTTGCGAAATGGTGAGGTATTGGCAGATTGAATCCCCACAAGATTCGACTTGGCTTCTAAGTAATACTAAATTACCTTTGAGGTGCGTTATGGATATGGTTGATAGTACTAGAAGTTCATCGTTAAAGATCAGTGCATGCTGTGATACTGAGCATTCAACTTTGTACACGTAATTTTGGTACTGCTCTCGTTTATTGAGTGCCTGAAGATGCAGGCCGTGTTCGGGTCCGTAAAAATGTTGGTTCAAACCAAGCGCACATGATGGTAAGGTATGTAGCAGTATAATGGGAAACAGAAGCGCAGATCTGGGGCTTGCTTGCATTCTAGACACTCCATGTAATACGGGGCGATGGATCTACTCCAGCGCCCATGCCAGCGATGCAGCTTTACACAGCGATGACAGTAATAGCTTTTCTTTCTCATCCGATTGAAGAGGCATACTACGTAGTTTCCAGAAAGTCTTTTCAAGCGGCCAACCGCTTTCTGGCCGACCGTAACCACTACCATAGCAGGGTCCACAGGGCAGATGTAAGGCATGCGGAAATAGAAGAGTACTATCGGCGACGCCATGTCGATGCGCAGGTTTGGCGAGTCTTTGTCCGAGATACCAACGAAATTTTGAAAAGCATAGCGATTTGGGATATTATAGTTACTTATACCTCTTTAGTACTTTAGCTCTTACCGTGGTACTGTCACCCATGCAACTGCTGCTGTGTGTTACGGCTGTGCGAACCACCCGCTGAAGCGTCTCAGCAGCAGTGGGAGCTGCTTCTCAATGCTGGCTGGCCGAGTGCTTTCTCCAGTACATGTTATTGTGCGTTGATTTAGATCAGTCCCAAAAAAGTAAAATTCTTGCTATTTATGTTTTTGCATCGAGTGCACACGCAGTATTGCACCGAGTACGGTCCCCAAAACCCAAAACTGGAACCTTGATCAGGCTTAACAAGCCTAGGTAGGCGAACATCCCAACGATGGATTCACTTCGGGTAGTAGCAAGGTTTAAGATTTCTGCTCTAAGGACCTTTGCACTTGACTATTTGAGCTATGCTAAGATATCAAGAACCTGCCTCTTTAGCTAGCGCCTGTCCATGTAACACAAGAAGCACGAAAAGAGATATTTCAAGCTCTTTCTATTCTCTTAAGATAGGACACGGATACCTCAACTCCTACCTAAAGAGAGTAAATAGAAGAGAAACAGATCTTTGCAACTGCGGGAGACCACAAACAGCAGAGCATCTACTTCTATACTGCGGCTTCTACAGCGCAGAAAGAAATAAGCTTAAAAAGACTATAGGCCAAAAAAATACTCAAACTCCCACTCTTACTCCACACTACGAGCGGTATAGAAGCTACTCTAGCTTTTATTACTAGCACGAAGATAGGAACAAGGAAGTGGCATCTAAGCTAAGATGGCTAGACGGAAAGAAAGATAAGAAAAACAACTCTGATTTTAGTACCATTTCCTTTCCCCTAAGAGAGCCCGCTGGAAGGCAGTCCAGCTGCCCTACATCTCTCCCTGTTACCAACCTGCTCTTTAGCAACAGGCATCTAGAAAGCTAGTAATAGCTTAGCTAGACAAAGGCCGAAGCACTATAGTCACGCAATACAGCACAAAGTACCAAATTGTAGATAAGCAGATAGAACGGCCTCTGGCCAAAGTCCTACATAGCCAACGGCTGATACAGGACTATAATGGAATAATAATGTCCACCTAACAAACACTGCGGTTGTAGTAGGACCTTCATACTGGGCGCGTTGGCTGTTAAACCTTCTAGCCCACTTCATCTGGAGTTCAGACTAGCTCTGGACAAAGCGCGACACCCATTTCTTGCCCACGGGTAGGCGAGTGGATCTTGGCCACGCGCAGCGAGTAACGCGTCTGCCATTCGTCGTTTGTCAATGATATGAGGCGGAAATCCTCGTCGATCAAGATCTAGAATCCACTGCACGAGAGGCTGCTCTTCAATAGGCGATAGCTTGCGGTTGACAGAGACTATCTCTGATCGCGCCTGGGTACCATGAAGACGTCGTTGGAGCGTCGACTTTGGCACGTCGTACGCTGCTGCGAGTACGTGTACTGATTGTTTTAGATTATTAATAACAAGACGATATAGTGAGGCTTGTTCTGCCTTCACAAGAGGTCTGTATAGAGCGTTGTTGTCGCGGCATAGTAGTGCTTGTGCAGAGCGTCGGGTCAGGTTGGGTGGGGGTAGCCTACTAACTGATCCGGCCCACTTACTGATCCTTGGCGTTATCATATCTTTACTACCCATTTGCTAACTTGGTTTTACACAAGCATTTGACCGGCAGATTGGTAGATCAGTGAGTCACCGCGAGAAAATTGCTGCTGCCTTATGTTTTTGTGCTTTTTTTTGCGGTCGAGACTTACAAGATGCTAAGAACAATGAACACAGAGAAACTCTGATCTCACGTGACAGTACGCTTAACTACTATCGCTAAGCCGCTAGTTTTTTGGGTCATCGAGTTATCTCTGTTGGCACGATAAAGGGTGTGGTTGAGTCAAAACAACTGCAGTTGCACAAAACACTAAATGAAGACTTGACTGATTCGACTAGTTACTAGGCTATTGACGTAGCTATATACTCAACAGTAGCAGGCAAGTCAAGGCTGCTGAAACGTGTTCCCGTGCTGAGACGCGTATGCCCTTGCTGGGACTTGTATGCCCGTAGCAAGACCGAGGTAAGACTGACGTCGTCAGCTCGATTCCAATATGTCCCAACAATCTCACTAGTTTCAGACGCTATAGGAGCTAACTATGCATAAATCATCACATGACCTATCTTTCCATCATGTGGCTCCAAAACAGCGTCTGACTAGTGAAATAATCATCGAGGGAAATCACATTATAATCAACAAGCACACAGCCTACGGTCATTACCAGTACATATCCACTACCGAGGCTTGTAGGAACAATGAACCCGTGTTTCGATAGATTCAATACGCTTCCGGATGAGCTGTTGTTGCTGATATTTGACAAGATCAAAGCCGACGACAATTTTTCAAGCTTCCATGCTCTTAACACGACAAGCAAGCGGTTCCGGCGTCTGACGACTGATTATCTATACTACAAATTTCATGGTATAGCTCCAGAACAGCTTCTGCGTACTATAGCGTTACCACGCCCAAATGGAAGACCTGAGCTCGCAGATCACGTCAAAGAAGTAGTGTGGTACCAGAACTATTGGACAAGGACAGCTAGTCAGCGGTGCTTGCAAAAGGACGACAGAGCCCTGCTTGCAAACATACTACAAAGTTCTGGGCGTCTCATCAACACGAGTGAGACCTCTGGGAATCTACCTTGGCGGTTCATTCATTTTGATTTGGATCCTGAAATACACTGGTGGTATCTCGAATTCTTTCTCCTTTTCACACCCAAGATTCAAAGGCTCTGTGTGTGGGATACATGGTCATGGAACGACCACTCCTACTGGTTCGAGACTATATCGCGGAATCTGACCCAATTCCAAAACCTTCAGTCAATTACGCTTCATGGACCTCTGCGGCTGGAGAACGTCGTGCCCCTGCTGACTTTGCCGTCGATTCGTAGGTTGGAGCTTACTGAAGTCATTACCATGCGCCAAGAACCTGGTATGACCTTCTCGTGGAAAGACAGCGGGGACAACACAATAGAACATATACTTGCTGGTGGATCTTCGCTTGAGCAACTAGTAATGAGGGAGTCCGATGTCTTCTTCCCAGAGGCAATCGTCATCCTTGAGAAACTCAATAACCTCAAGAGTCTGACTTACGAACACGCTCAAAACGATCTCGCATTCCATCCAGAAATGTACCGTGAATTCCCGCTTATGGATGAATTGCGACGCCTTTCGGGGATCCCTCTCAAACACCTTCGAATTCGTGGTGAAGTACCACTTGACGAAAGTGTGGTGTCGTCGCTCTTGAACATCAAAGCTCCGATGCTAGAAGAGCACCCACTGCAGAGCCTACTTACCTTGAATATCGGGCCTTGCGACGAGAATAGCACCAATGGCATATCTTTAATGATGTACGAAAATGATAGGGGACCCGGTCATAGTGGTATCGCCGGGCAACTACCGGACGCGCTAGAAGTCTTGAATATCAAGTTAGGGCCTTCTGGGTATGATGGGATAGCTTTGCTTTATCCTTACTTTCAGCTTCTGTCTGATTTCGCTACAGCTGTCGCTTTTTCACCGTGTAATCTAAAGCGTGTTACCCTTGTCGAATGGCCTTTGTGGAGAGACGAGGACTCTGCTCAAGCAATGTTTTCTATCTTGCAAGGGCTGTATAGTAAAGCCGGCATAGAATTAGACGTTTCATTCGTAGATATTGAGGACGAGGAGCATTGAGTGGTCTCCGAAGATGTAGGATCGAGATGGTTGTAAGCAGACGAAACAGATGCTTTTGATATGCATGCTGAAATAGTGCATCCGCCATAGAAGATCATAGCCGAATTTGCTGGCTAATAACATGGGGAAGCATGCCTATGCATCTGATAATATTTTTTGTATTTGATCTTTTCACATTATTCCTCTAGGTGAAGCTGAACCGCCGCACGCTTGACTGGTCAACTACATGCCAAGTCTTTAGCGCAACCAAACTGCGGGGCAGCCTGTTCATAGCTACAGCTGTTTGCCGTCCAAACCAAGCTGTATCCAAAATTTGTTTCTTTGTGACCTTTTCTTTTGAACCTTAGGGTGGTGATTAAGTTTGTTGGCGCACTCTAGCAGCCAAGAGAGTGCAACTGCAGATCACAGGATGGCAACCGAACTGGCGGCAAACACCGGCTTTGGCGCTCTTCCTAACGAGCTCGTGATGAGCATCATTGATTGCATTCCAATCGAAACCCCCAAAGATATTCGCAATCTTAGCCTGACCAGCCGGCGCATGTACCTGCTGTCGCTCGACCACCTGTACAGTCATGTCTTGGTATCCTGCCCCTGGCCACTCACCCGAACCCTTCTTCATGATCCGAAGCTCGCGGCTCGCGTCCAGCAAGTAACATGGAATCTAAGTACCGGCCAAGACAGTAGCAGTGAAAATCGAAAAATACTTTCAAGGTTGATGAGATCGTTCGAGCCAGTCGGAGTAAAATCGTCAATAGATCACGAGCGGTTAACTGCAACATGGCGTGACCATGAGTTTATGGCCTTCTTCATAACGGTCACACCGGCTATCGAAACGCTTACCATAAAAGAAACATATGGATGGAGAGACGATATCTACTGGTTCGGCAAGGCTGTATCAGAAGCAGGAACGTTCCAGAATTTGAAAAACGTTCACATACACGGCCCGCTCTGTCTTGAGCAAATCGCACACTTATTCCGTGTTCCTTCGCTGCGTAATGTGACCATTGTCGATATCGTTCAGCTGGAGCGCCAAAACCACGACTACGTCGAGTGGAACGATGAAATACCGCTTTACACCGTACTCGAAAGGGGTGTTTCGGGCGTCGAAAACATTGTCCTCAAGCGTGCTTGCGTGGAGACAAAAACACTAGCTCACTTCACCGAGGCATGCAGACAACTCAAGAGTTTTGCCTACGAACATGATATCCACAACAATCTGCGGAGCCGGCGCTCGCCAAATCTCATATCAAAGTTTGAGAGCCTTGCCTCTGTGTTGACACATAACCGCGCATCGCTTGAGCGACTGTCTGTTCGCGGCGATCATCATATGCTCTACCAGAAGCACATTCTGCAGTTAGCAAGGTTGGCTTCTAAAATGACAAACTTGCGCTCCTTGGATATGGGCTTGATAGCGCACGATGACGATCCAGACCAATGCACGCCCGATTTTGTTGCTCAATTGGTACGCCATCTCCCGCCCACGCTCGAGGAACTGACATTCGAAATCGACTGGCAGGAGCACTGGGGCTCAAAGGGATGGGAGGGTCCGACGGAGATACTGCGCCATCTCGCTGACATTGCACCTGCGACGCTACCTCTGCTCAAGAGAGTAGCGGTTGTTGACTGGCCGCCCAAACTGGGGCATTTCCCTCCAGACTTTGCAATGTTGTACCAATGCTTTGCTGAGCATAATATACACTTTGCCTCAATTCCTGTCACTATCGAGGGACCAGATCCGATACGGATATTAGATTTCGTCGAGCCTGGGTGGGTTTTTGTAGAGGTTGCTGATGTGGAGTGGCATTACTGAAGATTGTGACAACTCTTCTCTTTCATTTGGGAGCGTATAGCTTGCGGCATAAAACAGGTAAGGATGAGATTCACTTTCCCGTTTTGTTGGCCCTTCATCGTCTAGAAAAGTGTTTTCTTCTTGTCATCGAGTACACCGATTCACTCGCCATGCGTTTTTATTCAGAATAGTCTTTTTACGTCGGAAATGCGTTTCGAGGCGTGGTCTAGGTAGTGCTAATTGCAGCTTCAGCTATTTATTATGATCTGTCCTGGTAGTGTTCAGTGTGAGAATAAATAAGATCTATTACACTAGATGTGAATCAGATATGAAGTATTCAAACAATAGCTCGGGAGAACTGTGAAGGTGGTATGAGATTAAAGATGGATCTACAGGCGTCAGCAATTCCCCTTGAATTCGAGATCTTGAACTGAACCTCTGAATTCAACTACAGGAGCGGCACAAAAACTCTAGAATGATACTGATTTTAATTTTACTGCCTATCATTTTACAGTGTGTTGTAGAGAACATAAGAGTTAACTGATGTTCACCTACTCACAAAGAGCACTTCATGATTCAGCGCCACTCTTATTCTGAAACTTTATCAGATGCCCGCTCTGTATACATTAGTCGTACAATATTTACAAACTATCCTCAAATGGCCCTGTTCAAGCAGCCTTTGTTCGTAATTGCACGCCATGCCAGCTCTGAATCTCATCCTTCAGCACCTCGTTGACCATCTTGTGCTGCTTGATGACGGTCAAACCCTTGAACTTGGGCGACTCAATTTCAATTGCATACATTGATCCGCAACCACCACTGATATCTTGAACCTATGCGAGCGTGTTAGTAATCATTGATGCTGACCCAAATGAAACGACCTGATTCGGTTCGGCATGCCGACAGCGTCAGTATGCAAGCCTGCAATCTCCAAAGGTCTGGCCGACTGCGCCTCCCGAAAGCCTCTGCAATGTTGATATGACGCGCATATTTTCAATGCAGCGATCGGTAGCGCGACCGGTGTCATCAGCGCCAGACACTGGCATCTCCGCATTGTGCAATATCTAGAGACAGGAATGCGGAGAAGACGTTGCATACCTCTAGTTTGACGGGATCTAGCTCCGATTTCAACTTGTCAAAGACGTGCAATTCGGCCTCGTTCAGGTAATCCGGTGCTTGGGGTGTGGTACTAGCCGACTGCGAATACGCCCTTGTGCATGTGCAGATTTGTGGCTGTCGCACTGGGCTAGACCACAAGGCGGAGGGACGCAGTGTTCTCTTTATTGGAGTAGCGGATGTTGCGAAAAGACGCGAGGTCAATGGCAGACGGGGTGTCGCACTTCCAAAAGTTATACGGCGGAGAAGGAGCGCTCTCGAAGGTGCCATTATCGCTGTATGCGTGTCCGTGGGATCGGTATGAGATGCTGATAATCACAACGTGCACCTGTCGTCTTACTGGACTAATAGGATTACGAGATGATTGTATGGCGGTTGACACAGCAATGGATTGTTGCTTAGCAATTGTATGTAAACTTCATCCATCGCGAAGTTCGTCATAGGGTCCGAGCGCCAGCCGTCAAATCACATGACTTGTCTATCGCCCAACCCTCACCAACTTGAGGCAAGACTTCTTACGTACAATATCTGGTTCGCAACATCGAAAGTTCTAGCTTTCTTGATTCCAACAAAAAGTGGCTATGCGGAATATGTATCGTGAGGCTGACCACGATCATATCAGCGTTGCACTGGCTGTGCATTACGCCGTGGAGGTGAGAAGAGGGGATGCTAGCCATCAGCATGTCGAAGTACCTCCAAGTACCTCCGCAGCTTGGCAATCTGACTAGACACTGATAACAAATTCTATTAGCAAGCGTAACTCTCCAGAGTTTGCGACCGACGTCGCACATCACACCGGACGTGTTCACCACTTTGAACGGTGCGCACCGGCTCCACACTTTCGCCTCCGCCATCTTGCTGATAGTGGAGTGCATATCACAACACTCTGAACAGCCAACACTAGATGTATGCCTGGGAGAGGCGTCAACCAAGCGGTAGACCTGGACCCCTCCTTTCCAAGACAGCAGCGGCCGAGACCGTTCGGACCCTGATCAGCGCTGTGCAGATTATCGGGCAACGTAAACTTTCACATGTTGAGGAGGAGGGGAGGGGGGGGGTTGCAACGTATGCGAGCACCCCTCTACCAAGACATGCGACACGGGCCATCACAAACCAATAGCCTGCTTAGAGGCAAGCCCAACTATGTGTGTACGCCACATTATAGGCTGGGCTGCCAGCAATTGTTGAGGAATCTATTCAACCACTCAACGACGGGCTTGGACCATCTTCACGTCGAACCGCGCACTGTCCTCTGGTAATTGAAGGAAAGCAAGAGCCCATCGTGCGGGACATGACGCAAGACGAGCCGTTTCAGTTGGTATCACGCCATTGTGCCACTGAAGACTGACATGTGTCGTGGGGATAAGACCTGTGCCACATTTCCGAGCTGAGCCACCATGCTTTGGCGCAGCACTGGCTGGGGATGGCGACATTCCTGTTTGGCACTGGCGTGCGCAGCCGTCATCGCGTTCGGCAATCTATTTCCTCCTGTTAAACGCAAAGATATAGCATTTCCATATTAGGCGACATAACACCAGCCAATCAGATGCGCCGACCCCAGTACTTCCAAGCATCGTAGAGTACTGACTTCACTTTGGCAAATCTCAACGCTGCCTATTTCACAGAATATAATAAACCTTGAGCTACGCGATGGATATATATCCGTTCCATGTTGATGGAAAGAACCTGTATTTGTACAAGTATATGGTACTATAAGGCCGTTCATGGGAAATTGTAATATGAAATGCAAGCCAGTGCAATATGGATCTAAAGATGAATTGCCGAGGCGCGGTAACGCTGGAATGGTGCAAAACAGAATGCCGGAGTACAAACAGTTAGCATCACACTGCTAACTTTTGAGTGTCGACTACATACACCGTTCAGAAAGGACCAAGATGCATCGCCTCCTTTTGATCAGCACTCTGCAAGTGCTAGCAGCAGCTATACCACACCCTCAAGCTAGCGACGACTCAACAGCCCCACTCACTTCACTCTCGGAGATTTTACCAACATTAACTGTTGCCATACCGGACTCGACGTCTCTCAACATCCCAGTCACAGCCATACCCTCCTTGATCGAGCCAGACCCGGAGGACGACGGTGAAGATGACGACAACGACGACTACGGCAAATCGCTAAGTCGCTCGAAGAAGCCGCATAGAGAGCCGACTCCCATCTTCACCAAGCAGTGCCAGTGTCAGCTGGCCACGGCTCAGTACCCATGTTGGGCTACTGATGCGCTACAGGTAAGCAAAGCGAAGAATTTTTTTTAAAAAAACAAAACAAAACAAAAAGTGGTGCAGAAACAAACAAAGATTGCATGGAAAACCCTGACATTGTTGCTTGGTAGAAATGTTACTTTGAAGAAAACTTCTCTTACGCCTGCTACATGCAAGCAGCAGGTGGATGTCCCAAGCCAACTCGTGCTGTAAGTTCCTCCCCATACTGTTCTTTGTATATCTTCTCCCCTAATCTTCTCTTCTCTTCTCTTCCCGCTTCGCCTTCTTTTCCAGGGTACTAATGGTTCCTTTTGGGCAGTGCAAGCAACTCTACCTTCCTACACCGCTACCAGGACCCAATCCCTGCGAGCTAAAACCAAACCCGCATGTGACACCTACTCTTCCCGCTGTCCCTCCCTTCCCCACTCTTACTGGTGCTCCAAATGTAACTTTGAGTTTACCCATTGTACACAGCAGAAACAGTACGTTTGCGACGGTGCATTCGTCGAGTACATGATGCGTATTAGAGCGGTTGCAAAGGGACGGACGATGCGAGAGAAGGAAAAAAAATTTCACATGGCAAAGGAAAGCGGAACTAGCTACGATATGTCTGTACATAGGTCAAAATGACCACCACCCCCCCCCCCTTCTCCATATCGTTAGTCTAGATTCCAAAACGAACGATGGGTTACATATGACCTAGTCCCGTGTTCGGATAGCGAAAAATGCACATTTCGGCACATTCATGTATGCAAAGCACGATCTTTCCGCAGCAGCAAATTAAAAAAAAAGACATGTCAAAGATCGTGCCTATGACCTACTTACTATGTCCGTTTTTTTTGACACCGCCCTATTTCTCCAAAGCCTCATCTTTTCTTTACCGCTTTCGGGATCCGTCCGGAACCATCAGCGGCAAGTATACTGCGGAAGGTATGCTCACATCACCTTAGCTTCCGCCAAGTTCCATGACTCTGTGTTGTCCATCAACCCACCCAATCCCCTCCCAATCTCCGCCCAATTCAAGCAAGTTCGCAACATTAGTAGTCTTGAGACAACGCCCGAAGTGTAACCGCAGGCGCCCCCTTAACAAACCCCCCGCTGATATGGAATCTCCGCGGTAAAGTGGAGAGAAGAGAGGAGAAAAGAGTGGGCTTAATACAAACATGCGCAGAGGTAGCGAAGCGAGGGAGCGGTAATGAAGTAATGACAGGTCTAGTGTATGTACTATTGTGATGGGGAGGAGGGGAAACGAGAAGCTATTGCTCGGCAAGTCTCCACATAACACAGCTGAGGAAAACGGAGAGGTAGCACGAGACCATGGGGCGGACAAGGGCGTTGAGCGAAAGAGGCAAGTTTATGGTTGGAGACAAAGGAGGAGGAGGGGAGCGAAGGGCCCCACTCTCAACAGTTCGAGTTTGCTGATGGTGTTGGAGTTAGTGATTTGGGCCGTGCGGGGCCGCCGTGGTGGGTGGTGCGCCATGCATTGACAACCGGTGTATTGTTTGCACGATGCAGTATGTATCTCATGAGCGCGCAAAAAAGAAGTGGGGACCTGGAGTGCAGCGGTTTCAAAAAAGTTTATGTTGGGGCGGGTTTGGCGAGGCGTGTGGAGAGATGGGGAACGGCTTGTCATGGATCAAGGGTTTTGTAAGATGGTTTCAGGTGGGTCGACAACCATGTCAGAGACGACCGACAACCACCACCACCACTATCTCGGTTGAAGATGTGCTGAGATGTTCGGCACATGTTGGACTTGTGTGGCTATAGTCGCCAGCCTTGCCTTTAAGGATCGAATCCCACCCACCCCCCCTTCTGGACCCTGGAAGACCCTGTCGACTTCTCGGAGTTAGCATGAGCCGCAGGGTCCGTTAATCGGGATACCGCGGTTCGAGAGCGACCGGCGTTCAATGCTAAGTCGAGAATTCCTATCGTATTCGGACCGTACTGGAGGGCAGATAGTGAAGACAAGAGGTTGCTGTCTATTGCATTATTACATAGAACAGCCGTAGGAATAATGTTGAATGTTGAGCGAAAGCAACGACAGCAGCCCGTCCTGTCTGCATGCTGATTTACCCCAGACATGCAGTCCAACACGGGGTCGGCACAAGTATACACGCAAACACGTACGTACGTAGCCTTGCCACTTTGATAGTTCACCCAGCCTTGCATTCCATCAAATTCATTTTAAATTCCATAAAGTCGACGCATATCTCCTGCAGCTGCGTCCAAGCGGCCCGGTGGACAAGCTCACCCGTCTCTTGGCTTATGCTGCAAGCAATCCCCTAACACGGCGTTGCGACTCGGGCTGGCGTATCTCGGAGTCATCTCCACAAGGACCAGGAAGACGCCTTGGATGAGGCTCCGTGGACCCTGTGTAAACGCTGGTGCTACACTCGATACAGTTTGTGGCTGATGCTGGACAAGGATCAAAGCGTATCGATGGTGGAGAAGACGGACTGGGTTGGCTGGTTGGCTAGTTGTTGGGAATTCGCCGCTCTATTGGCACCATAAGCTACTGTGATTGCGGCTCTACAACGGTGGTATTGGCGACACGGCATCTTCGGAAATACGCCTGAGAGGTTGCAGTTAGACAGTACTATTAGTCAAGTGGCTTTCACATTGTGAATTTGATTCTGTCGTCGTCGGCAGTGTTCATTGACTGCAGTAGTCATGCCATGAGAAAATGGACGTAGGTAGAGAAAATTGGCTTGTGCTAAGAATACAACAGCATAATCTGAAACGCTAATATAAATATGGCCTAGTGCGACAAGAATTCTGCCCACCCTCCTCCCTGTGTCTTGGCTCTCTACGCAGTGGCCACCCCGTATTATTTGTGGGGGCATCTGCTTTTTTGATAGTCCGGCTCTACATACTGCAAGTATACTACGCTTACATACACCTGCTTACATGTGTATACACAATCTTGCAATCATGGCAAGCTCACCCTCCCCATGACATCAACCTCTGTGTGTCTTGTCCCTGGAAGGAGCAAAAGCTTCCGCCCTGGTATCTGATGTGCTGAGCACGACACTCGGCTTGGTTAGGATGCCGCAAAGCCCTGGTTCGTTGGGACAATCCTCCCGCTGCACACACTACAGCTGGGTGAAGGGCAAGATGCATGCAACTGTTCGGCTCAGGGTTTTGGTATGGAATTGTTCGCTCGCATAAACACAGTACCCGTACCGGCACTTGTGTATCCAGTATACTGCAGTACTAGGAAAAGCAATGGCGAGACTCGGGAAGGCGCTCTCACCGTTGATGAGTGGCGTCCGGAAACAAAGGTAAGAGGCTGGCTATGCAGTATCGAGTTACACAACATCTTACAATACATGCCAAGTAGGCACACACCAGCGTTCAACAGCGTCTCTATCATAGCCTCGCCATCTCATGATAATGTACTTCTCACAGAGATCGGTGTGAATATCGGTGTGGATATCGGTGTGGCGCTGGGGTCTAGCACCACCGACAAGAATACCCCGCACTACACCATTACCTGTAGGTTCATCTCCGACCATCCATCTCAAACGCACACCCTCTCCTGAAATCGGCAGACCCCTCTTTGTATCCACAAGGCATCACTTGTGTTGCGCTGATTAGTGGGCATAAGCCATACAGCCCGATTTAGAGTGTGGAGGGCGGGGTGCTTTTGTTGAGAGCAAGCCTGCGCATAGATGCTGCAGGCGTTATGCCCACGCATGTTGTGTGCATGCAACGATTGATATACGAACTATGCTCCTAGATTGGGAAATTGATGTGCAAGCGATCTTACGGGCGTCGTCTGCAACGGTACGACTGCACGTCAGGGAGATTGGCGGACGGAGAAATACACTTGGGAATCTGCAGAGATGGTGTTGCGCGTCTGTAGTTCAGATTGATAGCAACAAAAGAAACGAGTGGATGCACAAGGGACGCGTGAGGGGGCGGGTAATCTGTGACATGTGAGATGGATGCCTGCAGCCATCTCTCACCTGCTTCGTCTGAGGAGCGCGACAGTGCCGGGACAGCCGTTATCGATCAATGAGATGATTCGTATCGTTTGTAGTGCATCCGTCAGGCCTTCCCTGCACCCAACTTGCTTACACCTACTGTCTGGAGACGCGGCTGGTCATCAGATACGACGAACGAAACGAATACTACTCCGTGGTGTTTACCTCATATGCGAGTGCATGTTGCTTAGTCCGCAGGTTCTCGAAGGCCTGTAGACCAGCCATATGGGGAAGGAGGCCGGACACTGCTGGACGCTGAGATAAGGAGTTTGGTGGCAGGCCCTGCATATCCTCTTCTCTCTCTTGACTACAACTTATCGCGAGTGGTCTGGAGACTTGCTCCGCAGAGATACCGCATTAGTATTGGACAGGTCGACAAGTGAAGCTCTTTTGCTGGTTCCAACGCAGGCACACACGTAATGTCCGCTTTGACAGACCAATAAAGTATATGGACTTGAAGTTGGAGCTTACGTGGGCTGCCAGTCATTGGCATGCTGCTAATCAAGTTGCCGTTTTGCGCGAGGCTTGCCCAATGCTGCCACTGGCATGGAGCTATCCGAACCAAATCCCCCGCAAGATTTGTTAATATAGCTTCGCTTTGAACCATGGTGTTGGAAAGTGGATTGCAGCCGCTCCGTTGATGTTTGGAGGTGTACGTAGTATGTATGCATGCGTGCGGTCATATTGCTTAATTCTCACTACGCCATTCATTGTATTGATGATGCTGGTCCCCACTGCAATATGAGGTACGAACAAAGTTGGCTACCATGATCCTCATCGGCCCTTTCCTGAGTCTTATCTCGGGGTGGGGGGAGAGGGAAGCACCCTTTTCGGCCCGCAATTATGAGATGATGCTATAATACCGGTTTGGTTTGGCATCGCAGCAATCCAGGCCATGCAGACTTGTAGTGGTTTTCACTGTCAAGCAGTCTCGTCATCAAGCGTTGTGATACTAGTAATATGGGGTAGCGCGGGAACGGGGGGGTGGAATAGCGGTGAGCGCTCTAAAAAAATGTTGCAGGGAGAACCACATCTGTTTCAGTGGTTGACAGGGCAGGGTAGGCCTGCTCGGGATGTGCGGATAGAACAGAAAACCTCGATTTTTCTTTGTGACTATATTGGACAAAAAGCCAGAATTGACATCACATATCGTGATCATGTTAGCTGAATCGACATCTCCCTAAGAATGCCGTAGGCGTGGGGATGCAATTCCAGCTTCGGTGGTCCGTGGCACGATTCGTATTACGTGTACGTGTCATGTCCGGCATCGAAAATCATCGTGACGTTATGATGAATGAGCACTGGCGCTTCATTGGTATGCTGCTTCTGGACAGCAACCATGGCATATTTTACAAAGGAGACTGGTGCGAGTTTGCGTGAAACAACGGGAAGTCCAGCCGAGCGTGGATATGCATGGCAACAGAGTGTGTCGTGCGACTCTCCGCTTGCAATATATTGTGGGCAGTTGAGCAGCATTTTTTTTGGAGCACGCCATGGGCTGAGGAATTGGCTGACAGGTTGCCTAACAACGGAACAAGGTCGTCACTGCGAACGGCGGCGGCGCTATGTGATCAGCGTGACGGCGAGACTGCAATCTTGGACAATGACGGGTTCTAGGCATAGGCAGCGGATGCGCATCCTTCCGGAACGGTGTATATTGGAGAGGCAGACTAGTTTGCTATTTGGTGTTGTTGTCTCCGCTGGTGGAGAAGAAGCGAAGGCGGAGAGCAGGTATGCTGCAACAAAAGGGCCGTGTTTATAATATGTAAGTACATCGCAATCTGGTCAATGTGATACCTGATGAATTGCACCAAATGATTTGCCCATCGCGATTGAGATTTTGTCGTCGCGATCATGATGGGTCGGAGGACGAGGGAAAGCGGAATAGTGACATGCGCATCTGGCCATAGCTCAGCCAAGCAAACGGGTGGGGATCGATAAAGTGTAGGACATCGATGATAACAAGTCCGTGCCCTGGTCGGGCGGTGATGGGGTCGGCAGCTCCATGGCAACTGAATGGAGGGGGCGTTTGATTTTCTGCCGGGCAAAATCCAGCAGTGGGACATGACATGACGCCATGTGGAGCGTGCTGGGGCGCTGGGTATGATGGGGGGCTAGCGCGACGAGTGGGCTGTGGTCTGGCCACAATTCAGACGTCGCGACAGGTGCGAGGGTGTGGTTTCATCGTGCCGCTCGATGGGGGTGTTTTCATGCGAATGACCTCGAGAGAGGCATCGGATTGTTTCTTTTCGATGCAGGCAGGCTCAGGCAGGGGTGCGGCTCACGAAGCGATGTGCTCTGCTGACTGTTGTGCGTCTTGTGGTAGTGGATACACAGGTACACACAAGCACACACATGAGTACATACATACATATAGCATGTGCACGTGGCGACAGCTTCTATATGCAGTGTGGTGAAGACAGAAAGTGACAGAAGGCAGAGCACTCTAGCGAGCGAAGCGCGATTCAGACAACCAGCCAGATGCATCGAGCGTCGTAGAAAAGAAAGCAAGTTTTTTTTGACCTGGCCAGTGGAAGCGTCGGCCTCCGAGCGAGCCGCACGTTGTCGCAGAGAGTCCGTGGGCAGCTTCCACGGAGACGCGTGCATAGGCGCGCGTAATAATCAAGGAACCGTGGGACGAGGGGTGCGGGCACAGCAACGAGGCCTGGCGGAGGGCTTTGGCAGGAGATTAGCTCGGCCACGACAGGGCGATAGGGCAGTGTATTCGCAGGCCATGTGTGTAGTGGAAGATACTACATACATACATACGTAGCAGCATGCACCACGGCTTTGGCCAGGCTAGAGGGCAAAATGCGGGGAAGCAGTGAAGGGCGAAGCAAGTCAGTGCTGGGCACAGCCAATGGCGCGAGGCTGGCAGCATGCTGGCTCTGCGATAGCTTGCCATAGGGTTTGCAGTGCGCGCAGACCCATTGCGCGATCCCCGCAAGCAAGACGCTGACGAGAGGCTCTTTGCCCTATGACATGGCGGGCTGGCAAGAAAAGGTTAGGCAAGGTTGCGGGATGGCTACATGGAGCAGACGACGGTCAGGGCGGGCAGTGTAATGATAGCAATGTGGGCATGTCGGGGCAGACGAGCATGGCCAGGACGAGATATCAGGCGCAGGGGCTGGGGAACTGCGCCTGGGATGGCATGCCAGCCCGTCCGTTGCTGGCGCGGGCGCTGACTGGCTGTGGGCCGACCGCCTTTTTCCAGGCGGCAAGCGGCACCGGCGATCCTCACGCTGCCTGCCTGCTGAGCGTCGCCGAGGGGGGGAAGGGATATTTTTTCACGCGAGGGCGGCTCCCATGCCCCTCCGATCATCCAGGCACCGCCACGGCTCCACTGCTACGTGTCGGACAGCAACCATGGACGTGTTCAGTCGTGTTCAGTCGTGTTCGTGGTCATGGCCAGTTGGTGAAGGAGCGGGTGCGTCCAAGATGCAGACACAAGCGCCGTTCCAGGGCACGAGAAAAACGGCGGAACAAAAAAACAATGACATCACGCCTGGCTGGCTCGCTTGAACGGGGGGCGTGCACGCACACAACGAGGGACACTCGGTTGTTGCTTCTGAGACGAGCACCGTCCCCAACGGCTGAGTGGCAGATTGCGAACGGTCGCTGTTTGACCACATCCTGACTCTTTGTCACTAGCCAGCCAGGCCTCGCCGCCCCCACGACGCTCCGGCCTTGCTGTCGAGCCACTGATAGCGGCCGGCCTCGACGGGCCTCAGTCAACAGGCCCAGCAGAGCATGTGTATGGAAGTAGTAAAGCACCCATCTATGTACGTGTGCGCTGGGCCTGAGCCACGTCCTGCCATCGTGGGCACAGTAATTTATTATGTGCGAACGAGCCTGTACGGGACCACAGACAACCCAACACGGCCTGCCTGCACCGTTTCCAAGTGTGGCCGTGCCAGCGAGGCCAGCTCGCCCTTCGCTTGACGTCGGGAGATAAACAAGATAGTATTTGGTACTAGAGCCGGCGCTGGCGGCGTCTCGGGGTGGGTTGGCTGCACCGCTGGCCGCTGGCCGCTGGCCGCTGGGTGGTGGTGCGAGGAGCGAGGAGCGAGCAGCCCGATACATTGTACCTCATTGTACCTCATCGTACCTCGTGTTTCGCCTTCCGCCGTCGGCTTCACTGCCATCGCACTAGCAGCCTCCTTCGCCCCCCTCCCGCCGTAGTCATCGTCGTCGTCTTCTCGCAGCAGTAGTCAGAACCGGACGCTGCCGCTTGGCTGCGTGTGAAAATCCTTGGTGCTGGCCCCCCCGGCTTGTTGAGCGGCGCGCTAAATATTGCTCCCTTGTCCTTGTCCACCCCCCCTGCTCTGCGAGCGCCGGGCTAGAATCGCTTCTCACCACCCGAATCCAACGACTCCCCAATAGTCGCCGCCCTGCACGTTCTTCTGCGCTACCGCCCTCAACACTCTTCCCCATCCCTCCTCCTCTTCAACACTTGCTGGGTCCATTGCCGCCGCAGACCCTTTAATACCACGACTGCACACCATCGAGTGCTTGTTGGTTTGACACTCGACCCTGCGGCCTCCTCCAACCGTCGTCTCGCCCCACGGTACCTGCCCTCCCAGGCCCATATCACGCCGTGGTCCGTCTGCCTGCACAGGAGTATCCCGTCTCGCACGACGCCGCATTCTGTTGCTTCACCAACAGCTTCACTTCGCGTCTTGCGTCTCGTCTTGAGCAGACCGACTGCTTCTGTTCTCCCCGACGTCATTGCAGCTTTCACTAGCTGTGACATTCTTCGTCGCGACCCTTCCTGCCCGTGCCCCCCCCCCACGAATCAGCTTTCCACCCCGTTCCTCGACCTACTTCTGTAAGTCGACCCCCACAAAAACAACTACCCGGTGTCATCATCATCACTCAGCCGTCCCACGGCTTTGTGCCTGCTTCACTTTCCTTGTTTATCGGGGTCCGTTCACTCGCTTACGCTCACATTTCTAGACTTCTCGCTACAGTAATTCTTTTAATGCTCCCTACGCTTTGATTGCCCTCTCCATCCACACGTTCGACTTGCTTCCCAGCACCCCACGAAGCCGACCGAATGCCTTACACACCTCCCTCACAGCGGTCGCCGGCAACCTCTAAGACTAGCAGTCCCACACTAAGCCGGAATCACTCCTATGTCGATCAGCCACCCCACTCGCCGGTGACCGCCCGCCGCCCATCACTGCCTCGCTCCGTCTCGTCGACCTCCTACCTCGCAAAGTCACGGCGGTCGTCGACGACAGTCACAATAGAGAACACTGTTGCAAATGGCCTGTCTCCCAACACTACCACTGACATCAAGTCCGACGCCAGCCAGCAAGGCCCATCCACAAACGGTAGCCTACGTCCGTCTCCTCCTCCTGTAAACGATCTTCTGATTCCGTCAGGTGCGATTACCACACCTCCTGATTCCTCGGACGACGAAGAACGTGGACGCCGCGTAGGGGACCTGCGTGAACTGCAACAGGCTCTCCAAGGCATTGACCAGAAGAGACAGTCATCTCCTTCCGGAGAGGTCACCGCGAGGGCCAAGGACTCCAAGCCACAACCCCCTGTCACACTGGCACGCTCTCTCTCAGCCGAGGCACGCAAGATTGCACACTCACGCTCATCGAGCGAGATCATGCTCTCCCAACATATGATGCACCCCATCAACATAGAAACCATCATCAGCTCGTCTGATGGTAGTGATGCTGAGGATGATGAGCTCCGGATAAAGCCTCCGCTGCTACGCAAGAAGTCTGGTGAGCTGGTCAAGCCAGCTCTCCGTCCTCCTTCCAGGCGTCGCCCATCCAGCATGCCCGGCACCCCCACCTATTCCAAGGCGGTGCACTTCAACGAGGAGATTGAGCAAGTACGCCACTTCCTCCAGGTCGATCGACCCATCGCTGTCAGTGCAGGCTCGTCACCTGTCGAGACCTATGACAGTGAGAGCGAGTACCCGTTTTCAGACAACTCGCGGTCCAAGACGCCTGAGTGGGACATCAAGCTTGCAAACTTTCCCTCGTCGAATAGCTATGAGCGACAGACTGCCCCGGTCCGAGTGGAGCGCATCTTCCTTGCTTCTGATCACCAGACTCTGGTTGGCAACATTGCTGTTGCCAACCTGTCTTTCCACAAGCTCGTCGTGGCTCGCTTCACGCTCGACTACTGGAAGACTACATCAGAGGTAGTTGCCGAGTTCAACCACGACGTCCGCAAGAAGCAAAAGGAAGATGGTTACGACCGCTTCAACTTCAACATCAAGTTGGCTGACCAAGCCAACCTCGAGTCCAAGACTCTGTTGCTGTGCGTACGTTACCAGGTCAATGGCCAAGAGTACTGGGACAACAACAATGCCATGAACTACCAGGTTGACTTCACCAAGAAGGCTAAGCAACGGGGACATAAGCGCCCGACCGCTAGTCTGGGTGCTGTCCCCCGTAGTAGGCACTCACCCCTTGCCCCTCGCCCACGCTCTATGCCGGCTGCTTCGTTTGACGACGATTTTGGCCACGATTTCGAGACCAAATTCCAGTTTGGTAGCGGACGTGCCATTATCGGCGACTCACCTAGCTCGGTCATCAAGCTGAAGCCCAAGAGCAAGCGTATCGTCCCCCAGAACCAGGCTCCACCCTCGCAGGTCAGCCAGGCTTTCGCCTCTCGCTATGACTTTGGTGCATCTCTTACTGCTGCTCTGTCCAACGCTCAAACCGCACTTGGTGACCGCAGTGGACTGAAGTTGGACAAGGACAAGATGAACAAAGGCTACTTTGATCGTTCAATTCCTATGGCTCAGTCTCACGCTACCAGTGCTCCCATTCCAGGCGCCCGCCCCGATTCACTGACTTTGGAGAAGCCTGATCTTCAGTCTGCAGAGTACAACGAGTTGATCCAAAAATTCTGCTTTGTACGTTCCCAACCTCCATCTCAACACCCTGATCGATTGGCCTAGACGGAGACTGACTAGTATCCAGTTTGGCACCCCAACTGGGAAAACCTCTCCAAACGTCACCACGCCTGCTGTTAAGCCTACGCAAGGTGACGGAGCTTTTGACTACATGCACAACAGCTCTGGAAGCAACCAGTCGTCGGCTACCAGTAGTCCTGCGTCCCCTGCCATGCCTCTCATGGTAGATGGTGCCAGTGACTCTGTCGCATTCTTACCTCGCTCAGCTTCTCCCGGTCCTGTCACTGGCTATGCACCTGAAGACCGCTACGCCTCCTCGTATGAGTATGGCTACACGATGCCAGGTGGCGCCTTTACCGAACGCAGCCATACCCCCCAGGCTTGTGTCTAAACAAAAACTCGCCATCTTACCTGAATCACGGATGCTTTTTTTCCGTTTAACGAATCTCCTTGGACACGAAGTACGCTTACGACCAGAATGATCGGCCAAGTGGAGCGGACGTTCCTGGTCCTCCAGGTACAGAGCGCTCACGAATCTTCTTCATCATGGTACGAAACGTTGTTGTGGGCCAGCCATTGCCTTTTTTGCGCCGTCCTCAGGACATCGCCCTTGTAGCATCATTCGGCCGGCCTGTTTGCTGCATTTCCACATTGGTCTTTCCTGCATCTCTTTCTTCTTATGGGCGCAAACTGGTTTTCATCATGGTGTTCCTTGGGTGAGCTTATTATCTGGTCATTTTTTTTTTCTCTCTCTCCGACTGTTGAGCGGACTGCGATGCTCCATGAGCGATTCCACTCTGGTCCCCGGCGTTTGTTGACGGTCGTTTCTGATCTGTGGTTCGCAAAAGCATGGTTTTGATTTGCATTTGAAGCGTGTTTTCTCTCTGTTATTCCCAGGATTCGTCGATTCGGATGCTCGTATATAGGCACTAGGACAGACAGTGCAAGTTGGTTGTTGTAAGAAGTATCAAATTGCGTCGGTTGAGATTGTGTTTTTGGCTGGGCTTGTCCCGATTGTGTGTGGTGGTTTCGAGGGTTGTCGCTCAGCCCCGGGAGGAAGCGGGACACTCGGCCCTATATAGCAGTAGCAATGCAAAAGACATGGCATAAAAACTTACCCGAATCTCACGATGCCCCCACTTTCGATATACCCCGTGAGCATTACTACGGCCGAATATAAGGCCATTGAGCCTGGATCGTGGGCCTGCCAGGCCATGTGACTGTTCGCTAGAAGTTCTGCCTCGGAGGTAATGCCTGTCAGGCGCTGACCGCCTGCCGCTTTCTGGCCAACTAGTCCTCTATGCGATTTCACGATTGGGCACTGAGTCGTCCTCCCAACTTCATCTCGTCCAAGCACAAACAGTTCACAGCATTCTTCGGCCTATTCCCACCCGATCCACCATCGTGACCTTGCCTCTGCCATTTATGTGTCACAATGACCTTCTTTGGTAGCAAGAAGGCTCCGCCTCCGCCTCCCCCGCCGCCTATCCCTCGCTCCGGCCCGGAAATCGACGCAACAACCATCGTGTCGCTCCTGGCCGTCCTGGCTCTTCTTGGCGGCGCATATGCAGCATCCGTCAAAATCTTGCCCAAAGCCACGACCACAAAGACGCGCATTCTGTTCATCTGGCACCTGTTTGACGCTCTGATCCACTTTGTCTTTGAAGGCTCCTTCCTCTGGAATTGTTTCTTCGTCACGTATTCACTCCCGACTTCCTTCTCAGCCGCATCTCGCCATCATCCACACATCACCCTCTTCACGCCTCCGGATGTGTATTGGCTCGGTCGGGAGGATTTGCTCTACGGCGCAAACTATGGGACTGGTCCGTTCAGCCGACTGTGGCAGGAGTATGCGAAGGCGGACAAGCGATGGGGCGGTACCGATCTGACCGTCGTCACGCTCGAGATTCTGACGGTTTTCGTGGCTGGCCCGTTAGCGTGTTGGATCTGCTATCTCCTCTCCAAGGGTGAAAAGAAAGGTGTGCTGAAAAAGTATTTCTGGATGATAGTTCTAGCCACGGCAGAGATATATGGAGGTAAGTCACAATAAACATCAGTCTGTTTTTGTTGCGGTAGAGATGTAACATGTGAAACTCGTCGCTGTCATCACTATTGGTGAGGCGACATGTGGGCCCGGCCCGAGCAATTGTTGAGGCGAGACGACACTGCGTTGTTGCGAGTATGAGGCTGACACGTGGTTCACCGCTCCACTAGGCTGGATGACATTCGCACCCGAGTGGCTGACGGGAAGTCCCAATCTCGATACCAGCAACTGGATGTACCTGTAAGTGCATTTTCCCCTTTTTTTCCATGCCTTGTTCCTGGCCAACATCGCTTTCTCGCATGTCTGCGTTTCGATAAGTAAACGGCCCACGCCAAGCCCGGTTGGATAGCCGGCGTCCCCGATGTCGTTGCACATGTACCTTGCATCGACGCCAAACAGCAACGTCTTGTCTAGAACTTCTGACATTCAAACTTGATGTGTTGGCCCTGCATAATCACTGGCTGCTGGCCGACTGGCCCACAATAACCCTCCTATCCCTCGATACACAGCACGACACAAGTCGACGCAACGTACCACAGTCTCCATCTTGAACTCAACATGTCGCTTTTAGATATCAACAGTTTCACTCTTGGATATTTCGTTGGCTTTGAGGACTCCAGAACTAACAAGTACTCAGCTGGCTCTATCTTACATTCTTCAATGGTCTCTGGGTCGTCTTTCCTCTCTGGATTCTCTGTGAAGCCTATCAGACTATCAGTTCTGCCATGTCGCGTGCTGAAATGGTCGACCTGGTGAATTATCTAAAGAAGGACTGATTGTCTTCTGCGTAGACATCGGTGGTGTGCCAAGAGAGGGTACACATGTAGCGGTGCTTCCTCGGCAAGATTATCTACTAGAGCGCGTACTCCGCGAATGTATAGTCATGACTCGGCCTCAAGAAGGAAGGAAAGTATGCGTTGGTATTCTAGAACACCTCAGAGTCTTGTTGTTCATCTCCCGTGCGTACCCACATGCTGCAGGACGGATAACACGACCTGGTAGCAAACTAGTTGTCGACTGGTAAATGGATTCTCTTACATTATTTATTATCCGTATCGTCCCATGAAATAGAAGTAGTGTATTAATTTCGTACAATGGCCATTACATATTTATAAATGTTGAACAAATTCTTTTCTACTTCACTCTGTCTTGCTCCCACAAGCGAGTCTCAATACTAAACGCCCAGTCATTCTCTGCGGAAGGAAAAACAACGACGCTGCACCAGGATGCGGCCTTAATCCAAGCATCATCAGTCTTGATTCCCGAACGCGCCCTTTTTTTTTCTACCCGGTCACTCCCGAAACTCATGTTAGCATATTTCAATCTCATCTACAACGCTATGCCTGCGGTAAACAGGTTTGCACAAGCGGATGTAACGCTATAGGCATATGCGAGAATCATGTTGGAGAAAAGGAAAAATTACAAGGCAATTTCTTGGGTGAAAGGGGCTTTGATGGCTATCTTAGTTCTGATTTTGAGATCCAGGTTGTTGTTGTTGTTGTTGTTGTTTTGTATGTACTCGTAGACTTGCTTGATATTTTTTCTTCACGTACAACCCAAGTCTAGCCTTTGACTGGTTTCCAAAGTGCAGTGTGGCTAGGAGTTGTAAGGTATATGTCGTTGCTGCTTTCCCAAAGCAACTCGTTTATTCTTCTTCTTCTTCTTCTTCTTCTTCTTCTTCTTGTTGTTGTTGTTGAATACACACACACACACATATCTTTATTCAGAACCTCCGTCCCCCTTTTTCGCTTCAGGAAAGAAAGAAATCGAGCTTGGAACGCATACTTACTCTGAACAACGACATTCCATTTTTTACTGACCCTTCTCTCTTCATATCCCCCGTAACACCATAGACACTGCACAAACCACTGTGCCTAACGCTGCTGAAACAGTGAATAAGCATACCCCCTGATGTAGAGTTCCTTCAGATTAATTGCTTCAACACAACCTCTCTCTCACACACCTCCCCATCCCGCCGCCTTTGTGCGTGGGTATGCTTCAAAACAAGAGGGTTTGCAGATGAAACATTGTGTCAGCGGGAGTGACCCGGGAGTTAAGGGGAGGGGGATCATTATGTCAGCTTACTTTTGTGGTCTTATTGTCTGTACATGTACGTAGCAAAATATTCAAGGGAACACATGGAAAATTGGATCATTAGGATATGGGGCATCATTGTGAACACGGACTTTTAGCAGAAATGTATACAATCTTCTCGAAAAGAAAAACTGGAAAAATAGTGATTTTTGATTACAGCTAAAGATTGTGTAGAACATATACATGAGAACAGGGATACCAGTCCCTAACACCCCTTGCAAACCTACAGACACACACACACACACACACACACACACACACACAAACACTCTACTTACTCCCACGTTCGCCTCCAAACAAGCGTCTAGGATCACTGAACGGTAATGGAAGCCGAGCCGGAGCTCTGGTAACCTTCGGTAGCAAGGATCTGGTAGTTATGCTGACCAAGCGTCAAACCGTATTTGGTCCAGGCATCGAAATGGGCCTGTTTGAGAAACGACCCCCTGTTAGCTTCGGTAGCTCACACGTGGGTTTGAGATTACATCTAAGATGGGGGTGGGGGGGGGGAGAGACGTTACCTGAATGGTGACGGTGCCGCCGACACGCTTGTCACGGCGGACAGACCAGAACTGCTGGAAGGTGGCGGTACCATCGATAGAAGGCTGGTTGTAGCGTGTGGTTTGTAGGATGTCGTATGTACCATTATCAATTGTGATGGAACCCTTGATCTGAGCAGCAGAAGAAGGGTTGTAGGAGCCGTAGGCTTCGACAATGTAGTATTCGACAAGAGGGTTACGGGTCCAGCCGTACACGGAAATGTAAGAGTTGACGTTTTGTGCGTTCCAGGTACCACTGTATGTGAATGGCTGGGTGGTGCCAGGGTTTCTTGGGGGTTCTGTTAGTATCGTGGTAAAAAGTTGCCACACGGATATACTGCAGTCTACGTACCGTCCCTTGCCGGCCACGAAATTGTTCACGTTGTTCCACTGCACGCTGTACTGGCCACCAGGGCCGTTGTTGTAAGTAACTTGTCCTTGGCCATCAGTCCAGAAGGAATAGAAGTAGCCGTTGTCAACACCAGTTCCAGGTTGAGTGGAGCGAGTGCTCAGACTGGCTGCCTCGTGGCGGGCCTTTGCATCCAGAACGAGGTTGAGGGGCGAGGCGAGGACCGTAAAGGCGCTGCTAAGAGCAAGCAAGAAAGAAGAGAAGGCAACCATGATGTCGATTGAAGTAGAAGTTGTGGAAATACTCAATGGTCTTCTTTGTTCTGGGCAATGCGTTCCTTTATATGTGCACTGATGGCGGTTATACCAGGATGATTGTTGCTAGGGACTTCCGAACACAAGTGGCAACGTGATGCATCAGACAAGGCTTTACAAATTATCATATGTCTGTGTTGAGATAATTGTTTATTGAACGGGATATAGCCACCGCTGCAATAAAGGGCATAGGGGCGGCATCACGCGAACGGCCGCCGAATGTTTTAGCCGCACTTCAGAGTAGCAGAAACCACCGGCTATTCTGGGTTCAAAGGCGTAATCGAATTCGGCTTTGGTATTCGCAGTGGCGAAATTCTCAGATTTGAAACTTATTATTCCAGGGATCCAAGCAATAGTCGATGCTGACTTCCCATGTTATAGGCCCGACAAAGGCTGATGCAGTCATGGTAAATCATAGAGCATAATGGTATGACCAGGAAAGTACCGGCCCGCTGCAACCGAATCCTATTTTTTTTCTGTTTTGGAGTGTTTTGTCACTACAAGTCTTGGTCCTTTGCATCGTGGTAAGGTACAAGCTTTCACTGACTGATCAAGCTCACCCAAGAGTTAAGCTAAGAATTGCCGTGCGTTGGCCCACCAATCTATTCGTACATCAGTAGCTTGTACCTCATATCAATTTCTGGGCATGGGACGCCAGCACATGATCAGAAATGGATTGATCAAAGAGGGGTTGAAAGTAGTTACGCCTGGCGAACAAGCATTTAGCCGGTCTCTAGATCACCGCTCGGGGACTTTTCGAGGCATGATCGGCATAATCGTGTGTTCCACCATGTGGCAAACCATGTGGTACGGTAGTAGATACATTACGCCAAGGACTTTGGAGATCCGAGGACTTGCGACGATGACGGGTGGTGACGTGTTGCCAAGAAGGGGAAGTGGTGGTTTTGGATTCATAGATTAAAACAACCCTATATCACAGCCGGCGCATCTTTGATTGGGTATCTTAAGGATACAGTTTCGTAAAAACCTTGTCAGGCCGTGTCCTTTGTGCATTTTTCAACCGCATCAGCGTCGGTTGTTCCACAACTGGTCAATGATTTGGAAGACGGCGGTGACTAGTTTCATGGTATCTGCATTCATATGTTCTCTGAACCGTTGTTGCATCTTGTCAGGATGCCAGCGAACTCGCTCGGCTTTGAGGAGTGCAGCAGAGTCCTCTCGCCACGACTTGGAAGCCCGTAAGAAACGCTCGATTTCATCTTTTGACACATGCTTTGCTTGTCCCGACACTACGGGCCATGGAATAAGGTCGCATGCCTTGGTGGCTGCTCCGTCACCCGGGTGCTGAGCATTCTTTAGACTATCCCACTTGGCCGTATAACTATCCCAAGCAGCCTCTGCTTCTTTGGCCTTCTTGCGCTCTTCGCCCCGGCGCAGACTTTCCTCCATACGGCGTCGTATGTTCTCCCTTTCTGCATCTTCGCGTTCGAGCTCCTCGTCAAGTTGGCTCTGCTGTGCCTTTCGCTTCTGGCGTGCTCGCTCTTTCGCTTCACGTTCCTCGAGGATGTGCTGGTGACTCTTTTCCCACATTTTGGTGCGCACATAGTCGGCATACTCGTCCTCGGTCATGCGCTCCAGCTTTCCATCTGCACCCGGTTTTACATCGGGATAAATATGGACAGGTTGGCCGTATACGCCTTCCCAATACGCAGCACCCTCATCGTCGGCAAGCGCGTCGAAGAGAGACTCGCGGAATGCATCTTCGGGTGCCGTTCCTGGAGATGTGGCTCCTGATTCTTCCAGATTGTCGAACAAAGATTCCCGATGCCGGTGGTCTGGGTCATAGTACGCGCCGTCTCGGGTGGACGTGGGATGACGGTCATGATGAGTCCGATGCTTGTGTTTGTGTTTACGTCTTGAATGCCGGTGGTTCCGTCGCGCATCCTCATCTTGATCTGCTTTGCGTCTCTTGCGACTGTGCTTGTCGGCATCCTCGTGATTGTCCTCGCTATCGCGGCGCCTGGAGCGGCGTGTGGAGCTAGACTTGAAGTGAAATGGTGAAGCTTTGGCTTTGGCGTAGAGGCTGTCCTCAGTCGCACCGCTAGCCTGCTCCTCCATATTGAGGACTGTGATCCCTGAACATCCAGCCTTGCATAAGTGATAAAAGGAATGTGCGCAGGTTGCCTGCGACTGTGACGATGGAACAAAGTTGGATGCGGAGGAGGTGCGGAGGTGCTGATGATCTCACTGGTGCGCGAAGGCCTTGGCATGCGACATCCAACTCGCGTTCGCGACTTGGCCTATCACCTAGCAACAACACACATCATGTCATTCAAGTTTGGGCTAAATGTAAAAGCCAAGGGCAACAATCCGCTTGCCAAAGCTGGAGCGAAACCAGGACTTGGAAACAAGAAGAAACCGCTATTTGGTGACGATGAAGACGACGACGTAAAAGGCAAAGCAAAGGCAGCAGATGGCGTCCAAGAAATTGGAGAGCTCAATTTTGAAGACACACTCGCATCTGCTTCATCAGAACCTTCGAAACCCGCCCCAGCAAAACAGAGAAAGGGCCAACAGCCAGCCCCTCCGAGCAAGAAACCCAAGCCAAAAGAAGATGATCCTACCAATGTCGCATACTCCGCCAGCGCCGCCGAAGCTGAAAAACGGGCACAGGAAGCCCTAGAAGCCGATGCCACCATCTACGACTACGACGCCGCCTACGATGCCATACATGCCCAAGATGCTGCAAAAGCGGCAGCCGACCGCGAAGACGCTGCCCAACGGAAACCCAAGTACATGGACGCGCTCTTCGAGTCGGCCGAACAGCGGAAAAAGGACCAACTACGCGCGCGTGACAAGCTCTTACAACGTGAGCGAGAAGCTGAAGGCGACGAATTCGCCGACAAGGAGAAGTTTGTGACTGGCGCATACAAAGCGCAGCAGGAAGAGACGCGCAAGGCCGAGGAAGAGGAGAAGAAACGGCTAGAGGAAGAAGAGGGCATGAAGAAGAAGTTTGGCATGCAGGGCTTCCACAAGCAAATGCTTGCTGAGCGGGAACGACGACATCAGGAAACCATGGAGGCCGCCGCGCGCGCCCTCAAAGAAGGCGTTAAGCTACCAGCCGAGGAAACCGAAAAGGAAAAGACCGACGCCGAGATAGCAGAGGAGCTGCGCAAGCAAGGAAAGAAGGTTGTACTCAATGATGATGGCCAAGTAGCCGATCATCGCCAACTTCTCTCTGCCGGTCTCAACATCATTGCAAAGCCCAAACCCACTTCTATAGCTTCTGCCTCTTCCTCTGCCGCCACAGCCGCACCCAAGTACACGCCTCCCTCACATGGCATTCACAAAGGAGGTCGTAATGCGCAGAGAGAGCGTCAAACTGCCATGATTGCCGAGCAAATAGAAGCTGCAAATAAGAGAAAGGCAGAGGAGGAGGCAGAGGAGCAGGCGAAGATTGAACGCGCGAGGAAGAGTCAGAAGACGGATCAGGATATTAGTAGTGCAAAGGAGAGGTACTTACAGAGAAAGAGGGAGGCAGCAGCAGCAAAAGCGGCTGCCAGCGGAAAGTAAATAGAGAGTAATGATACCCCTTTTTGATAATTTTAGATTTGAGCCATGAACCGATTCTGTAATGTCCATGTGAGTGGATTCGTAGGTTGGGAGCATAGTGATTGTGCCTTGGTCTTTTCACTACCCAAGGCATCTATTAATCTCACCCCAGCTGCTCTTCCACTTCTACTTATCTTTCTCACCATCCTGAGCTTTCCCCTTCTTGTCTTCAACATCACCACCCTCGTTCTCAGCCCCAATATCCCTCAAATAAACAACCATCCCATTCAACGCATTCCCATGTTTCTCAAACTCGCACAACTTGACCACCTCCCTACCCACCAACCATTTCTTCCCCACCTCATTACACTCCTGTAGCTTCTCCTTCTTCTCCTCGCTCTGCGCATACATGCTGTAATCATCTAGAATCTCATTGCCAACATACAGCACGGGATCCCTATGGGCCAGAAACGTAGGAAGGAGCAAGAACCAATCCACAAACGGCGAACAGACAAACGATTTTGCTGTGATTTTCGCTTCGAGACCGGACTCCAGAGTTGTAACGGAGAGAAGGGACAGGAACTCGGTGTCGAGAGGTGTGAAAGCTGGGTCTTGAGCATAGCAATGTATCTCAGTCTTGTTGCTGCGTTTTTTGACTGTGCATGGGGTGTTAGATGTGAGATTAGCAAGACTTGGGCAGGTAAAGAAGAAGAAGAAGAACTTACGTCGTCCAACAACATGATCAAATAGTACAAGCTGCCACAGACTCCTCCACCGATGCGCCCAGTCCCTACTAAAACTGCCAATACCTATACACACTGCTTCTTCAACCCCCCACTCTCTACCCTCGATAACCCCATCAACCTGAGCCGCAAGCGCCGTATCCTCCCATCTCTCCTGCAGCGCCTTAAAATCCCCTAGCAACTTCTCGGCTGTCAGATCCTTGACAATCCGCGTAGGCAGAGCCGCAGCACCTTGGCTCTTCTCGCTGAGCGAAACCTTGGATAACCCATGCGTGATAACCGTCCATCCGTCTCCGCTTTGAATCTGCTTACGTTTTACTCTGCCGCCACCACCGCCGTTTGCTCTATTTCTCCCAACCATCTTCCTCCTCTTCTCCCTGTTTCCTATCCCCTTTCCTTTCTTCCGTCACTTCACCAAAAGGCAAAAACAACCTACCAAAACCGTAAGTGGCCCCACTTTCAAATCCAAAAATTCTGCTCATTCTTTCTGTTTGTCAAACTGACTCTTTTTTTTTCCCTATCTCCTCCCTTTCAAGTTCAACCAGCCTAAAAGATCCGATGGCCAACACTAAATCAAATAAGCCCCAGCTCCGTGTTTAATTCACCGAAAATCGAACCAACAATTAAAAAGCACAGGCAGAAAAAAAGCGGGGCAGAATTTACCAGCACAGCAAATAATTCTGCATGAGACCTCACCAAGTACCTGCGTTCCGTGCATATACGGGTGTGAACAGCACGTTGGGCGGTTGGCAGGGCAAAGCGGTAAGCTCTTTCCCAAGTTCTGTAGTGGTCGTTGTCAGGGCGCGTACAAGAGCGATATGAGAGGGTGCGGGCAATCGGGGCAAAAGTGGGGAAAAAAGAGGTAATAGTAGATCAGTTGTCGGAACGGGGATTCCGATCGCGAGAGTACATGGGTCGAGAGGGGACAATGGTGCGTTAGTTGCGCATACAGATCGCAAAGGAAAGGTTGGCGATTGTGTGGGTAAGGGATGGTGTTAGATGGGTATATTTGGAAGAGGGTTGAATAAATGACCAAAGTACATGCACGTTTGGAATGTGGTGGTTTTCCATGGGCGTGTTACTATTGTACAACTCAATCCTACCCTACTGAAGCAATATCTTTTCCTATGGTAAATCTTTTACCGATTTACTGGAATTATGTCACAATTAGGTTTTCCTCTTACTCATGTTGGCGTTGGCAAACCCCAGCGGCAAGTGGAGAAACCGTGCCTCCCCCGTGCATTGTTGGCCCTTTGCCCTCCAACGCAAGCCACCCGCTGCCATCCGGCAAGCCCGCCGCTTCTCAGGCCTCCCGTTGACGTCTTCTTTGTTCCAGAAACCAAAAAAGTCATATTTTAGTTCAATGGTGAGAAGCTGTGAAAAAAAGTAAGCTGGCGGCTTGTGGTTGAGTGGAGTCAATGCGAGTAAGCATTATCATCATCATGTCCTAACGACCCGGTAAGAATAGAACAATTGTGTGAGAATTGTGATTAGCATTCATCAGCAAAGCTACAGCAGGTTGTAGTGCTTCATGTGCGGTAAAAAAAGAAAGGGCGATTCACGCTGTTCTTCAGTAACCCAAGCCGTTCATGGCTCAACCGAAAAAGCCCCCTGTTCGCGTACGTTCCAACTGGAGTCCGTCGCTTCAACAAAGAACCGGATATCTTGTACACTCAACGCCATGCCCGTGATACAAAAACAAAAAAAACAGCAAGTCGACTTCTTAAACGACCCATGTTAACCAGGATGCCGCTGCAAGCATTGCTGGTACTAGTATCGATGCATAACCGTTTACGACAATGGTGTGTGGCGCTCGTGATGATGTTGTTGCGTATAGAACTTGGAAGCCAATGCGCTCCTCTGGTGTGGTTGTGTTTTTGCAGTTTGTTGCGTTGACCTCTGGTACGTCCTCTGGTTCGGCAAATGTGATGTCGGCGCACTGTTGAGGTTGTGAACATGTATAAAGATTGCAAGATGAATAAAACTTACGTTGTAGAGGGCAGCGCCGTGCTGCGCCAGCTCAATGACCTGGATGGTGGCATTATCTCCGACTTTAGGCGTGTAGTTGGCAGGTAATGGTACTTGGGGCAAGCAAAACTGGCCTCCGTATTCCTGGTTCGTGGGTCCGGTAATCTGGAAAACGGGCAACATGGTATGGGAATAGTTCAGAGGCTCGTTGCCGTATCCCATGTTGATGTAGATTTGAGCGAGGGCATGGCCAGGGAACCATCCTGGTTGGACAGAAACGGCACCACCCTTGATGGGCCACTTTGTTCGGTTACGCGAGGTTGGCATTCCTCCGCCTGTTGAGGCTGTTAGCTATGGGTTGGGACAGAGGGAACATATCGAAGTGACATACAAGGGTACATCCACTGCATGCCATATGGGAACCCATACGAGTCGGTGTCTTTGTGGTAGTTTATTCCAAGCGATCCATTTGGGATAGTCGGGTCCGTGGGAGACAGGGTGCCGTTTGTGTGGATGTTGTTTCCTCTCCATGGTGGGTAGACCAGAACAGTATGCGCAGCGGCAAGGGACCAGGTAGCGGCGACAAAGACGAGCTCGGTGAAACGAAACATGGCGGCGATATGGTGGTAAGAAGGGAGGCTGTCGCAACGCAAAGATACTTTCCTCTAGCTATGCGGTGCGGAGGCGCAGTCCGATAGTATGTAGTCGACACAGCCAGGCAGGGTGCGGTGGTGGGGGCCGTCAAGACTTAAGAGATACGGGCGTTGGCTGCGACCGTCTTATGGGAGCCACCATGGCTGGCGAAAAGAGCGAGGGGAACGAATAGGCGATGCAAACCGAGACGGGTAGCATGAGCAGCCATTGCAGGTCAGCACTGGAAACATTGAGTAGGCAGCGAATAGGCATGGCGCCAGCATATTGGCTTGACCAGGGCGGGCGACCACTAAGCTGCGTGTCTGCACGTCTGGTTGGGCGGGAGGGAAGGCCCCTAGAGCGCAGAGTTGGATAGCGTGGGTGAAGGACATAGCGGTGGTGCTTGTGATTGGCCAGACTTGTGTGATGGCTTTTGCAGGCTATGGCATGGCCGGCCAGGGCACTTCTAAGCGCCCAACTGCTCCACCTTTGCATTGCACAAATGCCCATCAAGAACCCTCCCGTCGGCCACACGAACGTCGCCTCCCGTGCCAGTCCGTCGGTCACAGTGTGACCGCGGCGTGATTCATGACTTAGAACCGCCGCAGTCTCTGCTCAAGACGACTCGACGTGTGCCCAAGCCGAGCACTGCGACAGTGGCAATAAGAGGAGCGCATGAATGTATGTACGCGTATGCGGACACAGTCAGCCCCGCGCTGGTAGTATAACATCTACGCCGCAATATACACACCGGCACACCGAGTTTCCAATCTGGATGCATGCGCATGCTCCCATCCTCATACCGTTGCATCTACGCTGCATCTACGCTGCATGGCCACAGCTGGCTGACAGGCGAAGCATCGTGTTTCGGCTCTTGTGATTGGGCCAATGTTTCTTCGCCCCTTGCCCTTGGTCGCTCCAATCTGGCCACTGCACCGGGACTGCCAGAGCTGATCGTTCTGGACCCGCAACCTCTTCTCCATTCGTTGCTAGCACCCTGCAGGACCGTACTTACAAGCGTTACTCCCTTGCACCATGTCAAGAACCGTTAATCAAGCGCCGTTGTCCTGAACATCATGTTCGATATCAATCTGCCAAGTGTGGTAGGGCTGGTGGTGGGGTATATGTATGAATGTAGTATGGAGGTGGTAGGTGTTGCAAAAAAGGACCTCCACGCGGCCGAGGCTGATGGAAGGCATGACTATATCACAAACAATAAGTATTTCCCCGCAACACGTGACTTCGTCCCCATTGCTACAAAACACCATGTCTGGACAAAGAGCATATCCCGTCTATCCCACAGCTACCCAACCAATCTGTTTCCAACAAGCCCATTCCAACCCTGCTCCATCTACATAGCTACTTCATACGCCTAACTCCCAGCCTCCACTGGCACATTCACGCCCAACCTCCTCAGCCTATCCGTAGCAGCTTCAACCAGCACATTGTTCCGCTGTATCAGCTCCTGCACTTGCTCGTTTTCCGCCTTTCTCGAGTAGCTCGCTATCTTTACACCATTACTCCTTACTCCCTCATTCTCTCCCCGTTTCGCCGACTTGGTTGCCTCTTCAATCTGTCTCGCTTGCTCGTGATGCACTTGCTTGATCCTCTCCAGACGTTGCCATGCCGGCCGCTCGCTGCCGTCAACGTCGTCAGTCAGGGTCTTGCTCGAAGGATCCACAGCGCTCTCCATTGTCTGTAACTCTTCAATCCAGCTGCTTTCCTTCTCGCTCAATTGACTAGAACCAATATTAACCATCTTCCGTCGAAGTGCCTCGTAGCGCGCGTTGATCTGCTCCTGTCGCGCCTTAACCCTCTCCATTCGGTCATCAATCTTGAGACTTTCGTAATTTGATCCGTCGTCTGAGCTGGCTTGACCGTTGTACGTCACATCTTCAATGTTTGCCGCAATTTCCGATGTTCTGTAAATCTGATCTCGGAACTCTTCCTGCAACCGAGTCGCCCTGTTGAACAAATCCGAGACTGCGTGCTGCAACTTTGAAGTTTGCGCCGAAAGTGCTCGGTGAACATCCATAAGCAGCGAGAGATTTGCAGGAGACAGCCTAATCTCATCCTGGAGAGTTCCTCGGTGTCGTGCGGGGATATGGATGGATTTGAACAGATCAAATGAATCATAAAGCTCCTTTGGCGGTTGCCATGCCTCGCGGACTTCTTTGTGAGGTCCAGCAACTGCCATGTACTCAGCAAGCTCTTCCTGAGTAGGCAGTCCGTCTTCTGGGGCATCGAGAAGGGCAGCTCGGGGCTCGCCATTGACACTAGTAAGAAGGAGGTAACCGATGTTTCCATCCTCAATGACGACTGCTGCTGTGACTTCTTGGTCTGCTACATTTCCGGTAGTGCGTCGTTGCAGGCACTGGTCCACGGAAGTGTTTGCCGACTCCAGCACTCGCTTGAGACGGAAAGCCGAGCCCTGTGTTTGTGACTGTGATAGCTCGACCTCGACCTTTCGGATCCAAGGCTCCAATGAAATGTAGAAGACGCCGCTGGCATGCGAAACGAAAAATGAAAAGTCGGTATGTACATCGGGCGTGATGCTCTGGTTGAACGACGATACGTCATCTTTAACCAGAGCAATTGTTTCCACTATAAGCAGCTCATGCTCGCGTCTTTCTGCCACGTCAATCTCATCTTCTGGTGATGGTAGCCAGCGTCCAACGATGCCCTGCAAATCCAAGCATACATGAACCATGCTCGTGTCAGTGAGTAGACATACTACAGCTGTTGGCAAACCCTCGGCCGCTGTCTCTTCGTCTTCGCTCTCCGACAGAGTTTTGAGTGAGAAGACAATCATGTCGCTAAGCTCAAAATCGTCCACCTCAGGTGTCATGGTGAACGGTCCCTGCAGAAGTGGTACTGTAGGAGCGCTCGTTGGACGAGCAAAGACCTTGACTGTATCCCCTTGTTGTTGCTCTTCTATAAAAGGCTCCTCGTATAGAATGTCTGACAGCCACGAAACTTGCTTCTCCGCCGTCTTCAGCTCGTCTTTGGGTACCGTCTCGTCTTCAGATGTTTCGGTGTAGTTGATGTTGATGGATGAGGTGAGGGTCTCCAGAAACGTGTAGCTGCCGGGCGACTCGACCAATTGCCACTTGCTCGGCAATAGCGGGCAGAGCGCATACACATCACCAGATACAGTGGCAATCCAGAGCGTCATTGGCGCCCACCCGTGGACACCCTCTTGCTCTGGGAAGTCGCCAAAGCATGCAGATGCAACTTCGAGCTCGACAGAATCGGGGGAGAAGCCTTTGGAAGCTCCGAACTTGGATGCGCTCAGATCGTCCTGATCACTCGTCGCATTCGCCAGTTTAGGCAGATCAATTGATAGCGCAGGTTCACTGAACGTAGACCTATCCGCGCGATTGATCTCCCAAAGCCGCACCACACCTGCTTTTGTGATTGTAACCAAGCAGCGTCCATGATATCCCAAAGGGTGCCATATCACTGTCGCGACTGAGGACTCTTCGAGAACGTGTACGGTCGGTCCTAGCTGGAAAGTCTTTGGCTTCAAAGGGCCCTCTTCACCGCCTTCGAGCAACGACGGGTCGGGGAGATGGATCACATGGACGGTATGCGACGTCGACACTGCGAGATAGTCTTCTTCGGGAGAGATGGTAAGACGCGTAATAGGTAGTGGTATCGAGACTCTGAGGGTTCGGTATGCGGGCTGCGCCTCCTCTTTCAAGTTGACCAGGTCCGCCCAACGGATTTCATTTCCAACCGCAACAAATATCTCTGAACCTCTTGTTGCAATCGTCCTTTGCGATCCTGGCTCCGGTCTTCTCGCTACGATTCCGTTACCGTCCGTGTGTTTCGGCGCAAACAGATGATAGCCTGGATTCGGGCGGCTGAGCCAGTCTGGGGTGTAGCCAAGAATTTTGGGCATGGCGAAGACTATCCCGGTAAGGCCGAAAAGTTTGAATATCCACCGGTGATAGTGGTGTAAATTTGATTGTTTGGAGGTTGGAGAATCTATAAGCAAACAAAAGTTCCAGCTTTGAAAGAGCGCGCCAAGGCCGACGCGTCTGGGGCAGCTGCAAGCTAGCTCTCAACCTTAGATCTCGATAATCACTTCAACACCAAACTCTGTATAAGTGCTTGAAAGGTCTGAATACGGTCGCATCTAGAACACATCTCTTCACGTGTGGAACAAATCGTTATCATGCCTGCGCTTCGAAGTACAATCGACCGCCTCGACAAACCAAGCTCATATGCGACAGCAAAGGTACTTATAAGCCTTGCGCTCCAACCCGTATCACATGTACTAACAATTCTCAGAAACGCAGACGCGACCGTAACGTACGCGACGAAGACCGCGCCCGCTCGCCCTCGCCTGAAGACAAACTCAAAGATGCAACCACGCTCTACGTAGGCAATCTCTCCTTCTACACCACCGAAGAGCAGATCCATGAGCTCTTCTCAAAATGCGGGGAGATAAAGCGACTAGTAATGGGCCTCGATCGTTTCCAAAAGACGCCCTGCGGATTTTGCTTTGTTGAGTACTACACACATCAGGATGCGCTCGACTGCATGAAGTACATTGGTGGTACCAAGTTAGATGAACGCGTCATCAGGACAGATCTGGACGAGGGTTTTACCGAGGGACGACAGTATGGCCGTGGAAAGAGTGGTGGACAGGTGCGCGATGAGTACCGAGCCGAGTACGACCCTGGACGTGGTGGCTACGGAAGGGCGGTGGACGAATACCATGAGGCGCAGTAGAGCAGTGTTGAGGATTCTAAGATCGCGCAGCAGCATGTTGTTGGCGATGGGAAGCCATCCGGAGACGCAAGCTCGACATGGAGGACTTCTAATAGCGACCGCGGCAGAAATGATGAGAAGAAGGTCTCGGCTCAGAGTCTTGAGATGCTACAGCGAAAAGGACATACGATTTAATTCTCTGAGCCTCGGAACGGAGACAATGAGCAGGATCGTCGGTCCCAGGAAGGCATTTGCACATTCCACTTTGACGGAGTTTGACGCATAGCACTGGAGGAACTGGCCATCCACCATTCGCTATTAGTGGTTAGTTTTGTATTTCTAGACATGCATATGAGAGCAAGGGAACCAAATATCAGCCACCTTTTGAAATTTACCGCCATCTTCAAAACGCCTGCCGCTCGGGCGATCTCTAGTAATGTGGTCTACAAATACAAGTCTTGAGCACTCCTTCATAAGATGCGTAGCTCACTTAGTCCGGTCCGCTAGTTCGAACTGCTTTCTTCTTTCTACTGCTTTTAAGACTTCGCCCAACCACCACACATGTATGCGCGAGTCGTCTGTCAGCTCTGGGTGGAAACTACATCCAAAGACATTACCCTGACGAACCGCGATTATGTCCTCTCCACCCGCATGATTGTGCTCCTGGTTCTCTTGCAATGGCTTCGCATTCGTGGACAACGTGGCCATGATCTCAACTTCGCGATCCAGTTCCTTCCTCGCCAAATCATCAACCGGTGTCTTACTCGGCGCAACGACGGTATCCTCCCTTTCACTCTCACCCTTCTGGATGCCAATCGCTTTGGAGATAGGAAGCACCTTTTCAACTACAGGAGCGCGTATAAAGACACAGCGATATGGGTCGCTCTTGCCAGTGCTGCTTGTGGCGTCCAGGAACGGCAGGTTGAGGTTGGCTTGGAAACTTTCTTGTTGCCTTCCAAAATGATTCCTGTTCACTCTCACATCCAGACCTCCGATTAATTCTTGCCCACCCTTCTTTGTCCGGTTCGCGCTTTCTGCGAGCAATATGAGGCCGGCGCATGTGCCCCACGTCGGTTTGCGCTGAACCTTGACAAAATCGCGCAGGGGCTCAAGGAGGTTGCTTCGTGCGGCTACGAGGGACATGGTTGTGCTCTCGCCACCAGGAATGATGAGGCCATCGCATTGCTTGAGCTGCTCCGGAGTGCGCACTTGGATGAACTGGAATAATGGTGCGGAGGCGATATTAGAAGCCGCGGAGCGCAAAAGTTGAATGTGTTCGCTGAAAGCGCCTTGCAGGGCAAGCACGCCAACCGTAACTTTCTGATCGTTATTCGTAACTGTCATGTTGAATCTTTGAGACACCGATCAACTCCGTAACCAGAGAAAACAAAGGAAAGAAAATATGTCTACGAGATTACGGCATAGAATGACATTGGGAGTCACACAGACGGAAAGCGACGGGAAATGCGACAAAACCTTTATCGATAAACCCCAAGTGTTCCCCACTAAAAGCCGCAGTCTAGGCATGTCATCCATCTCATCTCATCAGCCCTAGCCGGATCGCTTGTCCGATCACCACTCTCTGGATGATCAACCTCAACTCTCGGGAACCCCGCTGATGCCGTGAAGGAACAGCCATGATATAGAAACTCCGAATATGACGCATTACTAAACCTTGAAGCCATTGCGTCGGGCGCCGAAAAGCTCACATAAGCCGAAGAGCCCGCCAAGTGGGGTCCCCAGCTCGGAATTGTCCCGCCCATCCAGGCTACTATATCAGTTGCTTGACTGGTTGTCTTGTTACCGCCCAGTATTGCTTCATCTGAGGCACGATGGCCGACCAAGACGACAACGAAACAGCAGGGCGCAGTCTCACTTGCTGGCTGCTGGACACTCGGTCAATATGGCCCGGCACCAAGATTACGGACTCCGAAGCTGTTGGTCTACAACTCCCCGGCTTCCTTTGGCGCAGCATTAATGTTACCTTAGGCCCGAGAAGCACTTGCACTAGTCAGCCTTGAGGAGCGCGAGAACATTACGCGGAAGTACCACATAGCTGATGCTCGCATGAGCCTCGGCTCGGCACTACTCAAACGTCTGTTCGTCCACAACATGCTGGGCATCCCATGGAAAGACATCAGGTTCGGCCGGAAACGGGATCCCAAGCATGGAAAGCCCATTGCGCTGTTGCCGCCGCCACAACATGGGCCAGCACCTCTTGAATTCAACATCTCACACCAAGCAGGCCTTGTGGCCTTGGTTGGGTGCAAGACGGATGAGCTAGATGCAGAAGTAGGCGTAGATATTGTCTGTGTTAACGAAAGAGACGAATACCGTGTTATAGACAAGGAAGGATTCGACGGCTGGATAGACATGTACGCCGAAATCTACAGCCAAGAAGAGTTGTTTGATCTAAAGTACAACGTGGATCCTTTTCCTCTCCTCGATGGTACAATGGTCACGCAAGAAACAATTGGTCGTCACGATCGATGTTGTGCGCGGCACAAGCAACTCAGCATCACGCTCCCAAATGGAGAGAAACAGGTATTTGATTCAGAGCTTCTGATCGATGCAAAGTTGCGCCGCTTCTACACATTTTGGTGTTACAAAGAAGCTTACATCAAGCTTGACGGCGAGGCTCTCCTCGCACAGTGGATCCCCCGGCTGGAATTCAAGCAAGTGCGTGCGCCCCGTGCTGGGACTCCAGCGCGCTGTAGCACGCATGGGACATGGGGTGAACGCATCAGCGACGCTGAGGTTTGGTTTACGATGAAGGGCGATGGCAAGGGACCTGCGGCTGTAAAGGGTATGAAGAAGGATGAGAGTAAGAAGTTGGACGATACGCGGGTGGAGATTCAGGCTTTTGACGAAAAGTTCATGATTGGGGTTGCGGCAAAGGAAAGGACAAATGCTGCTGTTGATGGAAATAGGAGGAAATTACCAGAGGTGCTTACGCAGTTCCAGGCATTGCATCTGGAAGAGGATATCATGAATGTTGCAAGGATTGCATGACTCGATAGACTTGGTGATGGGAATAGATGTTGCTATTAGTCGATACATGCGTTCACAAATGAATCTACTATTTCCGGTGCAAGAAAATGTAACGTTTCCATGTATATGGCGAAAATAAGGATTGTGATGCTAGTAGTTCAGAAAGTTGGCGTCATATTGACAATGCTAGCTCATGGCTACGTCAATCCTCACATTGACGAGTCCATGACGACCCCGCAACATTCAAACACAGCAACCTCTTTTCTCTGCACTTCTAATACAATTGAAACCAGGCCAATTTACATAAACATATCAAACCAATTGAATTAAAAAAACCAAAATGCCTTCCAACAGCCTCAACTACCCCCTCCTCGCCATCCCAGCCTACTACGTCTTCTCCCTCATACCCCACGGCTACGCAGGCAGCCTGCTTTCCTCGCACGGCTACAAGGTCAACAATGCGAATCCCAAGGCCTCCTTATCTCCTGATGCTGTAAAGGGGAAAGTGCCGGATGCAGTGTACGTCCTTATTTTCGTTCAACTCTGAATCCTCTTAGACGATTTACATATGAACATGAGAAGAGAAGCTGACATCAGATAAAACAGCTTCCAAAAATACCAACGCGCCGAAAATGCTCAATCAAACAATATGGAGCAACTGCCACTTTTCGCCGCCGCCGTGTTCGCGAGTATCCTTGCTGAGCGCACGACGGCCGTGGGGTTGGGACGGGAAGTAGTGTCTGGTGATGCAACGGGCCTGACGACGTTTGTGGCGGCATGGTTTGCGGTTAGGACAGCGTACGTTGTGTCGTATGTGCAGATTGCAGATCATGCGACGAGTTTTGTGAGGAGTAGCTTTTGGGCGGTGGGAAGTGGGTTGGCGGGGTATCAGATTTACAAGGCAGCGGCGTTGTTGGGGTAGGGGGGTTGCTTGAATTCGTGTACATACAATGGTATAGAGTGCGGTGGGAATTATTCAAGATAGAACATCAGCGCTCTGGTTTGTGTCTGTTGGTGCTCGCTCTTGTATGGCGCTCCATAAGGACTTCTCGACCATGTTGCTGTTGAAGAACCTTGCTGCATCTTCGTGCCCCCAAGATACTTTGATCGATGGCGGGATATATTTGATGAAGCGCGTCTTCATCTCATCCATGTACTTGCTTTGGATAGACTCCTGATCTTGTCCCGCCCACATGTTAGAACGAGGCGCGGTACCGAACGTGATAGTGAGCTGCTCAAGGCCTGTAAATGTATCAAATATGTACTTTAAGGCAAATGGAGGCGATCTAGGATCTTTACGAAGACTTTTCTGAATCGAGGAACCATTTATGCGTACGGAAAGCTCCTTGATCAGGAGAAAGATGTTAGGATCCATACTCTCTGTTAACTGGCGGAGAGATATGGTGTTATCTTCGTATAAGGACGTGTTTTCCAGTTGGAAAACGGTTGAAATCAGGAAATTCACATGCTCATAGTAATGTTTCCGCACTTCACAGTGCATTTGCCTGTTGACGCGCATGAGAGCAAGGCGCCGGCCAGTGCCTTTGCGACACCAGGCTGGGAGAATACCGCGAGGATGCTCGGGCAGAACATACGAGTACACTTGCAGGCGGAGCTCAGCTGGAAGTCGCAAGAAGGGAAAAGGTGCGACTGTGCCATGTCAGTACAGGCACGTAACTGCTCTCTCAACGGAACCCTCAGCTTGCCTTGAGCTTCGAGTCTGGCGACAACGCCGGCAAGGTCAGTTCCACATAGACGATCAATGTCTGGCAGCATAGGGCGGAAGTCGGAGAAGGTGGGGTCTGCGCCCTTTCTGAAGTCTGAGGTGCGATGTATATTTACATAGGGCCGGCCGTGGGACATGGCCTTGATTGCTTCGGCCAAAACTTTGGGGATGAGGTCTGGCCGCGAGATAGTCTTCACCATGAGAAAAAACTCCTCTGAGCCGTCGACGTAGACGGCAACATGAGGAGGCTGGATGCTCACTGCATCATCGATGCTTGTGAAATCCAGCTCCCTGCTGTGGCCGGTACATGTTCCGGACAGGGCCTTGTCTAGGGCCTGGAGTTTGGGCTTCAGGTCCACCGCATCGGCGAGGGAGAAGCGGTGGTCCTGTCGCCCTGCGGTGGCCATGCGGTGGTACTGACGAGGGGTCGAGGTGGATCGCCGTGGGGGCACATACAGGTCAGCCAGCGTATAAATTGCCATGGCAATGGTTTGAGGGTGCAATGGCGGTGCTTTTCGGAGATGATCAAGGGATGGACTTATGGTTGCCCCACGTGTTGGGAACCGACAGGGGGCCAAAATGAGTGATGTAACAGGCGGGCTTATGTCGCGGCAGGCACATGCAAGACATGCTTCAACTCAATGCACACGCACACGCACATGCCATGACCTGACCTCTCTCCATTACTTAGTCGTTTCTATTCTTCATTTTTTATTTCGTTTCTGTTTTTCTCACCGCCATTACGTCGCATCCACGCCGCTTCCACGCTGCATCCACGCATTGCTCTTCGCGTGCTTTGTCGCCCACCCCGCCTGAAGCGCGCCTGTCCCCAAGCTGCACCACACCGCGCCCAGTCCTGGCTCAGCAAACTCCGTTCCGTGGGCGGGAGCAGTCCACCAGTCGACAGGATGTCTGCCCCCGATAACAAGCAGGGCTTCCTCTCAAATCTCTCGCCGTGGTCATCTCGTGCCGGCACCCCCAAGCCTCCATCGACGCCCAAGCCCGAGGCAAGTATGGAGAGAGTAAAAAAGATGGAGCAAGAGAAGGAGAAGGAGCGTATTGCGACTGGGCTCGCTCCCCAGCAAGGAGGCGACCACATCATTGATCGCAGGCACCGGCTGAGTCTCAAGCGCTATCCTCAGGACTGCCCGCCGTTGGCTGTGAGGTGGTTCCATGCCATAGACGTAAGTACGCCAATGTACTGAGAGTCTTGCGCAGGCGTTTCGGAGGAGCCGGTCCATGTTTTCCTTGACTGACAGCTGTAGACTCCAAAAAGGAAACCGCTCTCCAAACACGCCATGGCGCCCGATACCGCCCTGCCTAAACCCAGAAAATGGATACCCTTTAGTGCTAGCGACTCGCGCGCTATTGAGACAGCATTCCAGAAGACAGCTGACGAGACGGATATGGACGAGTTGCGAAAAGGAATCGGAAGCCCTTTGACGCCTATTCAGCCAAATCCTGTGGCCCCCAAGACCACAAAGGTCCCCGTCAACGAAGACTATCTATTCGATGTTGAGATAGAAACACGCGAGTTGGCGCCAGCATACTGGCTGGGTCCGGTATACGATGTTAAGCGAGGAACGTGGTTTACACCAGATGGCGAGGCTGTTGACGAGGGTCTGGCTATGCAGCTCGAGGAAGGTTATCTAAAAGTCAAGCCGTGGAAGTTTAGCAAACCAGAGGAGAAGCGAGCAGTTTCGCAACCTCGCGCAAGGCCGCTGTCCATGGGGCCGCTGGCTGGTGAAGACCACCGAAAAGAACTGGGCCGGCTGAACCGTGACTCGACATCGAATCCTGTAACACCAAAGTCTTCATATGATAGTCTGAAAAAAGAAGCTGAAAATCAGGCCGAAGACGCAAAGCCAGCATATTCTGCTACAAATTCAAACGCCCCCGCGGACCTGCCCAGGACGCATCGCCTTTTTGGCGCTCATCTAAATTCGACTGTGACTTATCAAGATGAGACAACAGCATGGTTGCTGACGGACGATATGTGGTCACGTATGGGTAGCACTTTGTACCAACGCTTTGCTGGAGGCGCACATTATGCTGGAAACAAATACATTCGCGGGTATACGGACCCGGCAGACAAGAAGAAGCAGCCGGTTCTGGCCAAAGGCCCTCAGAGCGCGAAGCCGAGCGGGCGACCCGAGACCCCGTCCCTGGCATATGGTTCAGATCACGGCAAGCAGTCGGATTCGGACGCTAGTACTGATGAAGACACATCGGAGAATGAAAGGAGCATGTCGCCTTCGCAAACGCGCAGACGCAATCTAGAGAGGCAGGTATCCTCGCTGTTGACGTCATCGAAACCTGAATATGAGCAGCAGCAGGAAGAGGCAATGCGAAAACGTGAAGAAAAGGAGATGCGTGAGGATTACAAGGCTCAGAACGACAGTGACCAAGGCCGTGAAATCGAGCATCTGCTTCTGGTCACCCATGGTATCGGGCAACGACTTGGCATGCGCATGGAGTCAATCAACTTTATCCATGACGTGAACACTATGCGTAAATCTCTCAAGTCTGTGTATGCAGCCTCACCCGACCTACAGGCTCTCAATGCAGAGGTTGAGTCAACAACCAAGAACAACCGTATCCAGTGCATTCCTATCATTTGGCGACACCTTCTAGATTTCCCAAAACAAAGTCTCAAACATAATCGCAAGGAACATGATTTGGGCGATCTCGACCATGAAGACGAAGAATACCCTAACCTCGAAGACATTACCGTTGAAGGTGTTCCTGCCGTTCGTAACTTTCTTACAGATCTCGCTCTTGACATTTTACTATACCAAAGCCCCGCATACAAAGGCCATATTTCACGAATCGTTGTCAAGGAACTCAACCGTGCCTACCACCTTTTCAAAGAGCGCAATCCTTCTTTCAAGGGTAAAGTCAGTCTTGTTGGTCACTCACTTGGTTCTGCTATCATGTTTGATGTTTTATGCATGCAAAAAGATCCCAAGGCGAAACCGAGTTCACAATCAACCAAACAACGGCGATCAACTGAAGAAGGCCTGAAACTGGACTTTGAAGTAGAAGATTTCTATGCCCTTGGATCACCTATCGGCCTGTTCCAGATGCTCAAGGGAAGAACGATTGCCGGAAGACCACAAGCTCCTTCAGCTACCTTTGTCCCACCGGTAACACCTGCGACACCTATTGATGACCCATTTGCGCCAGAGGTTGATGAGCATGCTTTCGATATAACGATTTCCTCGCCACTTTGCAAGCAAGTTTTCAACATCTTCCACCCGACCGATCCCATTAGCTATCGTCTTGAACCTCTGATATCACCAGCCATGTCTTCTCTGAAGGCGCAACCTCTACCATATACGAAGAAAGGTATTTTTGGCACACCAGCCGCTCAGGGTATCACTGGCATTGGTCAACGAGTTGGTCAGGGCGTGACAGACTTCTGGACCTCTCTCGGCTCAGGTAAGTGTTGATCTAATTTAGAAGTCGCTATTTTGAATTGCAATACTGGGAGCTCCAAGCAATTGCCTATGCTCATTCTCATGTTCTTATTGGTATTAACAAATATTCCTCAGGTATCGCGAGTGGACTCCTCAACCGAAGCCTAGGCATTTCGGGAACCGACATGGCCGGCGGCGCCCAAGGCCAACGATCCTCTCGCCCTCTAACCGTCGCTCCCAACTCTGGCAATCTGAATCTCGTCCCGGGCCTCAATGAGCCCACCAGCGCCTTCATCAGCGAAGAACGCCGCCGTCGCCTCGGCCAAGAAACCATTGCCGAAGGCGAAGACGGCGAGCATCCACCCACCCTGATCGAATCAGACATTGAAACCCTCTTTGCCGGCTTCCAGAAGCGCAGAAAGAGCCAGCAGACAGACGATGGCGAACACGACATTGAAAAGGATCTCGAGTGGCAGGAGCTCGAGGAACGAAGCCGCAAGCTGAAAAAGGAGGAACAAAAAGTGCGCCGGTTAAATTCGAATGGGAGGGTGGATTACAGTATACAGGAAGGCGTAAGTACTCTGCCGTCCCACTGTTACTTTTTTGCTTAGGAATCATGCATATTAACATTAAGACAATACAGGCCTTTGACATTTCGCTTCTGGCTAGTATTGCTAGTCACATGACGTATTGGGCGGACGAGGACGTATCGCATTTTATGATTTCGCAGCTATTGGCTAGACATCGTGTGTTTAAACCAAAGGAGTAGTTGTGATGGAGAAAAGGCATTTTGGATTATATAGTAGATATTGGTGTTATTGGTAGATGGTGGTGGATTTTTGCCTTTGTCATCAGAATACCCCCCCATTTTGTCCATGTGTCAAGAATAGATGTACGATTGGCTTGAATCTTGGTGTCTGATATGTCACGTTTGTTTTCAATTATCTCAATCAAGTTTTGCGTGCAAGTCCTTGCATGTAATACTTAATTTTTCCTTAGTAAGAAACATCATATTCCACATGTCCTGTGATAATACACTCTGTACAATTTACCCGATACTTACTATGACTTTCCACAACAATAGACATCTAATCGTAGCCAAAAAAAAACAAAATGTATTCCCTTTGGGAAGAAAACCATTTCTGGGTATCTCGAACTCTGTGCAAACTGTGACTAGAACAAACAAAACATGATATACCCCAAAATTATATTCACAAACAACCCATTCGTAGCATATAATTCCCAGAAAAGAAAGAGAGAGGGAGAGGGAGAGGTAAAAGAGAAAACGATGTACAATAAGTAAACGTGAAACTGCTCGTCAAAAGTCGAGATCGTATCGGTCATGTCGCAGTGGTGATACGATATCACTCCCGTCCGAGCAATCGTTGCCATCTCGATTTAGCCGACTGCTCCGACTGTTGTGTCGCTTCAACAGCCGCAGCTGCAGCCGTAGCATCAATATCGGATTGCTGACTTTCTTCACCACCAGTCGCAGACTGACTCTGCATCTCGACGGCAGGTTAACTCTGCCCCTGCGCCGCCCTGGCTCTAGCCTCTGTCTCTCGTACGCCGATACGCATCACGGCCGTACAAGAAGTACTGCCAGTTGCGCACCGTAGCCGTTGCTTCTGGTGGCGTTGTCTGCTGTTGGGCTTCAAGATCCGGAGTAGGCGTTGTGACGGTGGCAGAAGGTGTCCTGCCGAGGGCGATTTGCTCGCCCTCATCGTATTTGTCCATTTCTTCTTTGCTCATGTACATAGAGCGGCAGATGGGGCAACTGGTTTTGCGCAGGATAAACCAGGATACGAGGCATTCGGCATGGAACTCATGGGAGCAGGCGGTGAGCTTGAGGATGGGTTCCGAGTCGGATTGGGGGGTGGTGATGGTTGGGCTGGTGGATTTGGATTGGTCGGATGTTATGGATGAAGGTGCGGGAGTGTCGGAATTAGGTGTTTCTGGTGAGAGTTTTGCGGGCTCTGGCGGGGATGGTGGGTAAAGGGCTGAGAGACATATGGCACTGATGGGTGTGTCAGGATTCATGTCAATACTATGTGGAATGATAGGTTGGCATACCACTCTCGTTCAGATATAGACTGGGATTCTCCTTCGGGCCTCTCTCGGTTTTCTTCTCCGACATCGCTTGCTTGCGAGGATATTTCAGTGACTTCTTTGAGCTTCTCTCTTGCTTCTTCTCGTCTTAGCGCAGGCTTCTTGACTTTTGTTGTTGGCCGTGTTGTGACAGGAATTTGTTGTCGTCGTCGTTTGCGAATGCAAAAGATGCACACACTGTTCATTCAATTAACCCAAACATCTCATACCTGGACCACTTGGTGGGAATTATTTTACAATTGTCCATAAAAGGCCGTGATTCGCATAAAGATGGGATGATTATCTAGATTTGGAAATACTTACAAAGGCGCTATGATAGCCACGACAAATACAGGAATCAAGAAGCTAAATGCAGTAGGCGTCATACCCGAGTTGCCGATAGTCTTTTGCCATTCTCGCGCATGGAGAAAATGCACGTCGTGCTCACCAGAAACTGCTGGCATGGCAAGTTGCGGTCTACTAGGTCCTGGTATCGGATCGGAGAGAAAGCGATGCAGGTGGAGAGGCACGTTGCGGGGAACGCAGGCGACGGAACTGACGCAAGCAGCTAAGACGGCAGGAATGGATTGCGCGTGCAGCCGATGGCCTCGAGACAGAATGCCTGACGATAAGGGGTTTGGTTGTGGATCAGGTGCAAAATGCCCTTTTGTGGTTATTTCCGCGGCAGCTGGCGGGTGACAAGGTGAGTTTGGTTTGGGTTCGGGTAAGCAGGTGGCGAGGTTCGCAGTGGGTTATGACCTAAGAGACACAGGACCTCGGACTTGATCCTATCCGAGGCTCCGCCTGGGGTGTATGACATCTCCATCCACACAGCCTCCAAAGCCACGTAGTCCGTTGTCAGCTTCGGTTTCTATCTTCTTAGCCCTATTCGACAACATAGTATATAAATGACCGGTCTACAAGCCACTCGACCACATAGGGTCGTGTTGGTCGTGTTGGTCGTATTGACCATGTGGTGGCTACTTTCTTACTGATGGCCAAACGCGGCAACCCGCGCGTCTCTGCAGTAGGCGCAGTGGGCTTACATACAGTGTGTTGAACACTCCTGGCCTGGGGACTCATGGCAGTGATAGCGCTGCGCCTTGTCATGTCACGTTGATCCTCGAGATAGACATCTGTCAGGTCTTGTTTCGATATGCAGCTGATGCCTCTTATATCAGTCCGCATGTCCAAGACAACTCCGCTCCACCAGTCGCACACCCACCCTTGCTTTGTCTTGGACAATCAATAACACGTAGTCTCGGCTGTCTGGGCTGACGTTTGCCAGAAGAAGCCTGAGATGCAATTTGGCTGTTAGCGAGCTCTAGACGCCCAGAGAGCCCACCCATCGGCCTTGGTATGGAGTGGAGCGGAAAAGATTGCCAAGTCATCCTCCCACCCGTGTAACCGAGTCCAGAAGGCCGCCTGTGGATCATGTTGGGACGCCTAACCAGCAGCAGCCCACTGCATGGCTACACAAGGTTTGAGAAAAAGCAATCCTATCTCAATAAACCAACTCAAGGATATATTGACATACAGCTAAGCTGATTGATTACTGTGGCTATCTTCGGCATAAGAGTGGGCACGGCACTCTACCGCTGCTGTGCTGTGAGTATGTACGGAGCAAACAAACCCGCAGTTGTACCAACACTCTCAGTCACAATGACCTAGTCCAATGTTGTTGTTTATCATGTCTTAATTACTATGTTCGTGATATAACTAGAAAATCCTATCTGTCCCAGCACAGAGTGCCCAAGGTATCGTAATAGCATGCTATGCAAACAAATTCAAACTCCCCTTTGCAGACTACCATCTACCATAAAACATTCAAAATCCAAATAAAGACATAGCATTGGTATCATCGTTCCAAATCGTTCGCTTGCACGTCTAAGCAGACGACTTCTTGTCTGTCGCATCTTCGTCGGTGCTGATGGCTGTGCTGAGGTATCGCTCAAATACACGTTGCTCCAGATCAATGGAGCCCCGCCTGCCACCACCACTCTTCGCCTCGCGCCTCCTGAAGTAGACTCGCTTGCTCCACTTCCATGACTCAATGCCGAGGAAGAAGAGGAATGTGGCAATGAAGACAATGGCCCATTCCCAGCTGATTCCTTTGTGTCTGAAGACCTTGTCGTTGATGACGGGAATGTACAGGACGGGAAAGATGGTGACAAACGCAAAGACAATAGAGAAAAAGAGGAACTTGTTGCGCCAGACATCGAGTGCCCATTGTGTGAAGTACTTGTTCGATCCAGGCTGCATCCTGAAGAATGAGCGGCGCATGTCCAACATTTGCCATGCCAGGAAAACCGAAAACCAGGTAAGGCAGGCAAAAGTGGTCGCACGAGCGCGGAAAACGGTCTCGCAAGTGGGGTTGTACGTCTCATTGCAGTTGAATCCCAGGTTACCATCACCAAAGCCGAACATAACAAGGGAGAAGGCGCCTAGGCAGAGTGCAGCAATCCAGAGACCGTAGACGAACATATCGCAGATGACCTCGAGGGTGAAAACACCACGCTTGAGCTGTGGCTTGTCAGTAAATGTCCGGAAAACATTCTGTTCAGTGACGGGAGACTTACACTCTGTGGAGGTCTGTTGAGAATATCTGGCGCAGCGACTTCGAAACCAAGACCCATGTCAGGAAGCGACGAGGTAATCATAATGATCCACATGACTTCAACCGGAGACACAGGGAAGACGGAAAGTCCACTCTCGTCCTTGAATGCAAGACCAATAAGCAACACACATGCCTGCGCAATGTTTTGGGCGAGCAAGTGCAGAATAAATTTCTGAATGTTGTCAAACATGCGGCGGCCCTCCTCGATAGCGTTGAGAATAGATGCAAAGTTGTCGTCGGTCAGAACGATATCAGAAGCGTCTTTGGCGACATCAGATCCTGTACCCATTCCGATACCGACATCCGAGCGCTTCAGAGATGGAGAGTCGTTGACACCGTCACCAGTCATACCAGTGAAAGCCTTTCGTCGATGGAGCGCGTCAATCATACGGACCTTGGTGTTGGGGGCGCAACGAGCAATGACAAGTGGGAGAAGTGGGAGGGCATCGATTTCGTCGTCGGTGAGCTTGTCGAACTGAGATGCAGTCATGACCATGGCGTCCGTGGTTTCCTTGGGAAGAGTTCCCATGTTCGAAGGCACGATACCGACTTCAATAGCAATGGCGCGAGCAGTTCCAGGATGATCACCAGTAAGCATATGGACTTCGATGCCCGCCTTCTGGCATTGACGAACAGAGCCAGCCGTTTCAGGTCTAGGGGGATCATACAAACCGACAAGACCACGAAAGATGAGATCTTGCTCGATGCCCTCGCGTTGCAGTTCCTCGCCCTTTTTAGGGGAAGGTCCATCGTATTCCTTGCTTGCAAGAGCCAAGACACGCAGCCCCATGGCAGCGAGTGATTCCATGTTGGCCAAAATCTCCTCACGGTAGTCATCGTCCAGCTCAACGCCAGCGTCACTCTCATCAGTGAATACACGTGTGCATGAATAGATGACTCGCTCAACGGCACCCTTGGTGAAGACATATTTTTTGTTGGTAACAGTTTCTTCGAAGATCACAGACATCTTCTTAACATCAGAGTCGAAGGGGAATTCAGCGAGTTGCTTCCAGGCAGGTGTGTCACCACCCGTGTGTTCGAGACGGTTCCATTTGAAGCGAGATGCGAATACCTGGATAGCGATTTCCGTGGGGTCACCTCGTGCGTTCCATTGGCCCTCATCAGTCTGGTGAACGTGAGCCAGATTAGCGAGTGATGCAACCTTGAGATAGTCTACAAAATGCGGGTTGTCTTGGAGAAGCTCCTCCCAGGTCGAAGTCTTTTCGTCCATGTCAGCGTCAATGTGTCGGGGTTGCTTGGGGTTGAAAGACAGAGCTCCGGCAGTGGGGTTGTGCGGCTCGTCAGACTGTCCAACAGAATAAGTGCCCTTGGCAGGGATCCAAGCCTTCTTTGCAACCATCTTTCCTTGTGTGAGGGTACCGGTCTTGTCGGAACAAATGTCGGTAACACCACCAAGGGCCTCAAGAGACTTCAAGTTGCGCACAATAACGTGACGCTGCACCATGCGTTTTGTACCGGCAGCCATGGTGATGGTCAGGACGACTGTCAGAGAGGCTGGGATCATGGAGAGACCAGTAGCAACGGCATAGATGATAACCTCGCTGTTGTTAGAGAATTCGTTGGCGGCAAGCACAATGATAGCGCAGACGACCGCAACGCCAAACAAGAGGATAGCAAGGCGAGCGAGTTTCTTTTGCAGCGGAGTACCGACGTTAACACCAAGGAAGTGGCCAACCATATCAGCAAGAGTCAAGGACCATGCCTGGGCATAGCGATGCGGCTTAGCCTTTCCATCGGGCTTGCGCTTGACCTCTCGGACACGTGAACCCTTCTGTCGGAGGGACATGGCAATAGATCCAATCTCAGTGTACATGCCAGTAGCGAAAACAACACCGCGAGCACGTCCCTTGGTGACAGTCGAGGAACTGTAGGCAATGTTAAGACGGTCGCCAGGACCAGTATCCTCGTCAAAGACGGCATCGCCATCTTTGGATACAGGAAGTGATTCTCCGGTAAGCAGGGCCTCATCGGTCTCGAAGTTCAAAGCCTCAATGATACTGTGTCCATGTTAGTGGTGTGTGGCCCAAAATTGAGTTTAGCGTGGCAATGACGTACCGAATATCCGCTGGAACAGTGTCACCCGTCTTCAACTCGATCAGATCGCCGGGAACTACCTCGATAGTCGGGATCGTAACCGTTTTTCCGTCTCGGGCAGCGGTGGCAGTAGGCGAAGACAAGGATCGGAGCGAGTCCATTGTCTTTTCAGCATTGTATTCTTGCACAAACCCGATGACAACATTGAGCAGAATGATGGCAGTTACTACACCACCCTCGATCCATGATTCAATAGCAAATGAGACAGCCATGGCTGCAATTAAAATCTGCGTTGGGTTAGTTTTCACTGTCTCTGGTTCGCAGTGATGGCATTTGACCTACCAGCGTCATAGCGTTGGCGACCTGTCTTAGCAGAATTTTGGCCGGCGATACTCCTCCATCGTCGCCGAGATCGTTGTTCCCATACTTTTCATGTCGAGACTTTGCTTCGGCAGTGGTGAGTCCGTCTTCGGCATTGCACTTGACCTCCTCAACAACCTGCTTCCAGGTAAGGGCGTGGGCGGGCTTGGAGAGGGGGTTGTTAGCCTGGCCAGACTTGTGGCCCTCAAGGGAGGGTTGCTTCTTGCCCATTGTGAGTACTTCTGGGTGCTAAGAAGAAAAGTAAAGAGTCAAGCATTCCCGCTGCGGGGGCTCTGCTACCTTTAAGCACCCGTGGGGAGAGATGCAAGCGGCACACACATGGCGAAAGCCAAGAACCGTGCGATATCGACATCTTGGCATGGTTGGAGATAGCTTGGGGCCGGTGCAAGGACGTCACCTTCGGGGTCGGCATTGTCCAACAATGAGCTGCATGTCTGCATGCATTCACCTACATACGTTACATGTGCATCAGAGCCGCCTCATCATGGCACCCACCATCTTACGGTGCGTGTGGCCATGGATACTACGCCCAATACTCCTGAACAGAAGCTGGGTTGGATGTTCTGGATGTGAGATTTTATCAAGTATGACGACAGCGGGGTTGGTGACGAGCGTTCACCGGCGGGAGGGAGGGTGAATGGAGTGGCGCGCAAACTGGGGCGAGCCAAGCTTCCCGCTCGCTTACTGTCCGCCGAGCCCAACTAAACTCTCGGCGTGCCCGCACCGGTGCCGAGATCCGCTCCAGAACCACACTTACGCCACAGAGCCAACGTCATATGGGTCGGTTTCCAAGCCTACCAAACGGCAGAGCCTGCTAGTAGCATTCACCAAACCTCTAGGCCAAGAGCTGGATGCATTGAATTCTGCGCCAAGAGTCAGTTCGTAGAGAAGCAGCTGATGGCGCGTCACTGCTCTCGTCCAACGGTGAAGCTTGTTATCGACTTGCCAGGCGGGTTTTGTCCAGGGTGTCCGCTAGGTCTGGCACCAAGGCGGCCTCTTGTTTTCCTCCCTGCCACTCACATACACACAGTGGCTTGACTTGCGGTGCCAAGGGTGCATTGATAGTCACGGGACTCAACAACCACTGGATAGCCCCACCCACGGCTTTATGGTAGAGTCCTTCCTACTCCACACCTTCCATTTCGATTACGGAATATTCTAGGCACTTACCAACATAACGCGTGTGTGGTTCAAGAGATGGACCATTACTTCAGGCAGCACTCTACTATGTATTATACGTGTTGTACTGAAGAATAACCTCTGCATTATAACCAAGTTTGGACAGCTGTTCGGCAACACCATCTCGCTAAGAAATGGCATGGGGGTACCCACCAGACTATCTCAGCTCCAACCAAGCCTAGGCAAGCACGCAAGAGATGGGCCTATAGTATCCGACACCTTGGCATGCCTTAGGCACTACCCTGATGGCATCTGTATGGAACTTAAAAAAACATTTCGTCGGTAGGGTTTTCGGTGAATCGAACCATGTTTTGACCGGGCATCGCAAAATTCTTACCGTCTTCTATGTCCGTCTAAGCCTGTTAGCATCATCCCTGCATTTAACCCTTGTTCGGAATCTGCCTCGTCCTGTGCTTACTATCTCCGGCGTTTTTGTGAATTTCATGGCTGAAAGATACTTTGCACAGTAAGTTTCAATGCGGGCAAAGCCGACATATTTCCGACCAAAGTCATCTGTCTCCCTATCACATATCAGCACGACTTCCAGATAGGTCTACTACAAGCATGCGCGATACGCTTCAGTTTTTGGTCTGACTCCTTTCTCTCTTATCTTATTTTATTGACTAACGATAGAAATGAGAATATTTGCTGATAACAGCACACAATAACGATTTTGTTGAGATATGTTTGTTATGAGTACATGGTTTAAAATGCTCCCACATACCAAAGAAATTCTCATGTTGCCTAACCAAAGTGCGGCGTGATTTTTCTGGTAAAGTAATATATCGTTGCGCCAGTAATACTGAGGATTGCGTTTTGGATTGTGAACAGCTCGCAGCGAATGGCAGGTAGCGTTTTACACAAGCATATCTCTGTACAGTAGTATTTATCCGAACTCGCCACTTCTGAATCGACAATAATCTACTGCAACTGAGTTAATTGAGTAGAATCTAGATCAAAATAGTAACAACTTCAAGACTTCGTACAGGTGGTAGCACAGTCATGTTCCCTTGATACCCTTTCCGGCCTAGTGCACAGTTTTTCCGGCAGATCCGGCTATTCTCACAGCTCTTATCCGACCTGCCCTGAAGCTCCTGATTCCGCCTTTTAAACGTTCGGAAACGTCTGATAACCAAGCCTTTCTGACATCTCGAACTATGGAGGACGTTAGCCCACATCAGGGGTACTCCCCTGGCAACAGTTCGAGGCATGGGTCGTCCACGTGGACGTCTACCAATAGCATTGACGCCACAGCGACAGCCATACCGAACAATGCAGGTTCGGGCGACCGCAAATTGGCGACCGTAAAAAGGAGAAGAGAAGAGAAGGAAAGAAGTAGGGTCAGTAGGGCTTGTGACCGATGTAAGAAGTGAGCTTGAAGATAACCAGCGTGCACGTGATGTGCTTTGTACATCCACTAACATTCCATACAGGAAAAAAGTAAGGTGCACAGGGAGATGCCCGTGCGCGTTATGTCTAAAGTCAGGCCTGCCTTGTGAATTCACTGCATCGTATACGCGAGGAAGGCTTCCATCGGTAATCGTTGACGAGGCTGCAATGGCCTTGGATCCACAAATCCAAGTGAGCAGAAAGATCTCAACATCCGAGACATCTGCAGCAGGAGAACCAGCTACTTCGGCGATACAATACCCACGAATATACCCAAGCCCCTCTTCTCCCATGGATGCACCAGCCTTTACTCATACCAACAATGTCAATCCCAACACTCTCAATATGACTACCGAGTATACCAACCGTTCTTCTACCAGAGATTCCCCTGTACCACAAGGGGGGCAAAGAGACCAAGAAGGCCACTATGTTGGTTCTTCAAGTGCCGTATCCTTCCTTATCCGCATCCAGAGGCGTCTTCATCAAAGCTCTTCACTCTCACATGACTCGACAATATTTACATTTGGAGATGCTCCGCTGCCAGAATTTGACCAATCTCTGTTCTTCCTCCCACCCAAGTCTGACGCACAAAGGCTCGTAGAACGGTATTTTGACTATGCTGCTCCCACCCACCGGTTTTTGCATCGACCAAGTATTGAGAAGTTGCTAGATGAGTTTTACGATACGCTCGGCGAGATAAGAGGTAGGGAAGATGGTAAGGCAAAAGCGGCGCTCCTAATGGTAGTCTTTGCACAAGCACAAGCCTATATGCCTCCAGGTAGTACTATACAAGAGAATAGGTGAGATTTGCCTTATTTCTGATTTTTGGTGCCAAACTAATGAGACGTAGTGCCCGCTATTTCTTTGCATCTGAACACCAGCTATCGAAAGAACGTGGTGCTGTCAGACTGGCAAGTGTACAAGCACGGCTATTGCAGTGCTTCTACCTTCTAACACAGTCACGGATAAACCACTGCTGGAGTCTTTTCGGCACGCTCTCACATTTGATGCTTGCCATCGGCTTGAATCGCGGTAGGAGATGCGACCCTACAACCAGCGACTATGTGGAGCTTGAAAGTCGGAGACGAGTCTTTTGGTGTGCGTACTCTCTTGATAAGTACCTCGCTGCTGCTCTCGGTCGCCCGCGGACTTTCAAAGATGAAGACATTGACCAGGTAAGCACTATTCTTCATTGGGGACATTCAACTTTGCTAATGTTGATATAAAGGAACTTCCAATCATCGTTAATGACAATGATCTCCTTCAATCGTATATTAGGCCGACCCCTCCACACGCCCATTCCATCATGACTGCCCCGGTCGAGCATATCAAGCTAACTCGAATCGTATCCCTTGTTCTTCGAGACCTCTATTCCATTAGGCCTCCAAGCCTAGGTAGGCGCATTGAACTTTCAGCGAAATACACCGCAGATCTGCATGCATGGCGTAATTCGCTATCTGGGTTTCTAGCGGGCTCCAGTCCACAAGGGGGCATTGAAAGCCAATCATTAATCCCGATATTCCAACGTCAGCGCTCAGTTTTGAACCTAGCATATCACCATGCGATCCTACTTATCCACCGTCCCTTCTTACTTAGAGACTTTGCAAGCCTAACGCACATGCCCACGCATCCTAATTGGGGCGCCAATCCAAACAAAACATACGATACAACCCCCAACATAACTGCTTGCCTCGAAGCCGCCATGGCGATTACCCGAGTCGTAAACGACGTTTTCACATCATCCAATCTCTTCCGCTCCTTCTGGTTCACACAATACTATGCCTTCTGTGCCGTCGTCGTCTTGTACATCCATCGCATCCAGCAGGGTCTCGGCGTCAAAAACAACGTCCAAAGCGAGGGCTACTACGAAAAGGGTGTTGCATGCCAGAAACAGCTAGAAACGGTGCGAGATACGGATTGTCTTGCGCGCAGATACTGTCTCGTGCTGGAGGAACTGAGAGTCGAGGCTGAACGGCAATCCACGAGGCTGTTGAGTCCAGTGGAAGCAGTGGGTGCACAGGGTGCGGATGAGGTATGTTTTCAACAGAGGTTGAAATGAAACGCTTTTTCTTTTTCTTATATAGAGCCTGAATTGCTAATCCTACACAGGTCCCCTCATCAAGTACAAACCTCGACATCGAGCGTTCCACTCTACTTCCCCAGCCCATACCCCAGCCCGACGCCGCGAATCAATCTTCGATACCAGGTCTCCAGGATACCCTGTACAACCATCCCGTGTTCGGGCCTGATCTGTTCGACTGGTCGGATCTGGCTAGTTGGGGCCAGTTTGAGGGTCTCGTTACGGCGGGAAACGGAATGTATGATCCGGGTATGCTGGGAGATGAGGGCGAATTTCAGTTTGATTTTAATACTGGGGGGTAAAATATGAGCAGGTCTTTTTCTTTACTCTTGGCTTTGCGCTTTGAAGAAAAAATTGAGGGTACGATCTCGTACGAGTAGTCTGGGCGGGGGGATTATGATATCTTCCTTTAATGTGAATGTATGGGACGTTGAAAATGGAGGTATTTGGATACAGTGCAATATTTTTTTACTCATAATACATTTTTTTTTACAAAGGGTATCTATCTACATCCGTCTTTATGAACAACTCGAGCTCGCAGAAGAACGACCCTGATTTCCATCACTGCTACCACAATTCTCTATTTACTCCTCAATACCATCTCCACCCTTCCCATCCGAAATTTTCACTTTCCGAATCTTAGCCCGCCCTCTAGATCCACCAGGCGCTTCCTGATCCGATTCCAACCCAACATAATACACCAATCTGGGCGCCCCCTTTCCACCAGAGATAACACTCTCGCCCTCATCCTTCGCCACATGCTTGCGCAACCTCATCTGCGCCTCTTTCCTATTCGCCTCAGCTAGCGGACCTTCTGACCCCACTTTCCTGAAGAACCTAGTAGCCTCCGAATTACTGGTTCGCAGTTCTCTAATTCTAGTTGCTAAATCCGGGCCAGAAAGGAGTTTGGTGTTTTCTTTGCGTAGACGGAGGATTTCGGGTGCGCCCTTGAGGGGCTCGCCGGCTTTGATGGCGGCGTCGAGGGCGCATTGGAGGTCGAGTTCGTAAGATTCTGCTGAGTCCATCATTTCGTGGATGGTGACCCAGTTGCGGAAACGGAGGTCGTCTAGGGGTATGCCGGTTGGGCTTAGGGCTGCGCGGATGGGGGAGCCGTCTACAGGCGGTGGAGGCGGGGGCTGGTGGGGGTCGGTTGTAAAGTTGTCGTAAATTTGCTGTAGGTCTTCTTCGGTGCCGAGAGAGGGGTACCCGGAGTCGATGTGCATATAGAAGGGGGTTGTGCGGAGATCGAGTGGTTGGCCGGACATTACGGCTGCTTCGATGTTGCTCATTTGGGGTTTGAGGAGTGAAAGTTCGGATTGCAGTTGCTCAAGAGTCATGGGTTGGTATGAGTCTAGGCTGGTAGATGGGAGTTCTGGTAGATCGATTTGCTGGATGATGGCACGTTCGATTCTCTCTGTAATAGCGTGTGGAAGCTTCAACAACTGGCTACGGAAGTAGTCTGCATGGTCGGCTCTTCGGCAGGCTTTTGTGAAAGTAATCCAGTCTTCGAAGGGTATTATCATACTGTTCTTTTCCGCAGTTGAGACGATTTTCTGCCAATATTCTTCGATCAAATCTTTGTTCTTGAGCAGGCCAGCAGATGTGACGACGCTGCGAATTCCGATTGTCCCAAGTTCAAGACCGGCTGCTTGAACGTCTTCTAGGGTAGTGCTGAGTAGATTTGGCACACGTAGCTTGCCAGATATCGAGATGAGAGCTTCAAATGGCTGAATCTGAGGAAGCATGCCAGCCCGAATAAGGTTTGATACAATCTCGTGGGCGGTTACCACCAAGATGTTGCGCATTTCTGCTGCTTCTCCAGCATAATCCTCATCAGCCGTAGGTTCAGGCAGTATTAGCTCAAAAGAGCGGAGAAATGAGCCAACATGGATACTTTGAAGCTGTCCACCAGCTTCCAGATAGCCATATATAGCGTTTGCAATGGCCCGGAGGAGCATCACGCGATCAGTCATGGAACGAGACGCATCCATAGCAGCGCGCAGTTTTGTGAGGAGAGCAGTAACGTGGGTCGGTCTCAGGCATATGCCAGCACGACAAGCTAGCATGAATGCTGTGTACGCCTCGTTTACAGGCCTCTCAGTCATGAATAGTTCAAAATAGCGCGGGGGGGTCTGGGTGGGGAAAATGCGCAGTGCAGTGTCCAAGGCCAGGTACGCCCTTTTCCAGTCGCGAGACAGTATTCGTGCAGTGAGAATACCTTGCAGCAGAATAGTGGGAATGCCGGCAATGGTAGTGAGTTGAGTCCTGTCGGGAATGACTGCGTCTGGTGACAGATGGTACTCTGCGAATGTACCAGGGAAGCGCTTCAGTCCATCAGCGTACAGTTCTTCCAGGTCTGGCAGTCTCATGATACCGCCATATGCCATGAGCTCAATAGCAGCACCGTAAGCGGCCTGCGACACATAGCGCTCGTCTTGCCGGACTAGCCATTGCCAGAGCGTGTACCCCTCATCCCAGCGCGCGCAGTCCTTATATATGCCGAAAAGGTGGACGAAGGCGTAATGATGCGGCTGAAGAATGCCTCTTCGAATGTCGCCAACTACTTGCTGAACGAAGGGAAAGAGATCGGATCGCTTGCTGGGAACATATTCGTTCCGTATGCGCACATGCAAGGCTTGTGTAATGCGGCGGGTGTCATAGCTGTCGAGGAGATTTGCTGCAATGAGTGCCGGATAGAGTTCCATGATCAACTCGACATTGCGGGCTTCACAGGCATTCCGGAATTGGTTGACTAGGCGGGCAGTCTAAATAAAATCGTCAATATGCGTGCTAGTCCAAGAAGTCGGTACTACTCACTTTTGCTTCAGCTTCGGTGGAGGGTGGATTCCTAGGCATTCGCTTTCCTTTCTCCGTCGTAACTTTTCGTGAAGGGCTTTTGACTTGCTTCGCCGTCGCATACGTCGCCCTCTGAAGGCGGGCAAGGAGCGGGCATGGTGAGGTTGTTGCGACGGCGGCGGCAGGGATTACGGTGCGCAGGAGACGAGGTGCAAGGAACGGCGCAAATGGACAGACGAGAGATGCCAGCGACGTTCTCGATATTTTGTGCATGTCGGCTGAGTGGCAGCAGGATAATGACGCGAACAGTGAATGTCGACGATGCGCCCGCCGACATGTCAAAAGTTCAGACTGCACGCTAAGCCCAGGGCCCACGACCTCCGTGATTGGCCGCTTCTCCGCAAGCAGACACCTATCTTACCAAAACCCCCCATCCACCAGCTACTACTTGTCCCCATTACCGCCTGACACGACCAAGCACACAGAAACCTCTCCCACCATGTCGCGCCCCCTCTCTCTCTTCAGTGTCCAGGCGATTCTGGTGCTCGCAATCGACGATGGCTCCCGCATCTTGACAAAGTACTACTCCAACCCTCACCCGCCGACCGGTCAACAGAGCGACTACCCCGGCCAGATTGCATACAAGACAGTCAAGGACCAGAAGGCTTTCGAGAAGGGACTTCTTGGTGTGTAGTACCTGCGAGGCCAATGCTGCGCCCATGTTGGTCTGACACCTATTACAGAGAAGACAGCGAAGCAGACGACCGACATTATACTATACGACCAGAAAGTCATTGTATTCAAGATGGAGTCGGATGTAATGCTGTATGTGGTGGGAAGCGCCGATGAGAACGAGGTTCTGCTCTACAGGTACTGTCATGTCGAACGAGTGTGTAGACGGTTGGCCCAATGCTAATTCCGACTAGCGTCGTCCTCGCCCTGAGAGACTCGCTCAACATCCTCCTCAAGTACGTAGCCACAGGAAAGACTGGAATTGGGCAACGGTTTAACACGTGGCAGGAACTCGGTTGACAAGCGCACTGTTATCGAAAACTATGACCTCGTGGTACGCATCCCCGTGCTTGCATGTCGCATTCCTCCATTGGCTGACCACAATAGTCTCTCGCTATCGATGAATTGGTAGACGACGGCATCATCCTCGAGACCGACCCCGTCATTGTCGCCTCGCGTGTCAGCAAGCCCCCGGCGCAAGACATGACGTCGATGAAGAACATTGACCTTTCGGAACAAGGTTTCTTGAATGCGTGGGAGTTTGGCAAAAGGCAGCTTGCAGAGAGGATACGGCAGGGCCTGTGAGCTTCTTTGGTTTGGGCATGGCGTTGCTGGAGTTGAGGATACAGTTGCCGCTTTGCGAATGCTATGAATCGTGACGTGCTGCATGATAGAGTGGGTAGCGCATTACGCCAAAAAAGGGCCTAATCAAGACCGTATTCTGCTTCCACTGACGCCATAGGCAGGCCGCTGTGATACAATTGTACATATGTACTGGCGTTAAGAAATTCCTTAGTAAGCGTTGGTCCAGGAACAAAGGTCCATTTTGCATGACCCTTGCAATCGCGCTACTTCAGCACCTTCGTCATCGCTGCATCCCACCATCAATCCCCGAACCCCACTAACCACAGACTCTGCACACGACACATAACCATGAAGCAGAGGTTCTCCAGCTTGGACGTCAAGGTGGGCTATCACAAATTGCACTGCAAACAGCATTTACTAATTGACTTACAAGGTCATAGCCCATGAACTCTCCGCCAAACTTACTTCTCTCAGAGTCACCAATGTTTACGATCTGAGCTCCGTATGTACTACGCATGTCGCAACCAGTGCAACGCATATCCACTTACCCACACATTTGTAGAGAATCTTTCTCATCAAATTCCACAAACCCGATCACCGCGAACAGCTGCTCATCGACTCAGGCTTCCGCTGCCACCTCACGGAGTATGCGCGCACTACGGCTGCAGCCCCTTCGGGCTTTGTCGCAAAACTGCGCAAGTATCTCAAGACAAGGCGTGTCACATCAATTTCCCAAATAGGTACTGATCGCATTCTGGAGTTCCAGTTCTCCGACGGACTGTACCGGCTCTACCTAGAGTTCTACGCCGGCGGAAACATCATCCTAACCGACGCCGACCTCAACGTGCTGTCGCTTCTGCGAAACGTGGACGAGGGAGAGGAACACGAGAAACTTAGAGTTGGCTTGAAGTACAATCTTACCTTGCGACAAAATTATGGTGGCGCCCCAGAGCTCACCAAGGAGAGAGTGCGTCAAGCGCTACAGAAGGCGGTCGACAAACAACAGGATCAGCCGGTTCCAGCAGGAAAGAAGGCGAAGAAAGCAGGAAAGGATTCTCTAAGAAAAGCGCTCGCTGTCTCTATCACAGAATGTCCTCCTTTACTGGTCGATCATGCGCTTCATGTTGCCAGCTATGACTCGTCCTTGAAACCGGAAGAGGTTCTTGCTGATGATAGGCTCGTGGAAAAGCTAGTTGAGGTGCTACAAGACGCAAGAAAAATTACAGATGAGATCACAAAGACCGACCAGATCAAGGGCTATATTCTCGCAAAGCCCAATCCCTCAGCCTCAAAGCCCGACGACGAGTCTTCTGATAAATCGCGTCTTCTCTACGATGACTTCCATCCTTTCCGACCACAGCAATTTGAGAACACCGACTATACTTTCATGGAGTTTGACGGTTTCAACAAAGCGGTAGACGAGTTCTTTTCATCAATAGAAGGGCAGAAACTTGAGTCGAAACTGACAGAACGCGAACAACAAGCCAAGAAGAAGCTAGAGAAAGCGCGCAAAGAACATGAGGATCGTATTGGTGGACTACAGCAAGTGCAAGAATTGAACTTTCGCAAAGCAGAAGCAATCCTGGCAAATGTCCATCGCGTAACCGAAGCCACTGAAGCTGTAAACGGGTTGATCAGACAAGGCATGGATTGGGTCGATATTGAGCGCTTGATCGAACGCGAACAAAACTCTGGCAACGCCGTGGCGCAGTTGATTAGATTACCGCTCAAGTTGCATGAGAATACGATCACCCTACTTCTCAACGAGACAAATTGGGAAGAAGGCGGAGAAAAGGAAGATGAGGGCAACGAGACGAGTTCTGTGAGTGAGGATACTGACGAGGAGGACGACCGCCCTAGAAAGACTTCTCCGCCAAAGCCAGTGGCACGACCGAAACTAGCTATCGACATTGATCTCGGTTTAAGCGCCTGGGCCAACTCTACCGAGTATTTCGACCAAAAGAAGACAGCTGCCGACAAAGAAGGACGTACCCTTCAAGCATCCACAAAAGCGCTCAAAAGCCACGAGAAAAAGGTGGCTGAAGATCTAAAGAAAGGACTGAAGCAAGAGAAGGAAGTGTTACGGCCGGTGCGCAAACAGCATTGGTTCGAAAAGTTCATCTACTTCATCTCGTCAGACGGCTACCTGGTTCTCGGAGGCAAGGACGCACAGCAGAATGAGATCATATACCGTCGTTTTCTGCGAAAGGGAGACGTGTATGTGCATGCGGATCTTAAAGGCGCCATGCCTATGATCATCAAGAACAAACCAGACATGCCAGATGCTCCTATTCCACCATCGACCTTATCACAAGCCGGAAACCTCAGTATATGTACATCTGATGCATGGGACTCAAAGGCGGTCATGTCAGCATGGTGGGTCCGCAGTGATCAAGTCAGCAAAACTGGACAGACGGGCGAATTTCTCCCTGCCGGCATGTTCAATATCAAGGGAAAGAAGGAGTTTTTGCCACCAGCTCAACTTGTGGTTGGGCTTGCAGTCATGTTTGAAATCAGTGATTCAAGCAAGGCGAACCATCACAAGCATCGGGTGCAGGAGACTGCAGTTTCTGCTGCTGAGATGACTGATGAGCCAGCGAACGAATCCAAAGAAGCAGCAGTTACGAAGACTGATGAGAGCGATGATGACGAGTTCCCGGATGCAAAGATTAACTCCGACTCTGAAGACGATTTCCCAGATGCGAAGATGGAACACACTGAAGAGAGTGATGCCGAGTCCGAAGCTGCGGCTCCAAGGAGTAATCCTCTTCAGTCTTCAACAAGGAACGCTAAAGAAGACCCTGACGAGGAGGATGAGCGTGTGGTTAGTAGAAGGGGTGCTGAGCATGCAGAACCTGGTGATAGGAATGCCGTTGTTGCGAAGGAAGAACCGCCAGAAGATGAAGGCTCGATAGCTGATACTGAGCCGATATCGAAGTCTAAGGGACGTGGAAAACTATCTGCAAGAGAGCGCCGCCTAGCGAGGAAGGGTCAGCTTCCAGAGCTGCCCCAAGTACCGTCTGATACAGTGCTTGTAGCTGATGGGGCTGATCAAGATGAAGGTGATTCCGCAGAAGGCGGTAGCGCCAAGGCGCCTACAAGGGTGGATGGAACTGTTACATCGCAGATGAACAAGCAAAAGAATGCCCCCCTCCCACGTGGAAAACGTACAAAGGCGAAAAAGCAGGCAGCGAAATATGCAGCACAAGACGAGGAAGATCGTGAACTGGCCATGCGGCTTTTAGGCTCCAGGTCTGGCCAGCAAGCTGCTGAAGCCGCAGCACAGGAGAAACGTCAAAAAGAAGAACAAGCACAAGCCGACAAGCAACGCCGGCGCGAACAGCATCTTCGTGCTCAAGCTGCGGGTAAAGCTGCCGAAGAGGCCCGTCTCCGTGCACTCGAAAATGCCGAAGACGATGACGAAGGCGACGAAGTCCTAAAAACAAACCTGCAAAATCTCGATGCATTTACTGGCCGCCCGTTACCAAATGACGAGCTGATTTCTGCAATCCCAGTCTGTGCTCCTTGGTCCGCCCTCTCGACTTACAAATACAAGGCCAAAATGCAGCCTGGTTCCACCAAACGCGGCAAAGCTGTTAAAGAGGTACTGGCCATCTGGGATAATGCAGGTAAAGATGCCAAGATTGTTGATAAGAATAGTCAGGATGTCGAGCGCATCTGGCCCAAGGAGATTGATCTGATTCGTAGATGGAAGGAGACGGAGGTTGTGGGCGTGGTGCCTGTTAGTAAAGTACGAATGATGATTGCGGGAGGGAGGCGAGGCGCGGAGATTGCAAAGGGGAAGAAGAAGAGTGCGAGGGGTGGGAGGGGATCTAAGAAGAAGTGAGTTGGGTTATGTAGGAAATGAAATACCAGAGCAATTATTCTTTGCATTGTGGAATATAGAAGAAAGGTAAAGTTTTGGAGACGAATTGGTATTTTCTAACATCTGATGGCACGAATTGAATGTAGCTAGTTCTACTCAATCAACAAAGTGATGTTGCAAACGAGGATCCAAAAATAGTCATACTTTGATCGATACAAACGCCTCTGATAATTTCCTTTTCTTCATCTACCACTATGATAGACCACACGTTAAATCAAGCTAGCCCTGAACAACGAACACCCTCTAATTAAGTTTCCCTGCTTGTCTTCAATTAAGCTACAACCTAGATCCCCCCTCCCCACGCTACACTTTGCTCACGTGGCTTACTATATATATCGTCGTGTTATAGGGAAGGGGTGCATCCTTGTACCCGTATGTAGGGCGTTTCGGGCTACCAAGTAGTTTCGGTGATGTACATATGTTACATACGCAGGAGATTTAATAGCTATCTTTGCTGGAAGATTTTGGCAAGTGGTTTTAATGAGGGTTGCTATGTTCGGGGGTTAGGGCGTTACGCGCGTACACTTGCGGAGAAAAGGAAGCGGACTGGAGTAGTGTGATTTCTATGATTGGGATTGCGTCATCGAGACGCTGGACGAGTTTTGGAGTGTATGTTTCTCTAGGATTGTTGTTGTTTGGGATAGTGTTTGAGGTGGTAGACTTTTCTTCTTTTTAGATAAGACTTTTCTCCGTGCCTTGGAGGTTCTCGCATCAACGTGCTTTGTTACGTCGAAGAATATGGGAACCCAGTACCTAGACGCTTGGGATCATAGAGAACCCCGGTGACTACTGTTTTAGTTCGACTTGTGCAAGGTGCTTATTGAAAGGACCGGTTACAGCATTTTATGGTTCTGGTTCCGGCCGACGCTAGATGATAGTGACTGGCAGTATATGGTTTCTTAGTCGAGGGATTGCCCAGTACACACGAGCTGTATGCCCCCCTTTTCACAATCATGCGCACATGTAGTACGCCGTAGGACTTGTGGGATCCACGAGGCCGCGAATGGGTTGCATAGCCAACGGAAAAGTGAGCATAAGTGGAGACAAGCATCTTATGTCTAAAAAAAGCTAAGAGAGTAAGCCGACCCCTGCGAACATCAAGTAAGCAGGCCATAAACTTCTGGCTTATTGCATGTGCAACTCTGGTGTTGCGAGAGGACCTCTCGATGCAGTGATTTCTATAACCAAGACCTTGCTCTGATGGAGTATTCATGGTACAATATATGATACGACAGCAATTGAGCTGAAGGAACAACAATGGAAATTGATAGTACAGATTAGTATTGAGAAGTGAGCCAGGACCAAGAGCTTATTGACACGTGGGTCAGCGATCGTCATGAGGGGCCGTAACTGGGAAGCGAAGTGTTTGAGCTTTCTGGTAGTGGCAAGCGTCGTCTGGACGTGCAAAGCACCAACGAAGAAGAACGATTCGACAGCGCACGAGAATGTAATATGGAAAATGCTGCGTAGGATGCGAAAAAGCAAGTATGCCATGGCCAGGTCTGGGTAAGTACAGCCCGCGGCGGTGCTGTGAGCAGGTGTCACACGAAAGCGGCGCCTTTAGCAATCTCCGACCGGCAGCAAGTCTGGAGAAGGCATGCGACCCACAACCCACGACCCACGACCGACCCACGACCCCGGCGGATAGCGACGCCCCTTTTCCCCAGTGTAAGTACCAAGCCAGGGTCTCGTCTGATGCAGTAAACTGGCGCAGACGTTTTTCTGTTTTTCAATTGCACTGCCGCATTTTCCCCTCCCACAATACTGGAGCCGCTGCACTGCCCAAAACGCAACTCTGACATTCTCGCCGCTGTACATATTTTGGATATATTGCCGCAGGGGGTCGTCTCGACCGCACCCCTTCATTTCGCTTTACCCGCCACTATTCTTGCCCGGGACAGATTCCATGACCAGGACCCGCGTCGCACATCATGAGCGATGAGGCCGTGAACCCCTCTGGCCACGCGGCGGTGGAGCCGTACGAAGCCTCGAATCCACTCGCGCCTGTACTCTCGAATCCCCAAAGTGGATTATCAGCAAAAGGCACGGCGTCGCGCTTATGGCTGACCAACGTCCGCCGACCGCGCACTTCGCCAGGACCCCGCGCATCTGCCTTGAAGCGCACGCCACCACACGGAGACGATGACGATCGCAGAGATTCGGCCCTGGCCTCATCCAACGGCACTACCATCAACGAACCGCCTTCACCGAGGAGTCTGCACAGGACGCCAAGCCTGCCTGCAATTGTAATTCACGACGAACGCTCATCTAGGACAGAACATGCACACGACGAAGACGACGCTGCTTTTTCCGGGCTTGATTGCATCTTCCCTACCGGCGGCTTTGACGATATTTCCTCGGACGCGCTGATATCTTTTTCGAAGCGGGGCAGCATGATGTTGGGTGGCAAAAGGGCAAACAAGAAGAGTAGGCAGATGGATTTGCTTGTAGAAGGCGCGCCCACACCGAGTGCGCCACCGCGACAGGAAGAGGAAGTGTTGAAGGAGGCAAAAGAGGAGGAGCAGCAGGTAGAATCACAAGAACAAACACAGCGAAAGTCACAAGAGCGACCGCAACCCACCTCCAGGCAGATGCAGCAGGAGCCCCCGCAACCCCCACCCCCCGCCGCGAGACTCCTCTCCCCACGAACGCCCTCTCGTGTCTCCGTCAGAGCACGATCCATAAGCCACCGTGTTCTTTCCGCTGATGAGATGACGTTGTCACGCAAGGTGCGCTGCATGTACATGCACGGAAACGAGAGCGCCGTCAACTGGGATACACCAGAGGAGGACAGCAGGAGCATCCAGAATAGTTATCGTGGTAACAGCAGTGTCAACAACACGGCCATGGAAGTCATCGAGGACGATAGCTCCCTTATGAGCTCAAGGCGCGGCAGCGTCATCGTCAAGGAACCCACTGAGGCTGCTGGCGGGCTGGAGGATTGGGCTGATCTTGAGGGCGGCGAGGTTGATCGATATGGCTTCATTATTCCCAAGAGGTCGAGATCAAAATCTAACAGCGAAGGCATAGACGGCCCTGACGAACCGCACATGCAACGAGTCACCACAACGCTGCAGCTGCTATCTGAAGAGCCCAGACGTCGCCGATTAGGCCGGAGTGTCTCACGTGCGCCTTCTACAAAGTCTGGCGGTCCTCGAGCTGGCTCACTCAAACGAAGGTTTTCCGGCAGATCTTCCAGGCCTGCTAGATCTATCTTCTCTGGAAAGACATCGGACTCCCGTACGACCTTCAAGCCTTTGCGCCATGCCGCGAACAAACTACCTAACAACCGCGACCGCCGATTGAGAGACGAAGCAAGCGATATGCTCAAATTACCACCAGGCTTGGCTGAGGTTGCTGAACAGAAGGAGGGCGGTAGGGCTGCCCGAGCTATGAAGGCAAAGGAAATCGAGAGGAACGAAAAATGGCGCAAGATGGCAAAGGTTGTCAAAGCAGGTGCAGATAAGGGGGGCATGCTTTTCGAATTCGAGACCAAAGACCCAAAAGTCATATCTCGCACGTGGAAAGGCATTCCCGATCGCTGGAGAGCGACTGCATGGTACTCCTTCCTGGCTGCAAGCGCTAACGCGGATGCCGACAGTCCAACTGAGGAGGAACTTATTGTCAACTTTTATGAGCTTCAAGAAGAGAGTTCCGCCGACGATGTACAGATCGATGTCGATGTACCACGCACCATCAACAGACACATCATGTTCCGACGCCGATATCGTGGTGGACAACGACTACTTTTCCGTGTACTTCACGCAATGTCATTGTATTTGCCCGAAACGGGTTATGTTCAAGGTATGGCTTCGTTGGCTGCCACGCTTCTGTGCTATTATGAAGAAGACCGGGCATTTGTGATGCTCGTCCGATTGTGGCAGCTTCGGGGCATGGAGAGGCTCTACGAGGCAGGGTTTGAAGGCCTTATGGAGGCTCTTGACGATTTTGAGCTCAACTGGCTGCGCGGAGGTGACATTGCGCAGAAGCTGGTAAGTCGAACTTCACAACACAGAATCATGGGATATCGGCTTACACAACACTTCACAGACAGACTTGGGTATCACATCAACCGCATACGGTACGCGATGGTACCTCACTCTATTCAATTACTCGTTACCATTTCCAGCACAACTCCGCGTTTGGGACGTATTCATGCTGTTGGGTGACAAGTCCCACGCTACTTCACCAGCATCCAAGTTCAGCGCAGATATGGATGTCTTGCATGCTACATCAGCTGCACTCATCGATGCAACACGAGAAATCTTGCTTGATTCTGACTTTGAGAATGCTATGAAGGTCCTGACATCATGGATCCCGATTAAAGATGAGGATATGCTGATGCGGGTAGCCAAGGCAGAATACAAGGTGAGGAAGAAACGAGCCAATGCTTGACGTAGGCGGTTCCAACTGCAATGCGATGGAAGCGCCGACTTCAGGCTCTGCGGGCGCATTGCGATTTGAAGGGTGATCTTGCACCGAAGACAGAAACGCTTCCTGTTGAACCCTCGCCCCGCCTCCTTCCATGGCCTTTTCCAGAAGCTACCGGGTCGATCTCTTGGGATCGGTGGCGCGCAAATCTCAACGTGGCTGGCACGTTTTACGTTTTCCAAGGTTTTGCAACACGAGATACCTTTTGCTTTTTTAGTGGGATGCTGCCCACTTTAGCCGCGACACATCACTTCCTGTTTACCATTTGGGCGTCTTTTAGCGGTGCCTCCCGAACGACGCTGCCACTGCGTTGGTATCAATGATGCCTCACTTGCCCACCGTCGGGTCACGGTCTGAACATGGATGTTTCTGGGAAAGCGTTTTTCCAGGCCTAACCCTTTTGAGCTGGGGTTTGGTGTTGGGCGCACGGCTGCGACGATTACTGATCAAGATACCTTTTGTTTTTCTTTTTTGTTCCTTCTTTTCCGAGTCTGTTCACGCATCCCCTATCAATATACCAGAGACGGCGTTCTTTCTCCAAACGGCATAGGGAAGCATTGCATGTTTGCATATATTCATGTATACCCAATATAATCTAGGCTTTGCACGTAGCCACATAATACATACTAGTTGATCAAGCTATCCAGTCTGAACATGGTGATGCTGGTGCATAGTCACTAATTGGTAAAGACTATGAAAGGCAATTTCTTAATTGAGAGAGAACGGGGGTTGGTGGCTTATTGATAATTGACATATTAAACATTGTCAACACATGGATCGGGAGATTGTCCGATAGGAAGAAGGGCAATAAGAGGATTGAAGCTGTTTGGGCTGAATGTTTGGAGTATTTGCTTGGCTCAGGAGAGTAGTGTTTTGAGCTAGAGATAAGAGGGGCAGTACCTCCGGGAACGCTGCCAGGGGAGGCGGATCGAAGCGAGTACGGGAGAACGTGAGAGTAGTGTTTGACTAATGAGGCATATCAAAGGGGGTGGTCAATAGAAAGTGATTGATACGCCCGGCAATTTGAGAACGTGGTGTACATAGTAGCTGCACCAACCAGCGAGGGTTTGGGGATTTCAAGCCATAAAGAGTGAAATTTGCGGAGAGGGTGGCATAGCGGGTGGAAGATGAGGCAATACTTACTACATGCTAGTAGACTTTGCTCCAACAACCTTTCGGCACGGTGTCAAGGTATGTGCAACCGGAGCGGCAGAGTGTTGGGAATGCGGTGCCGGCAACAATGACGACAGGCGACGGGGAAGGCTGGAAATGTACCCAAATAGGCAATCAGGGATGCTCAGGTTGACTTGGGTGGCAAACTGCCGCTAGCACTTTCCCGATGAACTGCTTCGCCTCCCCACGGCGCGCACACTTTGCCTCCCCAACCACCGTTTTCCGATCGCAACTGGGTGGCCGCGTCGACGACGAGCATCAATGTATCGGCTGCTCCGAGCACAACTGGCAAAGCTGCGCCTCGATTTCATTCATGGGTACCAGAGCCGGTCAAGATGCAACAACAGAGCACGCCGATGCAGATCTGTGGTCTGATTTTCTCAAAGGTGAAGCAAAGATCAGCGCTCCTTGGCTCAATTTAGAAGCGAACCAGGTAGACGCGGATGAGGGGGGGAGGGGTGCAACAGCCGTCCCGCAACTGCACTACATCGCTTGCTAGGTGAGGTGAGGTTAGGGAAGGCCAAGCGACGGCCAGCGGTGCAAGAGGCAGCAGGTTCGGAGCCTATGCAGCGAAAGACTAGCCGGCCCGTGTAAGTCCTTCACATCTGGATACGCTAATCGATCTGACTGGGGTGGCCAGCGAGACGGTTCTCAGATGCGGGAGACGAATGATCGACGTCTGAGTTGCAGCTTACGTGCACTGCACAGCATCTATTCCCCCATTGTCCGCCTCACCCTGCCTGTTACCCATGGATGCCGTAGCAGCAGCGGCAGCTTTTCGCGGCATCCCTTGTTTCCGACCCCCGATGCCTTGAGCGGCTTGCTAGAGAGTACGAGTACATACTACATTCTGTTCTTGCTCAAACAAAACAAAAAACACCATGCGACTGCAAGCCTATTGTTTGCTCACACATTACGGCCTGATTGGCACTTGTGTTGCAGCCGCAACATCAATCGCCTTTCGGGTTGCCTTGTCGGCAGATGGTCGCCTTCTTTATCGGTGAGTTGTCCCCCCTTCGAGGCTTTCGAAGTCATCTTCAACTACATAGATACACGTCACACATCCGGGCTCGGTACGAGACAGCTGTCAGAGCCATGACTGCCATCTTTCGCCTCGCGGCTCTACAGGATCCTTCCCCGTGCACTCTTTGATACTTGCCCTTTGGCTGGGTTCACACGTGGGTGTGTATATACTCAGACACAGACAGGTCGTCATCTAGGATGATTTACTGAAAACAGCTCTACTCTACTCATATGGTAGCGTCCTGGTCGAGAAATTGTCGACTCAATCTAGACTACAGAGACTGCTCCCCACTGTCATTTCTGCTTACGCAGTACAGTCACGAGCAATTTCGCCATGGTGTCCCCATTTCGACTGTTATGATGATAATCACCAGGGCAGATTGCGGGTGATTGGTTGGGAGACTAGCCAGCCGTCGCCTGAAATCATACTCAAAGATCCTTCGTACAGATCCGGTGCGCCGCGAGTTTCACGTAGATCCGCTGCATGACCCGAATAAGCATAGTTTCAGCGCCGACGCGGAAATTTACGTCTCGAGGCGATCGTTCGAGCTGGTGCCAGGCGCCCGGGCATTGCGCAACGCCGCATCTGTTGACCCGTCCCTTTGTCCATCGTGGCTTGCAAGCTGTCATCTGCGACCTTATTACGTGCTATTGTGGGAACTCGCCGTCAGTGCTGCTGGCATTCCGCTATTCTAAGTAGTCAACTCCACCTACCGGAACGGAGGGGCGCGCACGAGCGAAGGCCCCCATTTTTGCTTCATCTACCCAAGTCCAGCTCCTGGTAGGTGTACACTTTGACACCCTACCCTAGATCCTGGATCGCGTGTCGGAGCGCATGGTCACCATCCTTATCGATTGGGCCATAATGATTGTCGGGCTTTGTCGATCCGGAGGGGTCACCCCAAGACTGACAGGTTCAGGCCGGCGCCTTTTTCCGTACCACTTTTGTCTGTGCTAGTCATCAAACTGTGCTCAGCCGTTGACGCTACGACGGTATCTGTATACTTGTTCGGGCATTACACTAAGCTCGGAACGGGTGCTGCAGCTGGGCTACAGGATACTATACTTCCACCAATTCCAAGGTTTCGTGCCCATGCACGGAGGCTCTTTTGAACACGAAGCCTTCATTTTACGCTTCCCCTTCGGGTTATTATCTGGCTGAAGACGTGACGACGGAGATGACCCTTCATTTCCTCATCATGCCATGTGGGCAGCCTTGGAGAGAGCCAGGCCACAGCAACCTCTGCAGCGGTAATCTTGCGCTCGCTTCCTCCCGGACGTTGACCCTGCTGGTTGGTGTTAGCGCACGGCTTAGACTGCAAAGGCCACGCCAGTCAGTCCACATTGTAATCCTTGAGCCGCGGCGCCCACAGATGCATGTGTCATGAATGAAGTAGCGATGGACGTGTTCCAGAGCAGAGTGACACGCCAAACTACCCAATTCGTACGGCATGCCATTTCAAGTGGGCGCGACGTCAAACAATCGAAGCCCAACACCCGACAAAAAGAATAGAGCCGCTCTGCACCAAAGCCAGGTTTGGGCGTTCCCTGTACCACGTATACATAAGTGTACTATATCGCAACTTTTCAGGGCTCGCGTCCTGTAGTACACAGCACAAAGCAAAGACACGTCGTGTGCATGTGTATGTGTGTACGTAGAAGGAACCATGTATCGTATCGCCCTTAGACTACCTTGCCATGGGCGAGATCAGGGTAATAGAATGGGGCCAGAGTCATGGTAGCCGCTTTGCCAGGCCAATGTGTCTAGCGAGAGTCGGATGTACGAGTACATAACGTCCAACTACCACTGCCGGTGCTGAGCTGAGTATGTGGTATGCTTGGCTGGCAGCGGGACATGTTCCTGCGGCGAATTCCAGCGCCACATGTGGGAACCACTACCAGAGTTTGCATCAAAATGGAGTCCTTTTTCAGGCGTGTTGCATGGTGGGACTAAAAGTACGCGCACTGCAGTTCCAGCAACAGTGCATTCGCTGACAACCATTTCTTTCCATGCATATCCTTGCTAAGTCCCCTACCCTCCATCACCTGCAGAACGCCACACATCGGCTTTCCTTGACGTACGGCGTGCCGTTTCTCTGTGCTGCTCTCAAGCCTCTGGCGCCGTCATTGCCGTCGGTTGGCCCGACTCCAGTCGGTCCTCTTCCTTCTTGCACGCCATTCCCCACCGCTGCGCACTTTCTTTCGTCTGTCTCTAATCTGGACCGGATCGACCGCGCCAGCCCACGCGACCATTTACGGGAGGGGGCTTGATCTTCTTTGCATCGAGCTTTGCCCGTTACCCTCCCTCTCTTTCCCTGTGGCCCTGTCATAATCACGAATCAGATTGAGGCTCCCGGACCAGGGGACATATTAAGCCTAGGCTCTGAGGCAACGGCTACTGATCTCATCTTGGGTCATGTGGACAGTGCTTCTAGTGAACATGCTCCTGGCGAAATAAGTATGTACACCATTCCTTCTCCTTCCGGAACTTAAAATTTCTGGCGCCACCCAAAGCGACTCATTTCAATGCCGGACTGCTCTCACCATATTCTCCGCATCGGCTCCACCTTCCTTCATGTTGCTCACACTTTCTAATCCAGTCAAGCCCGACTTCGACTTCAAACCTCATGCATACTCTGCAGCCTTTTCATCTTCTACAGCTACTCGATACTCTGACAAACCCCACGGCGGGTCACCTCTCTCACAGTCTGCCAATTCTTCTCACACGATGAGCACGCCTCACCGAGGGTTGCCTCCTCCCTCGGCAATGACGCTGCCAGATCCGGCGCGAGGACCTCCATCAATATCTTCCTCACTGGGTCAATTACCTCCGGCTCCTTCTCAGTGGCAAGGTGCCGAAGATGGAATGAAGAACTGGTTGGCGACCAAAGCTGAAGAGGAGAGACGCAAGCAAGAGGAGGAGAAGACCAGGCAGGAAACTTTACGGCTTGAGCAACGAAAGGTCGAGCAGTCAATGCTTAGAGAATCTATGCAAGGCGGAGTACCGCCTCATCTGGTACCTATAATATTCGCCGGCATTGGTGGAGGCAGCCTTGCAAATATCAGTGCCGAATGGATACAACAGTACACTTCACAAGTTCAAGCTGCCCACCAACAAGCACAGGTTCAGGCGCAACCACAACTTTCTCCAGATCTCCGACGAGACCCAAGGATGATCGGACAACCACAGTCGACAGCGTATGCTGGCCAAGTGCAAGCCGCACAAGCGATAGTTCCCCCAACGGCAGTTCTACCTGGACAACCGCTGCCTACGCAGAATCAACAAGCATCACTCTCGAATCCAGTATATACTGGAGGACAGCTCTCACCACGTGCAAGAGCTGCACAAGCCGGCCTCGGTGGCCCCCCTACATCAGCACCACGATCCTTACCACCGTCACAACTTCCGCGGTTAACGACTAACGAAATGACTATACAACAGCCGCCTGCAACACCAGCTGGAGTACAACAACTACAACAGACACAGACGCAACAGCAGGACCAATCATCCCCCTCAATATATTTCCACCACTGGGTTCCCCCATCCTCGTCTTCACAAGAAAAGAATTCGAGTGGGAACCCGCCAGCTACGCCTTCAGGTAAATACAAAACTTCGCCTGTTCACCAGTCACGGCAACGTGCAGCGTCGCATGCGTCTGACCTAGAGTACACCAGCTCCCCAAAAAAGCGCAAGGCTCAAGGCCCACACCAACCAGCGCCACATCCTACATCGGCGCCAGGATCTAATGCATCACCTTCTTTCTCGCACAAATCGTCGTCTTCGACATCGACACCAGGTCGGCGAGGACACGCTCGAAACCGATCTGATGCATCCACGCGGGCGCCGGACGGCCCCAGCGGTTCGTTGAGTCGTAGAGGCACTATCTCCGGCCTTGCACACGAGACGATCGTGCGGCAAGGCGACATGGCAGAAGAAGCAAGAGACACAGATGGCAAAGGACACCATAATGCAGACCAGGTGTACACAGCCTCGTCTCAAAGAAGTGAACAACCAGGACACAATCAGCCAAGCTACGCGCCAACCTCTACGGCTGTTCAACCTGAAACCCAAAAATATGGAACACATCAACAACAACATTGGGATCGCGGATATATGCAATCACCCAAACGGGAGGCTGGGGACCATTAGATTGGGAAATGGTTTCAGCAGCATTGCCATTTGAGTCCGGATTGGTTACTATCAGGAATCTTTATCGGCCCTTCGAGAAGCACACCACCCTGGTCGCAAAGCGTTCATGGGGAATACGAGTGCGAGGGAAAGAACAGGAATCTGCGTCGCATTAATGATAATCACACCAGATCCACTGCAGGGATGTTTGGCGCGAGGCTTTTTTTCCTTTCTCAGTCTCTTGCCAAGTTGGTATCATTTGCTAGCGAAATGAGGTCGACTCCACAGACTCTCAGAATCCGGGTTTTCCTTTCATCTCGAAATCTTAGTGCACGGGCCCCGACCCCCACCAAGGAACGACTTATCTCAGCTGCTGTGAAATTGCGTTGCAATATCGTTCCCACGACTACCCAGATTCGTCGCAATTTTACTCCAGAAAATTCTAGATGATTGGGGGATTCGCGAATCCGAGGTAGATACCGAAGACGTGGTTAGTACGTCTGTTTCGAGCATCGCTCCGATCCCGCAGGGCGCTCTGATCTGATTTTCTTTTTGCCAATCGTATGCTGGTAATAACTGGCGTTTTATCGCAACGCATCAATACCGGTCAGGCCTTGGTATGACCCTTCAACAAGCTTGCGATGCAACGGCAAAAGGCTCAATTGCCGGGCGGCGGATCTGCTGGCCATGAGACGGGTTGGGCCATGCAGCATTTCTGCACGTTCGCCTCCCCGCCTCCCGACTGTACCTTCTTCTCTCAAAGGGAAAAAAATATGGGCCCCCGTCAGCGGTTGCTGCGCCTCGAGTCTTGTTTTTATGCCAGCTTACGACCCCGCATGTCACGGAGCATGCGACCGTATGCTTTGTCTACTAGGAAAGGGACGAAATCAAATGTATACGTAAAAATGGGCTGCTTTGTGTGTCAGCCCTTGTTTATCTCGTATTTTTTTTCAGTTGGTCTCTGTTTTTTCTGAAGATATTCCCCGCGTTACTCAGCTTACTACATACTACTTCGTCAGTCTGGTAGGCGGTAGCTCACGTGTATTTGGGACTCGACTACTACACATGGAATTTATGCGTACGGCGTTTTTCTCGGTCGCGCGTCAAATACAATTGGGTCATAGCCGTTAAACGCCGACCTTTCGCTCCCTCCCCCAAAAAAGACGTCGTCATCTTTTCCTGTTTGGGCATCAATCTTACGATTTTATCGCGCTTCCATTGCGCTGCGGTCGGCTCCGGAGTAACATCCTTGTACTATAACATCTACCCTTCAATGTTCTCTTTCTCTTCTAACAATCCTATCCCGCACCCTCGGCTGCTGGCTTGTGGGGTCAAGCCCACCCTGTCTGGTGCTGCTGGTGCTGTTGCACATTTTGAACTAAGGCCCCATCGGCTCTAGTTTTAGCAGGCGATTTGGACGAAACATACGATTCTAAAGCACATTTTTGCCCTCGTATCGGGACATTTTGTTTACATCCTAGCTCCTGGTTTCTCAGATTCATTCTTGAATGGCGACATTTTTCTATCTCTGACACTTGTCGGTTTTCTAATCTTATCGGTGCACGAACATGTTGCGCCTTGCCGACGGGAAGGAGCGTACTTATTCGGTCGGCGCAATTTGTCCGTTAACTTATACATTGCGAGCATTGTCAACTGTGGTATGCGGAATGTATCACTCATCAACATCTCCAACTGCCATTTCCCCTATTTTTCATATATTGCTATGGGGCAGTTCGCATCGAGGCAACGACAACCAACGGCAATGCGAACGGTAATGGCGACATGTGGTCAAAGCAAGTTGGTTTTATCCCATGTTCCTCACTGTGCAAGCAGCCTTGTCAAACCCTCCCTGTCTCAAGCAACCTCTATTTCTCCCTTTTTTTTATTCCCGCCTCGCTATCACTCAGATTGTTCACATATACCCCCCTAGATCCTTGTAGAATCTATTCTTCCTAGATAGGCAAGCATCTGCATGTCGACCCTTTTCTGTTCGCTTTATTCTATTCTTTTTCCGGTTTAACATTGGGGTATACCGGCTTGCCCCCTTCGCTATATCCATCTCTCTTTCTCTTTCTCTTCCGGTCTTTTTTTTTGCACTTGACCTAGTTTGTTGGCCACGCAAAAAATATGTGGGGCTGTAACTCGGAGATTTTTCTGCTTTGGTTCCCTGGAAGTTGTGCATATGCTTAATACTTCTTTGACATACTTATTCTCTTTTTATGCCTTCTTACTTTTTTGGCCTGCACGCCACGGGTTAGTGGGTAAGGGAGGGAGAGAGGAAGGGGGACAGAGTTTGAGCATTTTAGTGCAAAGGAGAGTAAGCACCTTGATTGGGCGACAGGTAGGCAGCTTGGCTATGTGTGGCGACACTGGGTTGATAGAAACCTCCCAAGGGTATAAACTCTTTAGATCCGGATGCAAGTCTATCCGAGACATTTTCATGACTACAAAGTGTTACGATGAATATGTCCTGTTGACCGAAGAAAGAAGAAAGTCAAAATCAGCAGATGTGAGAAGATCAGCGCTTCAGCTTGCACTTGGGTACCAAGGATGCCAGAGTTTGGTACGAGACCCCCTTCCCCCCGCCCTAAAGCTGTGTGGCGGACGGCTATTACCTTGATATAGCAGCATCGTTATCGTGCTTTCCTTCATTTTTCTCCTTCTTGCTTTCTTTTTCCTGGTGGAGTAACGGTCGTACCATTTGGAAACGACTACGCCTCTTGGCTTTTGCTCGTACGATGCTTTTATCTCCAATCGAGCCTGGTACTAGCCCGCTGTCCCTTCACCGGTAACAAACAAAGTAACAGATATATGGCGTGGACATAACCGAGACGTCTGTGTATATACCAGGGTCTATCTCTCTCTGTCGCCTTCATACCTGCGATGCGGTGAAGGATCGATTGGTACATTGACAGTTTGGATCTAGCAGTGTCTGTTCAAGCGTGTATAATAGGGGCTTGACATTGCATACGGCTACATTAATTGGGTACATGGGAAGCGGTGAATACGGAAATAGTAATCACTGTTTTACTTTTCTTTTTTTGTTGTTTTTGCTTTTCCCTGTGCTCAGATGGAGTGGGGCAAGAAGGGAGGGAGGGGGCGGTGAAGGGTTCATATGTAGCGAGATGGTGGAGAAGTGCTTGCGTCTACCCGCGTCTTCCCTTTGCCAAGGGTAGGGGACAGGGACTAGGTGCGTTTTTACGGTGTCTGATCGTGAGAGATGGGTGGACCTAGTGGTTGCGCTGTGCAGAGCTGAAACGTAAGGGAGTGGGGGAGCTGACTGGATTGGTGTAGCAGGGGGTGTATTTGTGGAAGGAACACTTTAAGCTGTCGTTGGATTACAGGGTTGGAGTGGAGTAGCTGATCTGGAATATAGGCTTCCGTTGTTTGCTTTTTTTTCCTATTTTGCATACGGGTGGCAACATCTCTTGGTAGGGAGGCCAAGGGAAGGATTGAATGATCATCAAGCAGGAAGAAGTATTGAGTAATCATTGCTATCAGAATAGACATATTGGGTAAGCTGAAGGAAGGGTTAGAGAAAGTCATGTGAATTTGATAGTCGTTAGTCATGGGTCAAGTTCTATGAGAACATACATGGTTTACGAAACTTCAAGTGAACAACTGCCAAACTACATATTGACAATGTCTGTCCATATGCCTGTATCCATGCTGGAGATCTGTATACACGCTACACATTGAGTCCCTGCATCACACATGTTGCCGTACCCCTCTGCGTTGGGTTAGTCCCCACCACCAGCCACATCTCTGCCCCGCCTCGTGGCGCACTCGACCCCACCATCAGTGGTCCGTGATGCGGTAGGTGCAGCCTGACAGTTTGGCGTCACCGCAAACAACAGTCACTTACGCTGCTGCCTGTAGCATCTGCACTTCTCATTCTCACCCCGACTGCGAAAATCATCGTGTATTCCGGACCTTTGGAACGCAAATCATCCAAAGCGCAAAGGCTAGCAAACGTGCTGCACATATATCCAGACATCAACGTCATTGAGGCGCGCGGCAAAGACGGACAGACAAAATGCAGATCAAGTAGGTTATGGGCGCAGCGGAAAAGTGAAATATGAGCGGAAATAAGCAGGACTGACAGAAGCGGTAGAGTACGAACACTCACGGGCAAGGAGATTGAACTCGACATCGAGGCGGACTACAAGGTACGCAATCCGTCGACCGACCTGCGCTGCTGAGAAACAATACCTATGTTGGAATGCTGGCACTAGGAGGTCCAAAACAGCTTGTAGAGGAAAAGAAGCTGACGGAACGCATAGGTCTCAAGGATAAAGGAGCGTGTGGAAGAAAAGGAGGGCATTCCACCTGCCCAACAGCGTCTGATTTACGGCGGAAAGCAAATGTGTGTTTCAGCACTTCTTGTCCCCACCAAACCGCTACCTGTTTTCCCACAAGTAAGCTGGATGTGAATAGATGAAGCTAATGAAATCTTTCAGGAGCGACGACAAAACAGCAGCAGACTACCAGCTCGAGGGCGGTGCGACGTTGCACTTGGTGCTTGCGCTTCGTGGCGGATACTAAATATTTCTTGGGTCCCCAATCCTGCATCTACGTTTCTGGTCTGCCTGTTTCATTTACCCTGCCCAAGGAGATGCTAAGAGGGTACTTGGAATTGACATGGCGTGTTTGCTCTGCGTCACGGACATCGTCGGACAGATTCCTGGTGTGCATGGACGAGATCTTCAATGAGCGGCCTCTCGCGGAGGACTTGAGCCATGTACGAGTAAGCGGTGTCAGGAATGAGCGAGATGTTGAGTGTTTACTTGGCAGTGGCTAGGAAGGCAAGCAGATGCAGTGGCGGGTATGATGATAGGGGCGACTTCTTTTTGAGCATTTGGTAGAGAGAATAGAAAACTGATTGAACCGAGCATGATGAGTGTGTTTTGTATCTTGCTCTCTTACCTTGAGGTGGTTTGAACTCCTTCCCTGAGACGGATATCTAGATTCTAGGAAGTAGAAAGTTTGAGTTTGTACTGTGTATGTATTCTTTTCATGATTTATATCCAATTTGCATCTAGCATACCAACTTGGTGCTTCTCAGAAAAGAATTGCATTCAGCTTAGTAACTGTCTCGTGTATATGTAGGTTAAGACTCACAGTTTTTTTCCCCTCAGCTATGGGATTTATTTCTGTTTGAACAATATGCTAACTAGGTTAACTATTTCCCTTTCCGACTTCCTACGCATATTGATATCAACACAACCAGTCTATTAAGACTGTAGATATCACCCTTCTCTCTCTCTCTTTTTTTTTCATTTCAGGTATGCCAACCTTGCAAACAAATAACATAACCACTCAAGACCTCTCAACTTGACAGAAACCTTACCAAGATGGTCAAGAACGTACCCCGTAGACCCATAATACGATTTTCTTCCATCAACAGCTCTTTGTCCCAGAAGTCTTATAGGATTTATATCTCGACCATTCCCCCCCCCCCCTTCCCCTTTTTTTTCTTCTTCTAAAATTCCGACTCCAAATACCGGATTTCTTTCCTTCCACTACTCTAAAATGCTACATTTTAGAGTCCCAATTATATAGAGCATCAGGTAAACATACTAGGCACACGGTTTCCAGACTTGTCTGAGTACAATCGTATAGTACCACACGATTAAACTATTGTTGGGACATATATTGGAGTCGAGCTGACGATACCAGTCTTACCTCGGTCATGCTACGGGCATACAAATGTAAGCAAGGGCATACGTGGCTCAGCAGGGGAATACATATCAGCAGTAGCAGGCAAGGCTGCAACTGCTGAGTATATAGCTATGTCAATAGCCCAGTAGCTAGTTGAATCAGTCAAGTCTTCATTTTAGTGTTTTATGTAGCTGGAGTTGTTTGACTCAATTAAGGCCTTTGCTGTGCCAACAAATATGAAGATAAATTGCGATTTTCTCTTCCGCGTAGATACTTTACCATATTCAACCAATCCCATACCTGCGAATCTTTTTATTTTTTTTTAAAAAAAATTCAGCTGCTATCTCACTTGACGTAGGTTCGTATCTTGGTGTTTTGGACATGATGAGGGTATCCTGGAGTGTATAGAGAGGAAGTATATGCACTTCGGGGTCGTGTAGGAGTGTATTAGTAGTTGGAAATGTTGGTGGGAAGGAATGTAGTAGTATAGAAATTCAGTGGTCCTAATTTTTATTTTAGTCTAGGCAAGTAGGGGAAGGGGGGGGGGGAATTAACGTGCCCAAACTCTACATTTTCGTATTTTAGATGTGCAGGTATTAGGTTAGACCTACTTTTGCGACTTGCATGGGTATTGCTTGTGGGGTCCGGCGACTTGATGTGGAAGAGTGTAGGGATAGGACGTGGGGATGTATGTGTCTGGGGGATGAATGTCATTTTAGCGGGATCTCATTCCTAATAGGGTTTCTGGGGGGACATGTGGAAAAAAGGGCTAGATCATGGCTGAATTGTGGCTGAACTGTGGCCGGATTGGGTCTGAGGGTAAAGCTAGGGGTCATGTGGACATGGCTGAAGATGAGCGCGTGGGGGTAATGATGTAGTCGATTGTGAGGCTAACAACCCTGATATCGGAAAGTTGGGGGGGAAAGGACTCCTAAAGACATTCGTGCGCTGTGTATCAGGGTCAGATGTGGGATATACATAAATGTTTAATTCTAGACACTACGTCATAACCAAGAAGTAGTGATTTGTGGGTAATTATGTACACAAGTGTGTGGATGTGGGTTGTTTGAATTTAATGAATCGAGCATTTATCATCATATAGGTACTCTATATATATTGTTATCCAGCTTAAGACCGTAATGATGACATGGACAGGCCTATCCATCAACCCGAAACACGGGCGCTTCGTAAAGCAAAGTAGGAAAAAAGAAAGAAGACGAGCGACACAAGGGTCTTCAATATCGCGCGCCTTGGGAACACCAAAAAAGATGTAGGAACAAATAATGCTTTCTTGCTTAGAGAATAACATGAAGATACAAAAAGTGCGTGTTAACTAGAAGATATCCCGAAATGTTCCACCCGTCCCCCATTGCCTTTTAGATATTGTTCGTCCCGTTTATGATAGAACGCCAAAAGAACAAAAAAGGAGAGTGTGGTAATCGCCTCTTAAGGAAGATCAAGTGTCCTCCGTGCGATTCAGCCGAACCCCAGTCCCATCCGATCGTAAGAAAAACACGCTAAGTGAGCAAATATAAAAAGACATGACAAGGTAGAATATTCAAAAAGAAAGAAGAATAAACAATGGTGAAGAAGAGTATGAGGGTATTGTGTTGTTTCTTAGTTGGTGCTTCCTCTTCGGCTTTCGGTGGGCGTGCTGGGAAAGCTAAAGTCGACTGGAGATGGGGGCGGGGCCGGGGTCTCGTTGAAGCCCGAGGCGCGAGAGAGGTTGGCGGAGGCTTTGAAGGCGGCACTGACATCGTGGCCCAGAGTCGAGTTTGTTAAGATGGAGAGGCGCTTGCGGGGGTTGAAGGCGGTGCTTGATGAGGAGAGCATTTTGGCGGTGATGTGTGTGTGTGTGTGTGTGTGTGTGTGTGGGTATTTGTGTGTTGATGAATTAAGAAGTAGTAGCAGTAAGATGCGTTATTTGGCAAAGGCCCAGGATATGGCAATAGGTAGTGGTTTTGTAGTGGTTTATTGCGATGGGGGGATCCAAGCAAGGGTTGGTGGGTGGGAAGGCAGCCAAAGTTATTTATATAGCAATGAGCCGTGTTGCTTTTGTGTGACGGCAAGGCTGAGGGCTGGGATTCAATACAATGCAGGATTGGAAATCTAAAAAAGGGATGAGTTAGACGCTAATTGCCAAGGTAATTGTCAAAGGCTCGGGATGCGATACAGGGCTGAGATACGGTGGATGCGATGGTGTGGAGGCGGATGCAGGGTTACACTCACGTCTTGTTTGGATAGGTGGAAGCGAGGGTATGTATTGGCAGCTATGGGGTTGGCCAGGGGGGTAGATTGTCAAATAAGCGAGGGCGTCAATGGGATGACGTGTGTGTGAGTGGGTTTGTGTAAGAGAGAGAGATACGAGTCAGATAGTCAAGGGGGATGTTTTGACAAGACTGTGTAGAGATTGGCAATGACCGCGTGGAAGGGGGCGCTTCTCTTATACACAAGAGAAGGAGCAAAGTTCCGATAGGATTCACCGCTCAAGGGGATATTGGTCTGACTCGCATGACTAGTAGGATTGCAGGGCCCTTTGGAGCGGCAAGGACGCTTTGAGCTAAAAGCAAAAAAGAAGTCACAACAGGAGTGTATCAGGACGTGAATCAAAGGGCGCTGGCAGCAGGTGGGGAAGCGGATGGGTCGCGACAGATAGCAAAGTCCAGGCCATGCCCTGATGGTGATCATGGCTGCAGGATTCGAGGCGAGGGCACAGGAGGTCCACCAGCCAAGATTGCTGTACCAGGAAAGTTTGCAAAGAACAGCGGCGAGCAAAGTGGTAGAGACGGGCCGAAGAAGCAAACCAACAAGTACAACAGTGTAATTGTACACGGCGTGACGTGGGCGGTCCCGATGGAGAGAGGGAATGGGATGTACGTTAGTCAGTACAGAGAGGAACAGCACACACACACACACACACAGACACACACACACAGAGAGAGAGAGACGGAGTTGGGTGGGTTGGGTTCCCTGGCGTAAGCATGGCGGCATCGACGGCACCACGGTCACCACTCATCGTCATGACCATAAGCCATCAATCAGGGCATTAGCATGGCGGACCGAGCAAGCCATTATGTTCTCTGACCGCTCCTCCTGTCGAGCATGGATAGACATGCACACACCCCACGCGAGGCTGGATTGGCGAGGGCGCCAAAGGGATGGGGTAAGTGGAGCTCCGGCCTCGATTCCCCGGATCCCAACGGCCTGGGATTCGCCCTTGTGCTGGCTCTGGCAAACAAGGCGTCGGCATTGTGCTTGCACTTAGCTTGCACTTACTTTGCACTTACTTTGCACTTACTTGCCCTTACTTGCCCTTACTTGCACTCGACTCCGCTGGCGCGCAGCCTGGGTGAAGCGACAGCCATGGGCATCCTGGCGCGCTGCCGGAATAGTCAAACGAGGCATAATCAATCACACCCGTGCTGTGGCTGCTATCGCATTCTTCGCTGATATCAGGCTTCGAGAAAGCTGCTTGGAACAACGCTCGAGCCGGGGGGTGTCTGGGGCGACGAGACCAGCTATCCACCCGTCTATGACTTACTTACTATCCTCCGCCCCTTATCGGGCACGGTGACACGTCTCGCAATAGGATAGGAGTGACTTGTGTCGCCCGTCTTGTCCCGGTTGATGCTCGGCCAGGCACAAAGGCGTCATGCCCGCTCGTGTGCCAGAGGTCTCGATGAATCCATATGCGCAACCTTGGCCGCAATGCTCTACTGTCTCATCGTGTCCGCATCATCCGAACCATCGATCTGCCACCTATCCGGCGATACACAATGACTCTACTGCCTGTGCATCTTTCCACCTCGTCCCAAACCATGCTCCTTGTTTTCTTCTTCTTTGTCTTATTTTATTTTTTGCGGCCTGATCGCCTTTTGCCGCCAAGCCCATCTACTGTGCGCCAGATAGCGTGGTTCCATGGCCGCATGGCGAATGGGATGCGCTCGGGACTTGTGTCGTCGTCTTCCTAAGCCTACGACTAACGCAACTCCGACATCACCTCATCTCTGCTATTACCAAGGGTGACCATTACCGCGCTGCCTCTGCCCTGGTTGGCCTTCCCCGTCTTTGCTTTGCTGCTAACCCCCAATTCTGCATTCCCCGCACTGCTTAACAGTCTGGTCTGGGGGCAAGTCAACCGTCTTCGCCTTGCCTTGTCTTTTAGCCTAGTCGGGATACTAACAGCGACAACAACTCCCGCCATGGATGTGCAGCCTCGCTTGCCAGTGCCGCCTAATCCTCGCTCCCTATACCCAAGAGCGCTGCGATAAACAGGAATTGGCGGCTACGCGCGTATATGGCCGTTTTCCGCGCGTCATCTGGGTCCCTTGCCCATCCTGTCCTGTCGCGATGCCTGTCTGCGTGAAGCCTTCTACATACCTGTCTCACACACTTCCCTGTCCGACTGCACCTTGCCGCTGACAATTGTCAATTGCCTGACCGACTCTTGATCAAACTTGACCGCAACTTTGCTCGTATCGAGCCTAACTAACAGTAAGGTTGAAAAAAAAATTTATTCCGCGAAGAGCGCCAGTGACTATTTGTCCTATCACTACCGCGCCTTCCCACCCAGTAATTGAGGCAACCACTCACACGCTTCCATGACTTCCCACTCTGAAACATAGCACCATGTTCCTCCCTCACATCCCTTCCCGACACGGAAACGGCAGCTGCACTGCCCGCAGCGCTACTTCAACCACCTTTTTTTCCCAAACACTACTCGGTCCCCTCGCACCACACTCACCCGAGCAATGATGCTGCGATACCCCCGATTGCAATAGGCAATGGCGCTGCTGACTAGGGACCGGGCTACCATGTTTGGACATGCGCGAATTTGGACTCAAAAGACTGATATCTGCGTCTTTCTTGGCTCAACAAGTCGGTTGCACCATCCGAGCCTATGTATGTCCAACAACTCACTGTTAACCCGATAGTAGCCCAAGTGGGGAGCGGAGAATGCCACCGTCTATGTATCCTGGTTAAGATGGAGGTGTGAAACAGACAAGGATTCTCTACAAAAAGGTTGAATGTGGGGTAAGAAAAGGGCCTTAGCTTGTTGATCGAGATCAGTACCAAAGTATATGCTCGACGTACGTGGACAGCTTCAACAGGTTTCCATTACGTGTATCGAAGGAGAAAGATGGACAAGGAAAAAAATAGATAGAGACCATCTTGTACACCTATACATGGTGATGATACGATGGTTCGATCAAGTCCTCATTCGCCCTTCATACCCCAGTACCCCACTCGCTGTGCCTTTGGTACCGTCATCTTGAAATGCAAATCATCCTCATCCTCGCCGCTGGCAAGCGCACTGTCACCCTCCTCACACTCAACATCGTACTCCTCTTCATCGCTGCCATGGCGGTACTTCGACTTGTACAGATTGCGGTCAAACTCGTCGTCGTCGCTCATTTCGTCTTCCGGGTAGTCATTGGCGTAGTAGTCTTCTGCATTCTCATCTTCGTCATCCGTATCAAATTCTCGGTCGCTGACTTCCTCGTTGTCCCACCAGTCTGCGTCCTCTTCGCCAATCACCAGCAGTCCCACACTCCCTGTTGGCGCTGGTGCATCCGGCAGAACGGGTTCGCGCACATAGTGGTCATAGACATACTCGCTATCTACCTCCATTGCGTCCACCTCTGTAGCTTCGTTGTCATGTAATGATAGCTCTGCAGCCTTTTCGGGATGACGTTCAGCAAACCGTTTCGCAGGGGCCTTGGGTTTGTATTTCGATGGCGATGTTGAGGGCAAGGGGATCTTAAGATTGTCTATCTTCTCCACCTCTTTTGAAAGCGCCTCGAGATTACGCACGTCCTTTTCAGACGGCTCGGACACTTGGACCTGTCTTTGTATGCTTGACTTTGATGTGTTCCGTAGTGCGCTCCCCGCCCCAGGCCTCTTCCGCGGTCGTGATGTTGTGTCGAGTGCAGGCTCTGATACCGGTGATTGTACTTGACCCCCAACCAAGGTACTCTCATCTCTAGCAGGCTCTTGCTCCTCGACAAAATGTCTCTTTGCCCCAATTCTCGATACAGGGTCAAGGCGGAAACGCCTCTGGGCGGTTGGTGTCGGTGGGGCTGTGGCTAGGTGAGCATCGTCGCCTGGCTTTGTGAGTCGCCGGAAGAAGAATTGAACTTCTGGCTCAGAGTTGAAGCCTGCGTCGAGGTTCTGGCTCTTTTGGCGCTTGACTTCATGATCAATGCGCAGCGAGTCCACGGGTGCTTCAGTACGTTTGCGCTTGACCGAGATGGTCTGCGGGGGCATATGCGACGACATGGCGGTTGTACGTATGTGAAGAGCAATAGCCTTGGCGGGAACACGGCCGGGTTCTGGCTTACTGTCTGTATAGAATCTTTTGGAGTTGAGCCAGCGCAGCGAATCGGAGGGGTAGGGCGGGGGTGGAGGTGACATCAAACCCTGGCAGCCATCCCACGCAGAGCCCCACGCTAGCGCCACGTCCGTGCTGCCCATCACCGCATCACCTGCTGTCGTTCCTCGATGTGCTTCTCACGCGCCGCTATCATGAGTCCAACCAGGGCCCGTATTATTGCCTGATTATGTCTGCTCTTCTCACATCTGCTTTGTGAACGTGTGCATGTCCTTCCAAAACACCCCGTACTTGTAGACTCCTTACCAAGACCTCCCTAACTCCGTATCTCCGCAGCTCCGTTCCAGGCGCTCGACAACACCGCGAGCGCGATACATATAGCAACACACCATGGAGCGCTTACGCCAGATGTTTAGTCGCGAAGATCCGGAGGCGTCGTATGAACCGCTACAAGGTGGCTCTGAGCGGCCTGATGGTGAGCGTATCGATGCTGAGGAGCAGGCCTTCTCGTGGACCGACTATGCCGTCTTCACCCTGCTGGGAGTTGCCATGCTCTGGGCCTGGTAGGTTCCTACACACCCTCATCATGCGTATACGACTAACTTGCGCCTAGGAACATGTTCCTAGCAGCAGCACCCTACTTCCAGCGCCGCTTCGAGTCCAACGACAGCCTCCTCCGCAACTTCCAGTCCGGCATCCTCTCCGTCTCCACTGTAGGCAACCTAGGCTCCATGATTGTCCTGACCAAGCTACAAGCCCGTGCCAACTACCCCCGCCGTATCATCGTTTCCCTCGCCCTCAACGCCATCGTCTTCACACTGCTTGCTATATCTACAAAACTGTTCCTCAACGTATCCGTCGGCGTCTACTTTGCCTTCCTGATGGTTATGGTCATGATTGCCAGTCTAGCCACAGGTCTGTGCCAAAACGGCGTTTTCGCCTACGTATCCGGGTTCGGACGAGAAGAATATACCCAGGGCATAATGTCTGGCCAAGGTGTCGCCGGTGTCCTACCAGCCATCACCCAGATCATCTCTGTACTCTTCGTCCCAAAGAAGCATCACGTTGACGGTGCGCCACAAGAGTCCAGCACCTCTGCCTTTGTATACTTCCTGACCGCCACTGCCGTCTCTATCGCAACACTCTTCGCCTTCTTCTACCTGCTCTCCAGAGACAGCTCCAAGCAGCGCTTACTGCGCACATCCTACAACGAGAGCCCCGAAGACGACGATACAGATCGTACCGAGCGCAAGAGCGTGCCCTTGACAAGACTGCTCAGAAAGCTCTTCTGGCTCGCCGGCGCCATTTTTACCACCTTCGCAGTAACGATGTTCTTCCCTGTCTTTACGCCCCAAGTCCTCAGTGTACGCGACCCAGCTACCGCACCTCACCTCTTCCAACCCGCAGCCTTTATCCCTCTAGGCTTCTTCTTCTGGAACATTGGTGATCTCATCGGTCGCGTGGGACCTGCCTTGCCCGCTCTCCGTCTTACACATCGCCCACAATTGCTGTTTTTTCTGTCCGTTGCAAGAATCCTCTTTATACCCTTATATCTTCTCTGCAATATTGGCGGTAAAGGCGCGGCTATCTCTTCTGATTTCTTCTATCTGTTTGTTGTGCAGCTATTGTTTGGTATGACAAACGGGTTACTGGGAAGTAACTGTATGATGGGCTTCGCTGAGTGGGTTGAGCCCGATGAGCTCGAGGCTGCGGGAGGCTTCATGTCGCTGAGTCTTGTGGGCGGATTGACGGCAGGAAGTTTTCTGAGTTTTTTTGCTGCGCAGTCTTCGTGATCTAGAATGGATAGTGGCGTTGTACACGCATTTGCCAGACAATCAATGTTCTTTTTTTTAGACCACATTCCTGTCACCCTGAATTCCAAATATGCAAACTGAACATGATATCAGACACGATCCCATTCTCGCGTCCGCTCTATTCAATCATTTCCATTTTATTCGTGATGATAATACACACATTTTTCTCTCTCTCTCTCTCTCTCTCTTACAAAGCCCCAAGCTCCTTCAACTTGCTAATCATACCATCCACATCCTCAACCTTGACACCACCCTTTCGCGGCTCCGGCTCCGTAACCTTGACCGTCTTCAGCCTAACCTCGGTATCCAGCCCATAATCACTCAGACTCTTCTTCTCCAACGGCTTCTTCTTCGCCTTCATGATGTTCGGTAAACTGGCATAGCGGGGTTCATTGAGTCGTAAATCCGTTGTGATAACCATGGGCAGCTTGGCTTTGATCGTCTGCACACCGCCATCTACCTCCTGCACAACTTCAACGGATTGGTCCTTGATAGTGACTTTGGAAGCTTGTATTGCCTGCGGCCAGTTGAGTAGGCCTGCAAGCATTTGTCCTGTTTGCCCCGCGTCGTCGTCAATGGCTTGTTTGCCGAGAATAACGAGGTTGCTTTTTTGCTCCTCGACGACTTTGCGGAGAAGCTTTGCGACGCCGAGGGGCTCGAGGGCGTCTTTTTCTTCCACCACAACGTGAATGCCGCGGTCAGCGCCCATGGCCATGGCTGTGCGGAGGATGTCTTGCGATTTTGCGACGCCTGCGGAGAAGGCGACGATATCTTCGACGGTGGGGGCGCTCGAGTGATGCGCTTTCTTTTCGCGCATGCGGACCGCTTCTTCGATGGAGAGTTCGTCAAAGGGATTCATCGAGTGCTTGACATTTGCGGTTTCGACGGCAGTTTGGGTGCGGTTTACCCGGGGTTTGACCTGTCATTTCATATTAATACCTGCTTCCATATTCTTCATATTGCCATGCCACTGTGTCTCTAGAATTCATCTCTTGTGCCATTGCAGCACATGCGAGGCTCGGGACTGGGCGCATTATTCGTTGCTAAACTAAACATACCGCATAGTCAATGACCCGCTTGACGGGCACTAATATCCTCAAGCCAGACATTATGTGATGCTTGGCGACTCTTCTACACTGCAGAAAACGCCAATTGTTCTAGGAAGAGTGCTGGTAATGATGTAGAAGAGCAAGGGTGAGGTGGATAGCATCGGGGTTGGTCCTGGGGTTCGCGGTGCTTAGCCGAGGCTTTTTCCGATGTCTGCGGGCGGCCTTGGCATGGCCGTGGTATCATCTATGCGAATAGTGTTTAGAGGTGCAATTCTATCACGGACTAGAATTATTGTCTTGTAAGCTCCTAGAAATTATGATCGTTCTTTTTTTTTGATTTTCTCTCAATTTGAAACAGTCATTGGCCGAGAACTCTAGTTTTCTAACAAACTCACAGTGAAGCGTCATGACCTCAGAGGCGGAAAACTATCACAAGGACGTCAAGTCAATCAACTTCCTATTGTTCAATATTATGTTAAGGGCCTGTTTCCAAACATCATTCCAAGAAATTTAAACACTCCACTACTTCCATTTCAAGCCATCAGCCCACCACGCCATTTGCAAACTGCTCACAGCTCGCACAGAATCCAAACGTCTTACTCGCGTTGTACTCCCAACACTGCTGTGCATACTCTGGCGAGCTAGTCTCACAGCCATCACTTAGAAGAATGCAATCATACCCATTGCTAAAAGCATCCGTCAAAGTCCCGCCTACACACTGATCCGTATTGACCCCAGTGAAGAACAGTGTCCTGATACCCTCTTGGTCGAGAAACTCTTTCAACGGGGTTCTGGCCCCCCATAAACCGCTCATCCTATTTTTGTGAATCCAGACATCGGGCCTACGGTCAAGCTTGCTACCCTCAGCGTACATGGCGTCAAGAGGAGGGTAGAGTGCGGCATTCCAAGTGTCGCGCATGAGAAGTCGGCCACCCAAAACGGATTCCCCATTTGGAAGTGCAAGTGTCCCGCAGTCTGCACCTATGCCGCAGTACATGGAATTGTTCTCTTCTCCGTGACGATCCACACTCACACTGCTTTCATGATACCCAAACGCATCATCTGCATTGAAGTCTGAATCCGCAGGAATAGCAAAGAACCCAAAAGCACGTTTGACCGCCGGTGGCATTTCTTTGACCTCTTCTTCTGTAAGCCCCCAGTTCACCCAAATCACTCGAATGCCTGCCTTTCTTGCAGCTGGTATTGCATATTTCGCAAGTTGCTCGCAGGCAGCATGTCCAGCACCCTGTTGGTTGCGGCCGAAAGCCTCGGAAAGAAAGAAGTTTTGCATGTCGATTATAACAAGGGCGGATTTTGAAGGGTCAACCTTGATGGGCTGAGCTGATGTCTGGATTGTATAAGTAGGTCCGGGGATCGACGAAAAGTGAGTAGACGGATGCGTAAGATCGAATCCCGACTGCGAAGTGTGAGACCAAAAGCTTGTGGATGACCCTATTAGGGCCTTGCGGTTGAGTTTGGTTGCAGTGGCGGAAGCCATAGTTATGGCAAAAGTCGAAATGGTGGGATGTAGGTAACAAGTAGTTTTCGTCAAATATAGATGCCTACAGGTTTGGGGGGACTGTAAGTAGGAAGAATAAAGCTGAACAAGAGCATCTCGCATACTCAAATATCATGGCTGCTATCAGAGAGCCAGATAAGGAAGGCCATCATCTCACTTGCCGAAGCGGGGTAGACTTATGTGATCCCAGAGATAGAGATACTGCATTATCGAGGATATTGCTAAGAATTGTCTTCTTTATTAGACAAAGTGTAGTGACTAGAAATTGACTGGCCTTTGTGCCAGCATGCTTCTACCTAATCCCAGCAAGCCGTTTCCTTGCAAGTTGAACGAGTTGTGGCCACTCTTCCTTTTGATTGGCTGCACTCGGGACTTCGAGTATTTGCCGCAGGTAATCTTTTGCTTGTTCGTGATCACCGTTTGAGTCATGATAATCTGCAAGCTGCAGCATAGAAGGCTTATGGCCAGCATTAGATGCAGCCTCAAGCCATTCCCGCGCTAATGCTGCAGCGCTGCCAGGCTTCCATCCCAGCAGCCAATTGAGCGCTTTGCGTATGCCGTCATCTTTGAGAATGGGAGATTCAGTCTTTGCAGCCTCCTGATAAAAGTCGATGAGATCAATCATGGCTTGCTGATGACCAGATGCTGCTGCTTTACTGGTGTATCGCAGCCACTTCTCGCTTGCTCTAGGCTCGAAAGCCGCCAGCTCATAACAGGAGAGCGGATCATCGCCTTTTAGAGCACCCAGCTCGAATGAGGTCTTTGCTTCAGCTTGCACTTCTGGATCTTTTTCGGATTTTAATAAGAACCCAAGTGCGTTCCACGGTGCGATCAGTGGCAGCTGCATGGGATGTCTTGCTCCAGGTTCATATTTGAGACTAGAAGGATTGATAGCCTGCAGATACGTTTCCTTTGCTTTGTGTCTTTGGCCCTCCTGCTCAAGATAAAGCCCTTTCAGAGTCAATACTTCTGGCCACAAAGCAGTAGTTTCTTCTAGTGTTTGTTGATCGAAGCTCTCTAATATCTGGCGGTATTTTGGGATTTCATGACGTGGGAAAAGGCGTGCTAGCTCTTGCACAGATTCGTCACCTGCGCTGCTTAGATAGACAGCAGTTAGGATATGTACAGTTGCTAGAGGATCACCAGCCTGGGCACACCCTTGGAGAAGCAGTCCGGAGATGGTTTTGTGCTGACTTGGGGGAATTTGAGCTCTTTTAACAGGGTCGCTGATGTCAGGTATTTTGAAAGTTATGATCCCAAGAGAGGAAACGTCGTCGAGTGCGACATTGTACTCTGTTGAGATTAGCATTCCAAGTTCACATTGGATGGCAGATTCAACACGCACTCTTTACTAATCGTAGAACGTTGGTGCCATGATTCATTTTATTTTTATGTGTAACAAAGTCCTGGTACAGACTCTGCGCTATGCGAGGCTCCATCTTGAGAGTGCCCTGTTGTTTAGCGAGTGTATAGAAGCCGAACCGGCTGCGCTCGTCGACATCAGCCCGGGCTTTTGGAGCATCGAATCTCGGCTTGGTAGCATATTCCCGGATCTGAATTGGAGCGCTAGCTTTTTGTCGATGTGAAGATGATACTAGTCTTGCAGCGCCCTTGTGCTGAGCTGTCCTGGTGAATTGACGAAATTGGCATATGAAACAGTCTTCAATTTTTTCCACGGCTCTTTTTGAGCCCCGTCCAATTCGAGAGAGGGACATGGCTGGGCCAGGAATGCCTCTCGTGACAAGCGTGTGGGTGCAAGTTGGACATAGTAATGTCTAGTTGGCCTTGGAGGTCCGCAGTGGCCGCGAAATCTTGGCGCGCCAGAATCTTTTTTGGTGTCGCGAAGAAAGTTGCGACCCAACCCAGACATCCAAATCCAAGCTGCGCTTTCGCCAGGACACAGCCAGGCCCACAGTATTGCAGTCGCAATGGTCACAACACGAGGAGGAACAGAGACGCCAGGCGCACCGACGCCGACGCCTCGCAGCTCGACAAGAAAGCAGGTCGGAAAGAGAGAACTGGAGTCGCTAGAGACACCAACACAGACAAAGAGGCAAAGAAAGGCGCCAAAGGCCACAACAAAGAAAGGAAGTGCAGCGGAGTCAAAAGGACAGGAAGAATCTGCAGATGAGCCTTCACAAGAATCTTCAAACGATACCCCGGACACGATTGCTGTCAATGCGCAAGAACTAGAAGCGCCCGAGACACCCAAGCAGAGCGGCTTGCCAGCTCGACAAAAATCAAGCCCGCAAGTAGTCGTTGGCGCCGATACTTCAGATCAGTCGTCCAATACCGTGGAAAAGGAAGATGAAGTGCCATCGACTGTGCGAAACCCTGCATTTTACACACCAACACAGGCCTCCGGGTCCATCTATGCCACGCCAGCTACACACAAGCGGCCAGAGGGCTCGCCCACGCCAAAAGCCAGAATCCTAAACGAGCAGACACCATCAACGGCAGTGCATAAGGGAAGAGGGCGTCCCAAGAAGACACCACAGAAGGAGCTTGTTGAAACAACCGATGAGGTACCGTCTTCTACCTACGAGAGCGAAATGGCACCTATACTCTCGCAAAATGCTATACCTCCCTCAGCGCAGGCTAAGAAAACACATATGCGCTTCGGCAGCGAGGAACCTGCGCCGGCACCAGTCTCGCCAGTCATGAACAAGCAAGGCAACAAGCGTTACGAAGCCGCCGAGCCTGTAGTCGAAGCACCCCGAGCCGACGATGACGCCAGTGACTCAGATGACGAAGCCCCCGAAGTTGTTACTATCGCAGCGGCAAGCTCCAGAGCCCTCGCTGCCCGCGCCGAAGCCGACCGCGCGCAAAAAGCCCAACAAGCTAAAGAAGACGCAAAGCGCAAAGCTCGCGAGGAGTTCCTCGTCGCTCAACAAACCGCTAAGCGGGAGCGCGAAGAAAAGAAGGCAAAGAAACTAGCCAAGCAGGCCGCCAAAGAAGCTAAAGCAGCAGCAAAAGGGGAACCCGATGCAGACCAAGAATCAGACTCCGAACACCCAATGCACCTCGACACATCTAACGGCCTCCTCCCTGCCTCCCTCCTCGCCACAATCGATGACCAGCGCCCGCCCACACCCCCACCCGAGCGCCGCGGCAAAACCGAAGAGGAAAAGCGAAAAGAGAAACTGAACCAACATATCAAGTTCCTCGAGCGCACTGACAAGCCCGTCAAGGATATTGAAAAGGGAAAACTCAACGTCGCTGTGTTGGCGCAGCAGAATAAAGTTATGCCGCCAAAGGTGAATCGGGATTCGAAGAATGTAAGGGAGCATTGGCTCAAGGGGAGGCAGGTGGAGAAGAAGATGGTGGGCAAGAAGGGTGGGTTTGCGAGGGCGGGTAGGATGGAGAGGAGACCGCATGGGAATCGGAGTTTTTTGAGGGATGGGGATGAGTAACTGGTACGAGGGTGATATAATTTTGATTCAACGGCCGTCATGGCTGTATGCATATAGGGCATGCAACGTAAAAAAAAGGAAGAGGAATGAATGTGTCGATTGGGATATCCGCTTTTTCTAATTTTAAACGTATTCGCCAGCATACGTCTTCAGTCTATGATTCTCATAGCAATCCAAAATGCATTCATGTAAGCCTCGTTCATCGGCGTCCTGGCCTCTTGGGCTTAGCAAATCCTTTACTTTCCTCCTTCTTCTCCACCTTGAACTCATCCATGATAACTTGCTCGGTAATCTCATCAGGATTCGTAACCTCGAGCTTCTTTAGCACTTTGAGGCCACCATCGTTTTGTGCAAGCGACACCACGTTACCGCGACTCGCAGCGTAAATCATTCGTTCCCTAATCTTCGCGCTGCTCGGACACGTCGAGATAAAGACAATCGACGCATCTGGGTCGTCGTGGCGGTAAAATACATATCGCGGCTCCTTTGTATCGACGGACCCTGAGATGGATGATGGTGTGGCTGACGATGAAGACACCAGCTTCAATGTCTCAGACGCACCATCCATTCTCAGCTGCACAAGGTTATCTCCACCTCCCTGGCCCAGCTTCTTCAATACCTCTGCGACTCCGTTATCAGCACGAATGGCCAACTTGCCGCCCTGAGCGAGGCTCTGGCCTCGCGTGCCCCTGCTCTCCAGCGCCTCGGCGGCCTTGATGTCCTGCAGCGACTGCTCTTCGGCCGTCAATGGGTTCTCGGATTCAGTGTGAGCTACATGCTTCTCCCAGCCTTCAGTTGTCAACTCTGACGCTTCGGTTGTGAAAATGCTTTCTGCAAAGTGTTCACCGCCTAGCTCGCGCACAAGGGTCAACCGTGTGGATGCGAAGAGCATCTTTTGTCGTACAGGCGCCGCATTGGGGACATATGTCACTGCCACCAGGCTCTTATCTGAGCTGCTCAGGCTATCGGCGCGGCGGAGGAGAATGTACAACGCCGCGTTGTCCTTGACGTGGGGTTGGAGATTCGAGAGATCGTCGACAAAGGTCGAGGCACTCGAAGATATTGTGCCGCTGGGTACAATGGTTTCCTTCTGGATTGTTGCTAAAATGCCGCGTTCGCTGGTCGATGTTATGAGGCTGCCTAGGGCAGATTTGAGCTCTTGGGAAGCTGTTGCTCATTGTTAGGGGGTTTCTCAGAATTGGGAATTCAGGTAACAGTACCGGAGATGCCGGACTGCATCTTGTGTGAGATCTTATCGTGAACACGCTCTGTAGAAGAAGTTGATGTCCAAATGGCCGTGGTAGGGTATAGGTTGTTGAGCTGCCAACTCTGCTTGTTTACGCTGACGTAGCATTGTGATGCATGGGTACGTGGGGCAAGTGGGGTGAATGGCGGATGCACTTGGCAGTCCCTGCTTTTGCCATACCTTCCTGTTCCTAGAGATGGCCCAGTACAAGCATGAATCATGCAGGCAAAAAGAAATTCATTTCCAAATACAATCAATCATTTTACACTTGCTATTCAGAATATCAAAGAACTCATAAACTACCTCCGACACTTACCCCGCCTGGTCGTAGCCTACTCTTCGTATTGGCCGCCCGGTAGCATCTCTCTTCCACGCTCCAAAACACCTTTTAGATACTCGTATACAGTAAATGTAACAGCCTGACCAGGAGCGACTCGCATAACGCGTGGTGTAATGCCCTTGTAGAAACTTCGAATTCCTTCTTGCTTCCACATATCACTGCCAGTCCGATTAGTTCCTGTGCGTAGTATACAATGGCTTAAAATCTTACCTGGCAATATTTGTAATTCGTTGTAGGGCACTTTGGCCTGCCTCGGCAGGCGTTTTCTGCAGCCTCGTCTTGATGGTATCAATGGGTGCATTTGTAAAAGGTCCCACAGCACCGCTTATCAGTCCAATCATACTTGTTTGGTAACTGGGAATGTCGGTGCTGCCATGGTAATTCTGCAATTGCGCTCTCAGCTCAGAGTATGCTGTGAAGTTTGCCGCTTGATTGGTTCCCTGGCGCAGAGCAGTGAGCGAGACACCGCGCCACAATGCTCCAGCGCCTTCCTCCTTGACAACAGTGTACATCGCATGAGCGGCGTTTCGGTACTTCGGCACGTCGAGTGGGTCTGCCATAGAGTGGTGCTGCGCTTGTAGACGGATCTTTACCACTTCCATAGGAGTGACAACAAGAACGGCTTCTGTAATTCCGGCGGCGAGACCAGCTGTGTATAGTTAGTATTGATCGTGGCTGATATCTTTCTAGCAAAACCGCGACAGGGCGACTGAAGCTAGAAATGTAAGAAACTCACCCATGAATGTAGATTTCGACGCGACGTTGCCTTCTTTGTCCGCTAGCAGTTGCTTGTACCATTCGTAACTCGTAAATCGTATGGCCATCTTCGGGACGATTCCAGTCAGCACCGCGCCCAAACCCTTGTATAGACCTAATGCTGTTTCTCTCTTCACAATTTCGGCACCAGTAGTAATAAAGCCACGTTTCTTCGCCTACAGTGCTATATCAGCAATTGTCCTGCCGCATTGTGTGCAGGTATGAAGTGGAACGTACTCCTGGCGCGCGAGCTCGTCTTGACAACTGCATTCGAACTTTGATCGTATCTAAAATTGTGTTAAATTTATTGGAAGTCAATTCACTTTGTGGTAACTGTAAAACCTACCCAGAGGATGGCACACGAGAGCTTCCATCATACCAGCACCACCACCAGCTACACAAAAAATTTCAGCCTTTGCCAGTGAATGCCATACATTGTCCGTATAGCTTACCTATCAGATTGGTGGCTGCTGACGCGGGCTTCTTGCCATTAGGCCCTTGTACCGACTTTGCAGACATATTGTATAACCTTGATGTCTACTCCTTCTGAAAGGAAAGTCCCAGTTGCGCGAAGCTCAACCCAACAGCTACCCAAGCCTCTTGATAATATCAAAGCGAGCCAATTTGCACTCAGTTTCAATTAAAAAACCGCAGCGTATCTGATGAGCCTCGGCTTGGAACCTTATACTCAAGCCAACGGAGGAAAAATATAAGAAGCAAACAGCTACTAGACTGGTATCAAGAAGCACCAAGCAGAAGATGAGGAACCAAAAAAAGAGAACTGTGAGTCAAGAAAGAAAGAGCAAGGACATTCCGTCAGTAATATTCTCTTACCAGGGGCTGATCAGAAGCTACCCGCGGGTACCAGAGGTCAGACAGCTTTCATTCGCTCCCACCAGCCTCGGCCTTTGCGTGAGCCCAGGCCGCATGTCTGAGTTTAGACTGGCACGCGTCTGTGTTTGGTATGACCTAGCCTGGCAACTAACGGTAACACTTGGCGTACCCCGGATTTTGCCTTAGTGGACGAGCGGAAGTTACGATATGCTGATGTCGTTCGGCCGGGAATCGGCATATGGAACCATGCAGTAACCGAGCTTCAAGTCTCCAAAGCTCCTGTAACAATTAATTGCTCATTGTGGCTTTCGTGGAGTGGCAGCATTGGCAGAATATGAGAGAAGGAAAAATGCTAGTTCTGGTTCTTGGTTGTTTCATGGTTGGTGCGCTTTCACGAGCTCGCACACATGGCAGTTTGATGGTGGATGAGGGGTGGAATGATCGACATGTGAAAGTGTGGAAGAACGACGTTTGAGGGGCACCCGGCAATATTTCCGATGCAGCCCTGTGTTTTCCGTAAGGCGGGTTGACAATGCACATGCGCGAGAATACCTCGGAACAACACAGCACGTGCGGGTCCTCTGCCGTTCTTACATTCATGTAAAGATAATCGTAAACAGCCATGTGGATAGAAAGGCCAAGACACAGACATAAAAATGGGTATATTCGTGGTACTAAACCGAAAACACCCCCACAGCAAGCACTACACCCTTAAAGAAACTTGACCTCATTAAACAAGCTGGCCCTGACTTGTATCAACGCCACGAGCTCCAGCACAAAGTTTTGCAGAATCACCACGTTCGTAATGATATGCATTAGACTTGCCTCTCGAATATCATCCTCCTCCTTCTCTTCAGCGCTATCTGTTGCGTCTTCAGAAGGCTCCTTTGGTGGCGGCTGGAACTTGGATAGCATGACTTCAACCTCTCTTGATCCAGCTGTGCGCCGGAAGCGAATGCGTCTCTTGCCGAATTGATTCATCCTGATTTGCGCTATACTGGCATCGACATCGGACATGAGCGACGGCTGTAGAATGCTGACATTTTGCACTGATAGAGGGGACGCCGCTCGAGCAGGTGAGCCAACGAGTGTTTGCCCGCCGTATCTTGAGGGAACTGCGGATGCTCCAGACATATTTCTTGACGCTGCAAGTGCTTCTTTTCTTCCTCGAGGAGACTGAGCTCGCGAAGGCGTCTTTGGAGGGTCCAGAACATGTTTTGGTATCTGTGGTGTCCAAGACCCAGCTGGTGTTTCGGAAGGAGCTCTAACTGCTTTTGACTGAGGTGTAGATATTTTGGACTCCTCTTCTATGTCTTGGTGGATACGGAAAGTGTCTTTACGACTAGCAACCTGCTCATCCCAGTCCTTGACGTCGCTGCGGAGAGCATTGACTTGAGCTTGAAGCTGCTGCAAGCACGCCAGCAACTGGGGTGTGGCTGCTGGGTTCCAACTTGGGAGCCTTTCAGCCATGTACATGGCCCGCAAATTATCATTTGAGAACGACTCTATTTCGGAGCTAGTGTTCTCGAAGTGGTAGTCGGCAGGATCAACAGACAACCAGCCTTCAAGACGCAGCTGAGAGCATGTTCCGAGCGTGATAATTGCCTCGGTAAGTGCCAGATTAGTCTCGACATCGTTTGTGAGGAATGTTAGCAGCAGGTCAATCAGGGTTTGGAAGAGTGGGTCTTCTGGGAGCAGGTGATGCGGGTCAACATCCCTAGCCGAGGCTTCAGCTGAGTCAAAGTAGCCTTGATTCTTCCCAGACATGGATGGTATGCCAATCGTCTTCAGCGAACAAGGATGAGATTCCAGTAAGCTCAACACATCTTTCAGATAGCTGTCATAGGCATCGTCAACGCCTTCAAGACCGGCAAGGTCCACAGCAACGTTGAGATACATCTCAAGCTCCTTGTTCAGCGATCCGACTGTCCTGTGATGCTCTTTGTGGTGAGTGGTCATAACCTTTACAAGAGATCCAAGTGCATAGCTGTGATTTTTGCTCAGAATCACTGTTGTCAACTTCAACGCTGCGGTGACGGTCTGGGGATTTCTGGAAGCAGTGCTACCCAGCACAAGATCGACAAGATTGAATAGCGATGGGTTGAGTTTGTCGTCATCCTTGTCTGTTGCGCTGAGCAGCATAAGCGACTGGCGTCGTTTGACAGCAGCGGGTGAACGTGGTGCTGTAGACGTCGTATAGTCCAGTAATGCTAGCAAATACTGAAGCATCATGTGTACAAGCTCGGGATGGTCCAGACCGTCCAGTATATGGCGGAGATATGTAAGCACTGCAACCGAAGAACCGCCATCAGCATCGGACGATTCCAGCAGTGAAGGATACCTATATGAGATTAGCAGAATGCATGCGAGGCGTTCATGGTGAACACGAACAAGAGCTGCTGAAGAAACAAAGCTTGGAAGTGGTCAATCAGTGTGACTCTGACGTCAGCAGATCTGCAATGCTCCAATACATCTTGCCAGAACGCAAGGTAAGACAGGAACGTAAGAAGATGACCTTGAAAGTCGACACTGAAGAAATTCTCTGCTTGTGGGTTCGATTTCATTTCGGGGTAATCGGAAAGAGACAGTATAAGAGGCAGATCTTGTGGAGGATGTAGGATAGACAGTTTCCTACGCCATGTTAGCTTGCTGTAGAATCAGAGGGTGGATCTATATCCTACCTGCTCATCTGACTGTACAGTGCTCCTAACCCAGTTGCCATGAGTGTAGGGAGGTCACTGTTCACTATCCACTGCTCCAGATCTATGGACCTGGAAGCAGACTCGAATATGTACAGTAGGCCAGTGCGTGCAAAGTCTCCAATACGACCTTCATGGTGGACATGGTCGATGAGCTGGTAGCACAGTGGGAAATCTTCTTTTTGTGTGACACCCGCAAAATCGGCTTTCTGGTTGAGAAGCCGCCTTTGGCTGTCCGCAGATGTGGTGGTGAACCAGACATGCAGGATCTCTGGTTGTAACCGGATTTTGGCCGCAATGCCGAACAGCAGCTCGACAATGTCGGCCTCAATGTCTTCGCCAATGCCTATACTGCCAGATCCGATTGTCCGGTCGATGAAGTTCATGAGGGAGGCGGCGAAGACATCATTCTCGAGAAAGTCCTCTTCCTCGCTATCGATGAGGGCATTGTAGAATGCGACGGCGTCCCTAACGGTACCTTCGTCGTGCGCGGTGGCTGCTATCTTGGAGACGGCCGTGTATATCTGCTGGGCGGCCGCGAACTGCAGACACATGTGGGGTGCGGGTGATCGGGACTCATCGCTGAGGATCGCGGTGAGGGCCTGGAAGCCACGGCGGATGTTGCCCAGCGCTTCGCGGTCGTTTGCGAGGTTGGTTGCCTTTTGCCATGCTTGCTGCTGTTTGTCAGGTCATGGGCATCATGGGATCGACGCACTCGCATACCAGAACTTGGTTGTATCGCTGCCGGAAGCGTGCCAGCCGCTGCTGCGGGTTGTTTGGCGCGATCTGCTTCTTCTTCTGGGACGAGCCGCCAAGTAGCCTCACCCACTGTGTCCAGTCAGTTTCCACTTCATCCTTTTGCTGTCAATCATACGCACGAAGTCCATTTGATCTGTTACTCACCCCGCATTGGGGCCGCGTACGTGGGGTGCAAGGATAGGCGGGAGTCGTGTAGACGCGGAGCGCGCCGTGATGTGGTGGTGCGAGCTCGAAACCAATCGTCCTGCATTATTCTCCGCGGGGCAGCCACTCCCAACCTCTTCCACCCCCAGCACCTTCACCAAGCATGCCACTGTCTTGAAAAACATTAATGCATTAAGTTCTAAGATATTACTAATTAAAGCTACACAGAAAGGATATAGAGCTAGAACCCTAGAACGCTCATCAACGCCTCCATATGTTCTGCTACAATCAGATGGCAGCCTCTTCAGCAGTCCATTTGATCTCCTTCTTGACACTTTCACCACGTGCCGTAGAAAGCCCACCCATACCCACCATATAATCTCTACCTTTGGCCAACCAGACCAGAAAATTTGGCAGTCTCCAACCCATAAGGGCGCCAACACCACCACCGCTTCCAATCGGGACTACCATGGTCTCCCTCGTGTCGGGCTTAAATATCCGATCCTTTCCCTTGGGCTTTTCATCAGGGTGTGCGGGGTCAAAAGACAGCAAGTCGCGCTTGAGGTTAGTGACAAGAACAGGTAGACCATTCAAGATGTCGAAGTAATTGTTGCGTGAGTAGGAACCGATATCGCCAAGGGCATACACACGGGGACCCGCCGCATCAACGCGAAGAGTGGGGCTGGTGACGAGGTAGCCCTTGTCATCCAGAAGCTCTTTCGGAAGCCAGGAAGAGTTTGGTTGGACACCATAGGCAGGCACGTAGAGATCTGCATCCAGCTTGTCCCCATTCTGGAGCGTCATTACTGTCCGACCATCTTCTTTAGATGAGGATTCGGTCACACGCGTGTTGTAGATGACCTTTACACCAAGAGCGTTGAGCTTGCGCTCTGCTGTTTCGGCAATCGCAAGGGATAGACCAGGTAGGAGCTTCACATCAGATGTGACCAAGGTGATCTCGACTTTTGGCTCGACTTTGCTGAACCATCCCGGCTTGCCATTGCGATGCTCAGCAACTTCACCAGCAAATTCCACAGCTGTCGCCCCGCCTCCAGCAATGACAATCTTCTTCGCTGACGCCACCTTCTCGTTGGTCGAAGCGACTGAGTCCAGAGTATCTTGAGCATCTCCACTCATGGAAAAGGCAGGAAAGTAGGTGTTACTGCCTGTAGCAACAATCAAGGCATCATACGGCAATTTCTGGTCCTCTTTTCCATTTTTGCTGCGATATGAGACTTTCCGTGCTGATGTGTCAAGATCAGTTGCGGTAGCCTCGACAAAGCTAAAGTCTTCCTTGGAGTACTGCTTGAAAGCATCATGCAGGTTGAACATGATTTTTTCAGTCGACATGCGGTCAGTTGAAGCTGCGACGCGAGGCGAAGCATTTCTAAAGTACCAAGACGACGATGGCGAGATGATATAGACGTGGTATTTGGCATCATTCTTGGCTTTGAGAGCAGGTAGTATGTGCTTGAGGATATAGTGAGTTGCTTGAAGACCGGCACCTGAAGCGCCGAGCACGACGATGTTGCGCTGTTCAGACATGACTGAATATCAAAGAATTAACAAACTGATGGGTATCTTGGGAAAGAGATGCTAAAATGCAGAATGTTGAGTAAGATGAAACAAGATGAAACCTTAGCTATACATATATATTTCTACTTGAAAACGTACCGAAACTCTGATGCACTTCTACACCTCTATTGCAGTCTTCAAACCGAGGGGCCGAAAAATGGACGAAGATGTTATGCTCGCGTTCGCTGTAATCGCGTCGCGAGTGGAAAGTGGTTTGTAATGTCGCCGACAGCCGGATCCACCGGCATCCGGGTCTTCCGAACATTCGTAAGCAACACCCTCGGGCCACCAGAAGCTTTCATTGGCTGTGGCTGCCAGCCAAAGAATCACGTGACGCTTTCTTGAGTAAACAGCCCTTGTTGCTTCCAAATACACCTGATGTTGGCATTATTGATTGCAATGCATGTCTGATACCAATCGTTTATCCGCGAGATTGCGTTTAGAATTTTTTCTTATTATAGTTCTCTTAGAAGTTAAGTATTCAGTAACTTGAGCAACGTCGCCCCAACCTTGTGCGTTCAAACGCATAACTAGGTCAAACAGAGCGCCATCTTCCCTCCCTACATTCTTAATCGCAATAGTTTTACAGTAACACCTACCGATTCTATTCTCTTCATTGTAATCTCGTTATCCAAGCAGCTCGCCTTCATGCATATCGTTCAGATGCTGGTACACAAATTCACTCTAATAGTGTCCGAACCTAAATCAGGCACTGAGGGAGTGATCGCGTGACTCCGGTTCCCCACGGATACTTGTGCACGGACCCAGGAGTACATCAACCCTTTTTCCTTTGAACGTAGAACAGAGATAGCAATGAACCATAGTTACTTGCCACCCCCACCTACCCGCACGCTGTGTACACCGTGCAACTAGCTGTATTGACTTAGACATCTTGCTAACACCAAGCGCTGGCTAGCCAATAGAGTCCATTCAACAAATAGGCTGATTGCTCCCCACGTAATTACAGCCGTCGACGGTCTCAGTTTGTGTAGCGTATCTCAGAAACTTCTGCTTTCCATTTACGGTCTTGCAAGCATCTAAAAATTCCCCATTTTGTTTATTCTTATTTGCTTCTGGTATCTCTAACGTGGCCTCTTCGATACGGTGTGGAACCGCATCAAATAATTCCTTCGGAGCAGTGGAATGCATAATATAGTATCTTTGAACCTCGAATCATGGGTCTCCTTTGGAGAGATTTTTATTTTTATTTTTATTTTTATTTTTTTGCAAAATATCGGCAAAACTTTATTATGAAAGATGTGATTGAAGAATGAATTTAGAGGCTGAGGCTCGTAAATGAGCCATGACGAGGATATCCAGGATCATACATGGGCAAACCGTTTAAACTGTCGAAAATTTCTCAAACGGTTGAACGGTTTAAAAATATTGCAAACGGCTAAACGAACAAATAAACGATTTAAACGAACAAATGAACGATATATAGTGGCGAGAAATGTCTATAGCGACTACTTACTCTAATACCAGTCGAAATAATCCCCACTATCATCCTCAACATCCTGAGAGTCACCTTCCGGCGGCGGTATTCCAATTAAGCCCATCCCGTTCTCATGGAGAGGCTGTATGAGTCCTTGACGCAGCCAATTGCCCGTACATTCAATCATCTCGATGGTTTGCATGTGATTCGTAATCTATCCCATGAACATGTCCTTCTTGCCCCGGAAAACGTTCTCTCCGGCTCCGACGACTCCGCTGGGATAGATAGAACACTAATCGCCATACGGCTAAGTTTCGGATACTGCCTTCTCTGCTGTGGTTGACACCACCATCCCAAAGGCGTACAATCTGGAGGGATATCTGTTGCCATGCCATTAATGAAGCTGGCAAAATCATCACTAACACTCGCATTGATAGTCTTAACCTCCAGCTTCTTTGATAGTATCGCGAGTTGATTCTGCTTCTTTGCCAGTGGTGGTGGCATCGTCGTAGGAGTAGAAGGATATTCGCCGGGGGGTCTGTGATTGAATTCGGTTTGCCAGAATGCTGTGGCCGAGGCAATAGTATCTTCATACCATTCCTCTGGCCAGTTCTGCTTGAAATCCCGTTTAACCGTTTAAACAGTTTTCGAATGTCTATAAACGGTTAAACGGTTAAACGGTTAAACGTACATAAACGGTTTAAACGAAACGAACGAACGAATGAACGAACAGAAGTGCCCATGTATGGGTCGCACTGCATGACCTTTGCCATCCACGAAGTTCGCCCTGCACGACCTTCGCCCCCACTATTCTCTAACAATTGTTACTAGCGTCCATTCTGGGTGGCTTCTCCATTCCTTCTTAGCCACCTCTTCCTTAATCCTACCCTAGTCTGCCTTCTTAAGCGCGAATTTATGGCTCATCCGATACGCTGGCCTGCCGCCCTGGATCTGGATCTCGATAGGGATATGGTCTTTTTTCAGGAACCAATCCCTCCTTGATTGGTACGAGGTTGTTTTGTCTTTTATTTCTTGTGTGGCGAACCCTAGGTCAACTACACCTGTTCTGTGGTTTTGTTCACAGGTGGCGATGCCTTCCTCGTTTAGCAGAGAGAGTCCATAGCTCCCATCTGCTGCAACAGATGTTGAGCCTTCTCTTCCCTTGCTATCGTTAGGCCTGCCCATTCCGGGTGGTAGGCATTAAAGTCACCAATCACTAGCGTCCTAGGGTGGTTGTCCTCGAGACACTTCTTGATAGTAGGCCATGTCTCTATTCTTGGCTGGTTTGCTGGACCAACAAGATTATATACATTTAGGATCCTCACCTCTTGGCCCCCGCTCCCGATGCGGAGGTACTCACAGTTTGGCGTGGACTGTATGACTTCCCACTCTGTGTTTGGTATTCTATCATGGATTATAAATACGGTTTTGTCACCTTTCTTTACCCTTCCGCTAAGACAATAGTTTCTTGGGCAGTAGGTGTCATTTCTTCCCCGGTTACTAACCAGCGGCTCTTGAACTGCAATTACTGGGTATATTTCTGGCTCTAGGGAATCGAAAATGGTTGTGTTCCGCCGCTGTTTGCATTTACGCAGTTGTATTGGATGATTTTGAGGTCCCTCGTTGGGTACTCGATGTTCCTTCCGCACTTGTGCTGCTATTCCTTATGTTGAATAAGGACAGCCGTCCCTTGTGTAAGTCGTTGCCGGCCCGCTCGATGTTTGTGGGTCGCCCTACGGTTTTCCTCTTCTTATTGCCCTCTACTATGTTCGATCCTCCGTTGTCGCTTTGCGATGAGCTGCTGGAGGTAAAAGAGGAGGCAGGGCTAGGTTTGCCTGAGCTAAGATTGTCCCTCCTCTGGATCCTTGCTGGGGTCTGTACCATCTCTGCCTTTCTAGTTTTTTTCTTCTCTCAGAACGCCTCATACGTTCTACACTTCTTCGTCATCCGGGCCTTATGTCCTTTCTGCTTGCATGCAGCACAACTAGAATGTTTATCTTTCTTAGACATGCAGTCCCTGGAAGAGTGGCTTCCCGCACAGTGCCCACACAGTTCTTTCGGCGCGTTGCATACGGACTGGTTGCGGTCCCATTGGTGGCAGCGGAAGCACTGTCCATCTGTGAGGGATATGTCCCACATGCTGGCTGGGTGCCATTCTGCTCCTACCAGGAGACCTTGTTTGATCACGAGGTGTTGCATAGCCTCTGTTGCCATGCTAAGGATGATGGATCCCTTTGTCTGCTTGCCTTCTTCCTGGCGTCTAGTCAGCATTTACATTAAAGATGCGCCAGCCACAGCAATTTTCTAGCATCTGTTCGTCTTATTCGCGTGAAAGGACTTGCTGCTACTGATAAACAGTTACATAGCATGTTGTAGACTTGTGGGTTTACATAATTAAGCAGTCGGGGATACTTTAGCACATCAACCAAATGCATGCAATACAAATTCCTGTTTTGGCACGCATGACTAAAGGTTCAATATGTAGTTGGTAATGCGATTGACTATGTAACTGCTTGCTGTACGCCAATCCAACAGTTTCTACTAGAGAACTTCATATGAGGTTGAGACAATTTTCTGTTGCTTCCATCTCAAGTTGCTCAACCAAATCTTTTGCCGCTATCTGTCCGTTTTCTTCAGCGAACTCGCAAGCTCTACGGACTTGCTCCCCACCGTCTGATACAATATCCACGCCGTGATGGAAGAGCCAAAGTAGCATGTCTATCCTTCCATGTGCTGCTGCAATTTCGAACGCGGTTGCACCCATGTATTTACTACCTGGGTGGTTGATTTTGGCGCCACGTTCGAGAAGCATTTCTGCAATGCGGACGGAGCCAGTCTTGGCGGCAAATTGGAGGGCGGTCACCCCTTCCCAGATGCAGGGTGATGCATTGACATCGACACCTCGATCCAGAAGGTATTGAACGATTTCTAAGTGGCCTAGCTCAATGGCTAGCTGTAGTGATGTGCGTTTTATGCCAACTGTTGCGCTGAATCCCAAGTCTGCCCCAGCGTTGTGTAGGAGTTCCACCATAGCGAGATTCCCAGTCGATATCGCCTTCAACACAGCATTCAACTGGCACCGACCTGAATGGGTTTCATCAACTTCGACTGTACTATTGGGATTGCCGCCGGATTCTAGCAGGATTTGCACGATCTCGATGCTACCTGTAGCAATTCCCTCCCCAAATAGCGAAGGACGGCTATGAACAAAAGAAGTTTCACGATTGAGTCTCATGAATGGTATTTTGTTGATAGCAGCATGAGTTGCGAGCATTCTGACCATTTTTTGGTCCCTTTGCCTGATCGCCTCTCGCAGGGCTGGGATGACGAAGCTTCCATCATGGTTGGGGTACCGCTGGCTGAACAACTCAAGAATAGCTTCAGTCAGTTTATGAGACATTCTTACAGCAGCTCGAAGGGCACCAGGATCATTTATATCCGCACCATGAGCGAGCAGCTTGTAAGCGAATGCCTCGTGTCCACGATTGATAGCTTCTTCCAGAGATGAGACATACGTCAGATCACGAACCGCGTTGCAATCTGCCCCGATATCGAGTAGTAGCTGAACCGTCGCATGATCACCTTTCTCGATAGCTTCCGTAAAAGGTGAAAATTCTTTCCTCACCTCTCGTCTAGAAAACAGGGTTCTTGGTCCTGAATTCAACGATCTTAAGTTCAGAGAGTCTAAATATATGCCGTTTTTATGGAAATTTATTCCACAACAGATCAATAATTTGAGAACATGCGGATTACCCCAGCGCACGGCAAGTATTCCAAGACCAGAACTGGCATCGATACAAATGGCTGTATCAAGGAACAATTCAAAAAGGTGTATGTTGCGCGTCAAAACTGCAGCCGCAATACTGCAAGAATCTGGCGGCATGCCAGCCGCCATTAGAAGTTCAACAATGTCTTTACGGCCTCCCAAAACAGCAGCAGTTACCACATCGGAACTGGGATTCATCCTGAATCCCTGAGTGCTTCCAGGAATTCCAAGAAAGGACGGTTTCAAGGTGGCCCAAAGGCTCCCCTTGTTTATCGCGATTAATTCTTGGACTAAGTCTTTATTTCCCGTTTCAACAGCAGCAAGTACAGCTGGTTTGAGATGTTTCTTGTCTGTAATTGTGTTGAGAACGCCCAAACTCTTCAATAGGTCGATCATGTCTTGGTTACCCCATCTGATAGCTTCCGCGAATGGTGTGATCATCCCTGTCCCAAGCGAATATCCCTCGAATAGATACGGATCTACATTTGAAGAGAGGTTTTTCACAAAACGTTCTTGACTGTATGAAGAACGGGAGGGTTCGTCGATCTTCGTTCCCATCTGCACGTACTTCGTGACCACTAGTGGTTGGTTTCCACGAATAGCCTCACACAAACATTGGGAGTCTGGAGTAAGTCCTATCTGTTCCAGAAGAAATCTGATTAAACTCATGTTGCCTTTGTACGAAGCGTGTAGGAGGAGAGGATTCATCGGGCCCTTGTCAATGGAATCCCTGTTTTGAGAAATTGAATCGTTTCCTAAGATTGACTGAATGATAGCTACAATCTTTTCTTGTTGAGCGATCTCGCTGATCTGAATCCATAAGTCACTGATATTCTCACCCAAAAAGCGTGGGCCTAGGTTGGCCGGAATCTTATTATGATGTATCAAAACATCTACAATATTTTCACTTCTCCAAAACATCTTCCTGCCCAAATCCGATATGGTCATGATAGCATGGTGATCCAGAAGTTGTTGCAGGATGTTGCACACAACTGATGGGAATGTAACCTCATTATGTTGGAATTTATTGCCAAGTAGATGCGCAATAGGCCTATCCTCTTCAGGTCGATCACTCAGACTCCGATTTGGATCGGCACCTGCACGTAACAGAACTTTCACAACCTCCGGACGACGAAACTTGCATGCTAATCCGAGAGGCGTGGATGAATGGCCACCAAAGTGGCAAGTGACCCGATTGCTGTCAAGGCCTCTTTTCAAAATGACCTCTACGAGGATTGGTATGTTGGACTTGATAGCAATAGTCAAGATACTTTGCTGAAGTGCTGCCGCGTATGGATGTGGCAGTCTGTCCAGCATATCCTCCATGTGAGCAACAGAAAGAAACCTGACTTGCTCGAAAATGGTGTCGAACACTGAGTAGTCGGAGCCGGCAAAGTTGTTCATGAGAAGATATAGTATCTGCTCCAGTATGACCAGATCCACAGAGACCTTTTGAATTTGGTTCGGTTCGCTTGGGAGTAGATGCCTAGTCTGTTTTATCGAAGCAAAGATCTTGGGTTGATTGTCTTTCAATAAAGCCCGGAATTCGCGGAATAGTGGGATGCTAAGGTTATTAAATAAAGCGATGGTGTTCGTAGGTATAGAACATGCTTTCTCGAGCCTTAATATCCCAAAGGAAGACTGTCGAACAACATCATCGCATCGATTGAACAAACTTGGCTGGGAGTACGATACCAACGATTTGGTCCCCAAGAACGTGTCAGTTTCGGAAGAATCATCGAACGTGATAGGTGTTGGAAGATCGGCCAAGACTCTGTTATGAAAAATTTGCGGATCGCTTGGCTGGAAAGGGTCAAGAATGAGTGCCGGGTTCCCGGGCTCCTCGAGAGAATGCGGCTCTGCCAAAGGCCATGTGATTGACGTGTTGTTTGAATGGAGTTCTTGGGTTTCCAGGCTGAAGATTGTTTCTTCAACTTCCTCATCATCCGACTGGACCTCAATACCGGCGGGCAACACTTGGTTCGTAGAGCACTCTCTATTCTCATCACAAGCCTTATATCGGGCTGTCTCTTTCTTCACTTTGTCGCCAGGAAGTCTTGTCCCGTAGGCGTATACGTGGCCAATGCGCTCAGCTTCATCCCGGCTCTTGATGATGTGTCCAATGGTATGCCAGGTTTCGCGGGTCAACTTCTTCTTGAAGCCCCATCGAATGAATTGGGCTTCGTATTGTGGTTTACTTGAATAATTTAGGTCAATTTCAAGACTATACATCAGGGTTTTTGCGATCTTACCTTGCTGAGAAGCCTTTCCTTTTCATAATTTCGATGACGCCATCTTCTCCCATCAAGCTTTTATCTTCGAACAGATATAGCTTTTGGATCATCTTCTTGTGATATTGCCATTCTGTTAGAGATATTCGGGGGTGATTCGTCTTCGGCATGATTAGAATATGATTTATGAGGCTAGAGATGGAGGAAGTGGGTTTGCAACTTCCTCTAGATCTAAGGCTGGATCAAACACTTCTCTTAACAGTGATTCCGAGAATAGGATCTGGGAATCAGGAATATGGAATATGGAATCCTTAAAAACTGATTCTGGGAAACGGGCTTTAAGAAAAAGAGCCCCTGATTTACAATCCAGAATCTGGAAATCAAGTCTAGTGATTGGCTGAGCATTCTCGAGTCCTTCAGGGGCGGAAAGCTGAGTTGTCTTTGCTTCACCAGTTTGCTCCGCCTCACCCTTTGATTCGACCAATCACTATCACGTACATCAGCCACAATGTGAAGATACACGACATGATGCAGCCGATAAGTGCACAGACCATTCAGAACACTGCAATGCAGACCAGAATCTGGAATTGAGCAGATTATGGTGGCAACCTCGTTCAGCCTCGAATGCCACGTTGGTCCCACATATCACTGCTATAATCACTCTGTTACGCATACTAAAACAGCATAACCTGAAGGAGAATACGATCGACATTTGATGTAACTGAGGGTGTTTAGATAGGGGTATTGAAGAGCTGATACCCAGGAGGAGCAAGCGACTAACAATTGATCTTTCGGAACATCGGAATTTCGGAATCTACCCTTCACTTCCCCATGACACTAGATACGCGCACCTAATACCAGAATCTGGTTTCCCGAAATACGACATAAGGCCAAACACCAGAATCTGGATATACTGCACCACAAACATTTTCGTGCTATACTTTCATCATCCCCTTGGAAAATGTAACCACATCCAGATTCTGGATTAGAGTTGTGTATCTAAAGCGTGCTCGTCTTCGCTATTATGCACTATCAACAAAGATATTCGTTCACCTCAAGTCACTCAAACCCCCGTCATCCTTCCCTCAAATACAATCCATCAGCATGGCCAACTGGTCCCTCGAAGCGCGTATAGCCCTTGTCACTCTACTCGTACAACTCACAATACCCATATTCATTCTCATTATCAGGATGGCATGGAGAAGATGGATTTCACAGCACGATAGTATGGTTTCATCTTTCTAGAAATCCGGTTATTGAACTAAGCATACGTAGACAGCACCCAGGCTCTACTCCCAATGTATCAAGAGCACCTACCAACAGCATTTCCTCAGCCGCTGTACCGAAACAGTCCCAGTAGGACATGGACCCTCTATACACATATACAAACGTTTCAATATATGTAGCAACACAAACGCGAATGGACATTAGAAGTTGTATCTATCACCAAAGCCATGTATATCGCATCGACATTATTTCTTCCCCACAAAACGGTCCTTATCCACCAACACACCCCTTGCCATCTCCAACTGCTCATCCGTTTGGACAACTAGCGTCTTGTACCTCGCATCACTTGTACTTATATCCGTAACCACGTCCTCTACCTGAGCTTCATTCTTCTTTTTATCAACTGCGAAACCTAGACACTTGACGCCCTGCACAACCGCTTGCCTCAATTTACCACCCTTCTCGCCGATTCCTCCCGCAAAAACAAGCGCATCGACCTCTCCATCTAGCTTCGTGAAGTACGGGCCGACGTAGTTGAGAATGCGATCAACAAAGATATTGAAAGCGAGCTTGTCCTCGTACCGATCCGATGAACTGATTTTGCCGAAATCCGTGGTTCCGGTTAGACTCTTCCATCCGCTTTGCTTGTTCAAGATTTCCTCGGCCTGAGTGATGTGCATCTTCTCGCTTGAACTGTGTGATGGCTTTCCCGCGCTGTGCGTGTAGTGGAACATCAATGAAGGGTCAATAGAGCCCGAACGTGTGGCACCCGGTAGACCAGCAAGAGGAGTTAGGCCCATGGTAGTGTCCAGTGATTTTCCGTTTTTGATGCAACAAGCGGATGCGCCTGAGCCAAGATGTAATGCGATGATGTTGACCTGATCGACCCGCTTTTCGAGATGTTCGGCTACAGCATTAACGATGAATGAGTAGCTGATGCCGTGGAACCCGTATTTTCGAAGCTTGTTCTTTTGTGCCACTTCTTGGTCAATGGGGTATGTACATATGTAATCGGGTAGCGTGTTGTGGAATGAAGAGTCAAAGTATGCAATGTTCTTAGCATGCGGCAGAGCCTCTGCTACTGCCCGAACAATGGTAAGTGCGGGAGCGTTGTGAAGTGGTGCCAGATCAGAGAGCTCCTCAATGTGATGGTACGTCTCCTTGTCAATAGCCTGGCTCCTTGGATAGTCACCACCATGTACAACGCGATGACATGTGAATCGGATGTCATCTGTATGGTTCAGCTCCTTAAGGCTCTTGTCATTTGTCAAGTGTTCGAGGATATACCGGAACCCGTCTTCCTGCGATTTGACATTCTCCAGCTCTTTCCCCTCGATCTTCTCGTCGCCGCGCTCGTATTTTAGTTTTGCAGGAGGCGCGGTCAGACCTTCTACGGTCGCCTCGGCCAGCTGCACTGGTACCGAAGAGCCATTTTCAGGCGTCTTGTATACTGATATTTTGACACTAGACGAGCCTGCGTTGATTGAGAGGATTATCTCCGGCATACTGTTCTCGGTATCGAGGAGCGACTTAATTGTCTCAATATGACGTCAGTCAAAAGAAGGACTCAGTTTCGCAGAGTTTTTATTTATTTTGAAAATGAAAAAAAAAATATTTTAGTATGTGAGATTCTACGAAGGAGGAATCTTTCCAGAAACTGAGTTTGCAATGTTGTGTTGTAAGCGTATGTCAGGCGTGCAACATGCAAGATCGAATCATCGGAAGTCGCGGAGCTCTAGACCAACAATTTCTTTCCGTATCAAACCGTGCGCAGTGTTGCCGTCATATGTACGCTAGTTTTTGATGTGTCTCCGCTGGCTGAGCCATGCCTATGCCGTATAGGGCGAGGCGCATTACAGCAGCGCGCTGAGCCGGCACATGTAAAAGTACATTTAAATATGACGTCATTATCGACATTCACTTAGACCAGCTAATGATTGCAAGCAACTGGACTACACAAATTGGTTCCATAGAAGAAGACTTTTCCATAATACAGTTCTCTTCTCCCAGAAACGTAATTATCTGTATTACTACAGCCATTCATAGCTTGACCGTTTCAATAAACATCACATCCTTCACATAAGAAATTATAAAGAAAGAGAATCAGCAAGTCCAAGAACATACTTCCAAAAGCCTATACATCACCAAATACTTGAACTCTCATAACACCAACGCAATACTAGTACATTATCTACATAATAAGACATACTACTACCTCCGACCAACCATCTACACAACAAAATTACCTGATACCCTACATTCTCTTGCTACAACACGTGCCCACAGCAACACAAACCCCGTACAAGCTCCCACCACCGCTATCCACAAACCCCAAACACCAAACCCCAAATCAGTCCACCACATACCACACACGCCTTCCTTTTAAACAACCACCACCACCTCATACCTCCTTCTCTCCAGACATCCCACTCAAAAACACATCAAATCCATGCAACCCATCTACCCCAATCTTCCCCTCCCACCATGCACCGAGACTCACCACCATCCCAGTCCCAACACCTTCCTTCCTATATGCCAGTAACATGCTTCTTCCATTCATCTCCAGCCAAGCCACTTATCTCACCAGAGGGAAGGACTAGACTGGACTGGATTGTGATAGTGATCGATTTTGTATCCAGGTTTGCGTTGCTTATACATGGAAGAATGAGAGTGAGTATTGTGTGGTGAAAAAAAAGATACTTGCAGTACAGATGAAGAGATGGGGAGAACGGTGAAAGGAGACAGTATACTGCATGCGGGATTTTTACGATGAGAAGAGGAAGTGAGACGAGGCACAGTATTGACATGTATAAGAGAACCCTACATAGATGTATGCACTATCATTTCCGCAACTCTACGTCATACATTTTGAACCACCCTCGTAACTTTCAACAATTTATCATTTCTCTACCTTTTCGTCCGCGGAAGCATCAAAGATACAAGCACAAGCCATTGCCATATGGACATTTGGACCCTTATCCTCTCCCCTCCCCATCACCAACCACTGTTCCTGGTCGTCTTTTTTATCTATACATGGTCCTCCCCATCCATCATCGCCCGGCCATTCCTTGAACCAATGATTTGGACCCCTCCCCATGAGCCGGACGAGAAAATCCCATAACAAAAAAGAAACCATCACAATGAGCCAGCCCATGAATGAACACACACACGCACACATGCGTCTTTTCCAGCCTGCGACCTCAAGTGTTTGAGGGGAAAGAAGAAAGAAAGAAAAGACTCACACGCTTTGCCGTACCAAGATATCCCGTATAAAATGAGCCTGAGAGAGAAACTTGAATGGACGAGGTTAAAAAATAAAAGCAAAAAACTCCAAATTGATGCGATAACATGAATGTGTGTTTTCGCGCTCGAACAAAAGGTCAACAACGCCGCTCAAATAGGAGAAACAAACAAAGCTCTGCGCGGCCGCGTCCTTTTCGCGACGCCGAGTATAACGACAATGCCAACGTGATCAAGGCCATGTGGGAGACGATGGCGCAAATCTTTTTTTGTCCTTTTTCTTCTTTTCCTTACACATTTCGCAGTTCAGTTCGTGAGCGCTGACGACATCTCCTGACGATAGCGAATGGCTTTGCGGGACCTGGGCATAGAGAGGTTACCGAAGAAAACTCCGGACCGCCGAACCAAAACGGACGTCTTGTTTTGCTTCCGAGATGTCCAGAAAAACAACCGCGTACGGCCTGTCATAACTGGCGCAAAAGGCATTCTTCAAACGACGAAAGTGGAAACGTATTAACCACCTTTGCGATCAGCAGCATTGGCAGGCAACGGCTCACCCATAGCCTTCTGCTCTGGCGCCCTTGGCCTCTTGTTTTTCCCCTTCTTACGGGGAGCTTGTTGTTGCCATGAGCTAGGGCTAGAGCTTCCTGCATTTGCTTTGTTTGCACGCTCGTGGTTTTGAGTAGTCTTTTGTTGCTGGCCATTGCGGTTGTCTTTGCCGTTGCCGTTCGATCCACCTGTAACAGATCCGCGGCGGTGTTGCTGCTGATTGTCTGGCTTTGACTTGTGCCCATTACTGCTGTTTACAACCTTGCTGAGTTCGGAAGAACGTGTGGCAGTTGGAGAGGGCGTGCGAGTCTCAAACACTGGTGACAATAAAGGGATAGTTGCAGATTTGACCTCTTGGGAGTGCGCTCGCTGCACATTTGACGTTTCTAGAGGTGGAAGACTATTGGGATATGCAGGCGTTGCCCACTGAGGATGAGGAACCATACGGGTTGGCGATACGTCTTCAATGCGTTCACCGTGGTGATTGTTGGGCATCTCGTAGTTTACCCAGGCATCCCCAACTGCAGGAAATGGCTGCTGGTTTTCATTAGATGCGCGTTGCATGCCATTCAAATCCACTGATGGGTGCCCATTCGTGGATCCATTGACAATTGGAGGTCCCATATTCTCGACCGCTTTTTGCCTCTGCATTTCCTGGAGTACTAATTGTTGACGTGCCTGGAGCTGTTGGATTTGTTGAATGGCCTGGTCGTCGGGATACATGGCAAGTGGGGCTGAAGGTGGCACCTCTGGTGGAGCGGTGTCGAATGTGTCGCCCCTAGGACGGGGCTGCGTAGGAAACGAGCCATTGACAATGACTGGACCGTTATCAACAGGCGCAGGCCGTACGGAGTCAACGCGCGACTTGCGCTGCTCAGGCACGGCATCGTTTGGCTGAGCAACACCGGTCGAATAACTTCGCATATGGCCTCCCAGTGGAGAAGGTGATCTTGTTGCCCGCCGCAATGCAGTGTTCAAAAGAGGTTGGGTAATCTCTGGCGATACCCGTCTGCGGCGCTGGGCCAGTTCACTGAAAGACGGAATTGCCGACACAGTGTACTCTTGTAATGAGCGCACTGGCGTAGGCTGCGGCTGCGGCTGTGGCTGTTGCTGCGGCTGTTCTGCTACAGAATAGCCCACATAGTCCTTCGGTGAGCCATTATCCGAAGATGGGGCCGACTCCTGCTGAGCAGCCGTTGGATTTACCAGAACATCTGACGCGGCTTGTGCAGTTGAGAGATCTTGCGAAGACCGTGCAATGGGGTAGCCGGCAAACATGCTTGGGTCAACGAACTGAGGCATAGGCGGATACCCCACAATGACAGGCTGCTGAGCAGCGTTACGTGGCGGCTGCGAGTGCGAACGAAGTGAGGTTGTCTCACTAGCATTCGATGCGCGGTGAACGCCTCGATGTACACCGGGCATGCTGCTGCTCAGAGATGGCGAAGATGGGTTTGTCCGTGAGCCGTCTTGTGATCCGTTGAGATCCACCTGAGAGGGATTGTAGAAGCCAGGGTAGTGATATAGGAATCCCTGAGGGAGAGCGTTTGGCGGTATTCCACGCTCAGCCAACCGAGGGCTTTGACGCCCATTGACATACGGCGATTTTTGAGGTGACCCGCTCGCGCTGTTTGGTGCTCGTCCTTGTGCTTGTGCTTGTGCAACGGCATGAGCATGCATCTGGGCAGCCCTTACTTGGTGTGCTTGCTGAGCATGCTGCTGGGCGGCTAACTGCGCACGCAAAGAGTTTGACTGCATCTCCAACATCTGGTATTGCTGGTACAGCTGATCATGGAGCTGGTCGTGAATACCTCGAGGGAAGCTGAAATATTCTGGACCAGCACTTGCAGGAATGGGTGGACTGTGCAGAAAGGGTGGGCGACCCTGACTGTAATTCGAGCTGTTAGAAGAACGTCTGCTGCCTCCATGCTGACCCTTGAGGCTGAAACCGCCTCTCCCTCCGCGCGAGTTGGAACCACCTCGGCCATTGCGACTTGGTACACTCGAAGTGATAATCGCCTTTTGTGACTGCGGTTTCTTAAAGATGGCGTTGGACTTTTCTTCAGGGGGGTATTCGAACTGCTCACACACTTTGTAAAGCTGCTGGTCGTCTGCGAGCAGGTCGAAAGCACGACGTATCTCCAAATGTATCCCACGCCACGCGTAGTCATCTGCCGAGTTTCCTAGATTTCGGTCAATGTTAAAGGGCTCCTCTACACAAAGGCGGTTGACGCCTTCCTTCTGACCACCGCCCGGGTGCCAGCCTTTTTCTTCTCTTGGTATGCGTTTACCCTGGCGCACCGAGATTGTCTCTTTTTCGTAATCTACCTCATGACCATATAAACGGAAGAAGTGGAAGAGCAACTGGCCCAGACTTTCCCTGTTCTTTTCCCCAAAGCCTCTCAGTTTTCCAACATCGTCGGCGAAGCTCGATAATGACGGCTGACCAGTCGTTCTATCTCGTGCTCGCTGAGGGAGCTCATGTAGATTGGGTAGAACCGGTGGATCCCGTGTTTGAAGAAAGTTGAGAATCATACATATCCACGTGTACGAGCTGATTGTGCCACCAATGCCTGCCACGGGTTAAATAAGAAGCACGAGGTGTTGCAGTGCACTTACCAGCATCGTTCAGGATACGGCGTTTTGTCCAGTATTTGATGATCATTGCCAATGGGCGTACGCGGTCATCTAGCTGGATGTACGTCTTGATCATGCGCGTATTCTCGATTGCGGCGACGTTGTTCACGTTGATATCGCAGGCGAGGTGTAGCTCGGGATCCCAGACTTTCACTATCCGGACCTTGGCTGCGGGAATACACACGACACGTTCCATGCCATCTGTGAATGTTAGTCGCAGCCAAGCAGAGTGACATTGCTTACGTACGCTTGTCGAGAGCCTCAGCCAGCGGGTGCATCTCTTCTAGCCTTTTCATGGGCGTTTGGATGCAAATGTCAACTACCAAGGTTAGCGCGGAATTTGTTGTAAAGCGTGGCGCTTACCGTCACTCTCCGATGTCCATAGCATGTTGCCCGAGGACCCAAATACATGGACCATCATTTGAGTACCCGGAAACTCAGTTTCCAATATGCGCTGCACCTTCTTCACGAAGCGCTCTCGCGTATCTGTATCCTGTTGCTTGGGCAGTAACCGGTCATACAGCTCGCGCATGTCACCGCTCAACTTGTCGTCTTCGTGGGGGTCCAAGCTCTTCTTGGGCTCCTCTTTGGCCTTGTCCAATATCTCGTCTGATTGGTAAGGCATTCGTCTCCTGCCCAGCATACCAACATTGGTTTCGAACCTGCATTTGAAGAGACGAGCGGGCCTAAGCGTGGGCATGGCGCCGTTTGCTTCGGAGGAGACGGAGCGTGGCGAATGGCCACCCAAGCCGCCGTTGGGCGAGGGCGAGCGTGAGGGCGTGTTGTATTTGCGGGCGACCTGCAAGGGAGTAGAGGGGACTGAGCTCGAGTGGTGCGAGACTATAGACGGCCGTTGCGGTCGCGCCTGTGTCTGTGTGTCGGTGAGAGGCGGCGGAGCCACCTGTTCCCGCTTGCTTGCCATGTTTGGAGCACCGTTTGATGTCACCGTGGGCGTGCAGTTGGACACGCTGCGCTTTGTATCTTTATGCCCATCTGTGGTATCTTTGGGTGCCTGTGCCGTCTTGACGGGAGGCTTCTTGGAGTGGGTGCGGCCTGAGTCCCGCTGGGGCGGCGGGCTCAGCGAGTGGGGAGACACAATTACGGCTGGAAAGGGCGTGTGTGAGAGGGATTGATGCACTTCGTCGATGCGCGCAAGCCGCAGGAACGGGTGCAGCAGCAGATACGGAGGCAGCTAGGCGTACTGGAGGTATGGGCGCAGAGGTTGCTGCGGCAGGCAGAGGGCGGGCGAGCAAAGGGCCGCAGCTTGGTCCTTTGTTGGGCGGGAGTCGGTGTGAATGGACTGGGGATGGTGGATGTAAAGATATTGGGGGTTGTTGTGGCGGCGGTTGGTCATAAACTTTAGTGGCCGATGGGTAGGGGAAATCGAGCGGTACTCCGGGAGGGGCTTCTGCCGGTACTCACTGTGCCAGGGTAGAGGGCAAAAGACAAGGGGAGACGAAGGGGGGGGATGCTTCCAGAGCAGGCCAAGGCAGCGCGTGGACGAGGCGGGCGCTTTTGCAGCGAGTGTCGTCAAGAATTGGGCGGGCGGGCGAGCGAGGTGCTGGTGCTGGTGCTGGAGAGAACCCCTGCTGGGTTGGCCTTGTGGGAACGATTTGGTGGGAATGGGGGGCGCTGAGTGGTTGGGCGGGCCAGGGGCTAATCAACGGGCCAGACGCAGGTGGTGTGGTGGTGGGTGGGGAGGATGGGCACTGCAGACAGCGAGCGAAGCAGTGCAGAAGAGAAGGTCGACAGTCTGTCTGCGAGGTTCTGTTGCTTGCAGTATGTAAGTACAAAGTACGTATAATGCATGGGGCGTAGACCTAACGGGGGATAAACGCACAGAGCTACGTCTAGAGCGCTTTGGGGAGGGCGCGTGCCGTCACCTACACCAGAACCGTGACCGGCGACAGGGGCGCCTTCTCGACGGACAATATGCACTTTGCACTCCAATCTAATAAGCACATGAGGGCTGCATCGTTGCGGGGCAGGGGCTGTGGGTGTAGCAAAGTATCTACGTATGTACCTGGATGTCTGGACAAGACTCGACTACCGCATGGCTTCCTGAACCAACACGACGACCACGACAACGATGAATACCACAACTACTAACCACGACGGCCATGGCTACGACGTCGGGAAGGCTGCTCCGCGCTCGGAGCACAGGGCAAAGACAAGGCAGAGGGGAAAGCACACGCCCGCAGCGCCACCGTCGTTCAGTCGAGGTGTAATGCAATCGACTAGGTCGACTGGCACCCTCAGCGCGTTACACATGCTCAGCACCCAACTGCGTCAGCCCCAACGCTGCTGACTAGGCGGGACCTGGCCATACCCCAAGGCTAGTTCTCGTCTATCCTTCCAGCAGCATGGGGTCGGGTTCACAGTCGCTGGCTGGGCAGCATCAGCACCAAACAGTGGCAGTAGCAGCAGTAGTAGTAGCAGTAGCACGTTGGGCGGCGGCAGGCAGGCGGCGCTGGAGCCCCTTATTGCGTACATGGCAAGGGATGGCGGCTTCTGGTGAGATTGTAGGGGGGCGTATTGGATGCCAGGTCAGACGGCCTGGCACTGTGCCTTGTACGTACATACGTATGTAAACAGCAGACTGCTGCTGCAGACCGGCCTTCGCCCAGCAAAAAGAGTATTTTTGGCCTCGTCTGACGCTCATCTTATCTCACTTGACCGACTCTACCGCGCGAACGGATGCAGGGACAGCACCGTGCTTCCGGCACCCAAGTGCGGCCCTCTCCTGAGGCCGTCTCGGACAATCTCGTGTGGCTATGCCAGGGCTCACCCCGACTCAGGGAAAATGTTTTGACGCAGTAAATTGGAGCTCAATATGCGGGCAATCCGGGCCCGTTTCACATGGCCGGAAATATTTCTGGGAGGGGAGAGGCGACGGCGGGCGGCAGGTGCGTGGGGTGCACGATGCACGGCCGCCGCAGAAACGGCAGGCGCGTTGAACTCCAGGGGAAGCCGCAGCCGGTGTCCATGTCGCTGTACTCTAGCCGAGCCACGGCGGCTGCTGCACCGCTCCGCCTGCACGCCACCATGACTGCGCCGCATCATGCCCCGTTTCTGCACCTCCCACCCATGCTGTACAGACGCCCCACTGTCTTTCTGCTGAAAACACCTCTTGCCCCTCGCACATTCTCTTCTTCAGCCATGGCCCCGCAGCGCATAGGTATATACATAGACTGACGGCTGAGCAACCACCTTGCATGTGCACCGACATGGCTGATGGACCGTAGCGAACCCCGCCCTCTTGTATGACTCCGACTCCCGACTCCTCCAGCGCCCACCACCATGTCCACTCATGATATGCCAGTATTTGCGACTTGCAAGAAAAGTTCCGCCCTGCCATCTATGAGTTCCCCAAGGTGATTGCGACGGCACAGAAGCTGCTTCGAGCAAGTATGTCGTGCATGTTTCCATGGCCCTGCTCGCTTGCTGCTGACCAACATTCCCTCCCCCACCCAGGCCAGGTGCTCAACATCCCCGTCGTAGCAACTACCCAGAATCGTGCACGGTTGGGCGAGACGTGTCCGGAGCTGAAGCTGGATGCTCCCGATGGCGTCAAGACTGTTTGTCATCTTGACAAAACTCTCTTCTCCATGATGCATGTCTCAATGCCATTGACCTACGAATTCAGGCTGATTTCTCTAGTACCCCGGAAGTTGAAAGGGTCCTCGACTCTCTCAACGCCCCCGGCCTGCTGTCCGCCATCGTGGTCGGCATCGAGAGCCACATCTGCATCACCCAGACCACTCTGGATCTTCTCAGGCGAAAGCACAAGGTATATGTCATCGCAGACGGCGTGAGCAGCTGCAACAAGGAAGAGATTCCAATCGCCCTGGCAAGATTAAGAAACGAAGGTGCCATTGTTACCACGAGCGAGAGCTTCTTGTACGAATTGTTTGGAGAAGCTGGCACGCCCGAGTGAGTGGGCAATGATTCAGCACGACTTTCACAACACCTAACACCCCGCAGATTCAAGGCACTTATCAACATAGTCAAAGAATTCTCGCAGACCACCAAGGACACTTTGCAGGCCCTCTGCAAATTCTGAGCTTGACTAAATTTAGCCAGCTTGTAAGCAGCCTCCCCAAGTTCCAATAATCTAGATGACAGGCAATATAAATAAATGTCCAATCTAACACAATCTGTTTCCCAAGCACATGGATTGAGCACAATCTATACGTCTGAACACCCCTGCTCTGAGTATTACTCTACAGCGCGGGGCGACTCTTACTTGCTCAGTCAAGCCAAAAAAGCCACTACATAAGCTCTGCCTTCCATCTTGGTCTTGTACATGATTGCTTTTGCTTCAAGCCGCAATGACGTAATCGCCGCATCGGGCATGTGGCATGCTCAATCCGCACTTGTACTACACTCTCACCCGTTCTTTCGTTCAAGATACACAGCGCCATCCCCATAACCAACTATCTTCTCACTCAACTTTGCATCAACGACGTCTGGCTTTTCAAACCCAAATTTCCCCCAAAATGATGTCGTCCCATATACAGAAACCAGACAGCTCGTTCGGTATGCCTGGGCCGTTGTACCCAGTACCTTTTTAATCCCCTCTTGTGCAAGACCGGACCCTCTGGCTCCAGGCAAAATAGCCAAATCATGAATGTAATACTGATCCGCATCTGGTGTGATTTCTCCCAGCAGAGAATCCAGCTTGGGGGTTTCCTGGTGACGAATTGGATGCGAGATTAAATAGCCACATAGCTTGTTGGACTCGTCGAATAATCCGAGGCAACCTATCGAAAACAAAGTTATGCGTTCGAGGAACACGGCGTCGCGTTCAGCGAGGCTGGGATGAATTGTTGCAGCTATGTGAGAAAGGCTGGGGAGAGGATGTGCCATTGTGCAGTTGAGGTTTTGGCGGGTTGACTGTCATCCATCTTAGAGTATCTTGGTTGGGTTATGGGTTCAGTTGATGTAGTATGTTTGTAGCGTAAGTATGCAGAACGGAATTGATTATCTTGGGATGTTAGATGATTGGTTCACGAAATGCGATCCGTGCGTAGCATGACTGTTTAGGAAATCCACGACTTTAGTGCAAGGCGAAACATGTCTCCCGGCCAGCTTGGATTGGCGGAATATCCCAATAGGTCGTGATATTAGAGGTGTTAGTACAGCAACATATTTAGATTGAGACTGCGTAGATAACTCTTCGATAGCTTCGTTCCTGCTCTTAACTGATCATAGCTTTCAGAAAGCGATTTTAGTTGAGAAGTGAACATCGTAAGTCCTTGAATGCGTCTTATGTCTCTTGGTAAAGATTATACGAAGTTGATAATGTCTTGTTATGTGCTGATGCTGTATAATTGAAAAGGAAATAGATTAACTAAATTCTCACATATGCTATAGCCTGCCTATCGTTGGCACGAAATCCGTAGCGGTCCCTATCTCTTCTACTTTTCAGCGCATCTAGACCCATCGCCAGTGTATGGGGGAGCCACATAGCCACCAACATCTGCTGATATGTTGCAGCTATTTGTGCTTAATCAAATGCAGCATGTCAGTAATAAAGGTATCAATGGCAGTGATCTAGTCCGCTTGCGCCACCTTCTCCACTAAGCTCTAAGCTCATGACAACTATTGAATGCCAAGAGTGTCATCGCACAGGTGTTGTAGATTAATAATAGAATAAGCGTGAGCGGAAACTCTCCTATGGACCAAGTTGGAATCATATTTATCCGCTTTCCCTTGTAAGTGCCGAACTGCAAGACATTAAAAACTCAACGCCATCCTTTTATGTTTCTTTTACAGGAACAAGTACTATTTCAGTTGTTTTCCCTTCCATAAAGAGCAAATCTAGATCTGATGGGTTGGTGGTAACCCCCTGATACCTGGCGAGACTCATCGATTATTGCGCCACATCGACTAGCCCGAATGTTTACTGGCCAGATTAAGCACAAACAAGCGAATAGAATTTCCCTTTCAGGGGCTAAAGCGCCATCACATTTTAAATTTCCTATGGTACTAACCGAGAAATAGCACATACTGATCTGACGTTGACCGCAAGGTATGTACTTATGTTGCGTTAGGACTCGCCTACTTATATAGAGGCTTCGCGAGGCTGCACGCTAACGAATCTTGAGGACCTAACTAGAAAACCAACATGTCACGAATAAAAGCGCCACAAGAATATGGGCGAGCTAGACATCAAATACCCCTTAGTCGAGCTTTCTGAGTCGTATGTAAGTTGCACCACTTGACTACATAGTATATATATAACGAGTTCGCGCAGGTGCTTAGCAAACAAGCAGTCCTCTCGAAACCCACCTAGAAGACTTCCATCATGCTCGCCTTCAAGCTCATCCTCATAGCTGCCACCAGCGTACTCGGAGTCGCTGTCCCAGAACCAACAGCAGCAGCCCAGCAAGCCGCCATTTGCACAAAAGAAAATGAGGTTCTCAACGCCCTGAAGAAACTCGGCGCACCAGGCACAAATTTCTGCCGCGAATATCTTAGCATACCCATAACGAGCACGGTAACAGCGACTATCACACCTACCGCCGTGTAAGTCTACTTGGAACCAATGTGTATATGCATTTCATTCATAATGGTACTGACGATTTTCCCAGGATAACCACTAGCACTGCAGTAGTCACAGTAACAAGCACTCAATGCGGCCAGCAAAAGCGCGCCGCAATCCTACCACCCAAGCACTTCCAGATCGAAACCTTTGACCAAGGCACCCGCATCAAGATCGACAAACGTACAAATGTTCCCTTTCAAATTACGCGTTTCCCTGCTGCAAAGATTGCAGATGCGTGTCGCTGTCTCTGCCTAAAACCAAAATCTCCTCCTACCACTACCACTATTACAACTTTTGCGCCTGCACCGGTAAGCTTATTCAATCTTTCTTCAAGAAAAGATATATGAGAGAGTACATGCTCACGGGGAATAGACGATTAGTGTCGTTACAACCGCAACTGCTTGCGTCGAGAGTCGGCCGCCTGTGTGTGCTGCGCCAGGCCAATCTTGCAACATGGATGATCCGGGTAAGTGCTGTAATCAGATGTGCTATAATGACCGGGCGAGTCCTATTGGTCCTGTCTGTCTTTGAGGTTGGAGAAGTGGATTTTGGTATTGTGGGATGTGGTTTAGGTAGAGACTGTTGTGGACGAAAAAAAAACTGGATGGTTGGATTTGTAAAGGGGCTTTAAACTGTATGTCCAATATCTGGACTGTAATATATTAATTATTAAATTGGAAGGTGGCATGATCGTGAGATAGAGTGTTATTGTAAGCAGGTGGCACAGGGTCTTTCTAATGGCTGAAGAGCAGTATATCAAGGGTTCCATATCAGTACTGCTTCAATAACCTACACCTTCCTCATTTCGACCTGGCTCGTCATAGTCGCTCTGAGGTAATTCCAAAGACACTCCAATTCAGTGAAACAATGGAAAAAAGGGGATTGTAGAACACAGTTGCTATTACAGTGACGCTTCACGAAATGAGAAAGTTAGTCGGAGCCGAAGATAACGAAACATATTGCTGCTCCATCGTCAGGCTTAACTACTTCTCCGAGAAGAAATAGCAGTAGGTAGTATAAGTAAAGGAGCCTAGCACTAGAAAAAATATAAAAAAGAGCTATAAATCCACACTTCGTTCAGCATCAACTCAGAACAACAACAGTATAGATTTACAGACCTAGAAAGTATCAGACCTACTAGTGGAATATCATTCGGTATATGCCGGGGTTTGCCAACCTCACCCTTGAACTGAATAAGCGCTACCATCGCACTTCACCGCAACCTATGCTGCGCTCTCCTCCGAGGCCCACAAACATGCTGCATCAATGCGGGGCAACCATGCATACCGGGTATGCAGGAAAGCGGCACATATCATGACATGCGTTGCACCAACCGCCTCTAAAACAATGACATTCTATGCCGGCATCTATTCCTAGCCATCCCCCTCATCCCCGCCAAAAAAACGGGAAAAAGAAAAACATCAAAGAAACTCCTAACCCGATGATCATCGGTACCTCTACGCCTCACACTCCGTACTACACACACACACGGCCCCATCTCGGCCACACCCCTCCACCTCACAACCTCGCCCTAACTCCAACCCCAACCCCACCCCTCACCCTCGCACCCCCCAACCTCCCCGCCTTGAACTCATCCACAATCCGCTCCATCGTAACCCACTCGACCCCTTCATGCCCATTAATCCACTCAATCACCCTCTCATGCAGCAGCAGCACCTGCGGCTTCCCACTAACCTGCGGATGAATACTAATCGGAAAGACGAAACACTCACCCTCACCACATTCGCGATACAAATACTCAAACTGTTGTTTCCATAACCGCTCAATGGAAAGCGTGTCGACGTAGCCGTGCGTACTGGGTTGCGACAGGGAAAGCTGGAAGGGCGGCCAGTCGTCCAAGTGCCAGTTTGCGGGGATTTCGACGATGGAGGAGGGGTAAAGGGGCGTCATGGGTGTCATCCAGTGGGATGCGGGTTTGAAGATGTCGGTTGAGGTGTAGGTGGTGCGGTTGGGGGAGGGGAGGTAGTAGGGTTGGGAGTCGTGGTGCATGAAGGAGTGGTCGTATTCCTGGGGTTGGGAGTTAGATATATGTTTTCCTTTTGTTTAGATTGGGTGGATGGAATCGTACGATGCCGAATTCCTCGAGGAGGGCTACGGATTCTTTGCTGGTGCTCCAGGCTGGGGCTGTCCAGCCACGGGGCTTTTTGCCAACCAAGTCGGTTAGGACTTGGATGCTCTTTGCTAATACGTCTCGTTGCTGTTGCTCGCTGAGTGTCGAGACGAACTCGTGGGTGTAACCGTGAAGTCCTATTTCATGGCCTTGGTCGATTATCTTGCGGATCTGCTCTGGAAACGATTCTGCCGTGTGCGCCGGTGTGAACCAGGTGGCTTTGATCTGGTACTTGTCTAGTAGCTTGAGCAGGCGGTCAATACCCACTGTTGCACCAAACACGCCGCGGGATACATCAGTTGGATTGGCTGGATCTCCGTTCTTGGTGTTCAGCCTTGAAGTGATGTTAGTCAAAGAGACTAGGTATCATCTGAAGTGAACATACCATCCGCTTACCTAGCATGGGCCAGCAGTCAGCCATGTCCAAGGGAGTTCCATACTTGTCACTCACTGCATCAATATCGATACCATATGAGCATAGAACGCGTTTCGGCATATTGCCGAGATGAATGTCTATATTGAATGTTCGAGGAGATTTTGCAGTAGTAAAGTCACTCCTGGGCCACATCTCCTTCTTATCATTTTTCCAAGGTTCTTCAACCGCTGTAACCGGTGGCATAGCAACAAGCATGACAAGCCGACATGCTGGTCAATTGGTGTTACCATTTCTGTTCCACCGCATGTGGTCCGTAGAGCCACAGATATGCTAAGGACTCGTCATGAGAGTGGATACTACTAATATATTGCATGTACGTAAAACTAGCTTGCAGCGGCCCAGGAACCAAATTCGTCTTCGTGCAGCACATTACGTGGAAATAACTGTAGATTCATACCCAGATAAGCGAATGCAAGGTGTGATAGTCGCAGGCGATAAGTAAGACGGAATTGAGCGCGTAAAAGGCGGGGCAAAGGCAGCATTGCCGAGAGCGCGCCCGCATTGAAGTTGACGTAAATGGCTCCAGCAGCTCAATATTTGTGTATGATACTGCAGACTGTTATGTCGATTTACTTCTAACCTAGGAGCTCTGGGCTGATTTCTAAGCCATGTTGTTCGTCGAGTGTGAAGGAACGCCGTACCAAGTAAGTTGTGACGTCATTTTCGTCTCTGCGACCTTTTGTCCATGCTAACACATATACATAGATCGGCTACCAGCATGGTCGGGCTGCGAAACTACAGATCAATCGGAGTATTGAATTTTATGCATGCCTGTTTCTGAAGAATTGCAAGCAAAGATGGCCACAGGTACTAGAACACGCTTCGGTGTTCGCACAGCGAGCTAAAACGCAATGGCCAATGTTTCATCAAGAGATGCAAGGTATCGCTGATGGTTCTGGACGCGATTTGCTAGACATTGTGGCGTTGAATGTTCGGACAGAAATCAACTTTGGGTTGTTCAGCGATGGATGCACAACGCTCTCATGGCACACTAGTGACCACGCATGGCTGGCGCAAAACTGGGATGTGAGTATCCTTTCTTGAAAAGAAACTAGAGGCAAGACAAACGGGCTGACATGACAAAGTGGATGACAGAGCAGAAACAAAACCTCATTATAACCAAGATAACCCAAGCCGATAAGCCCACAATAATCCAGGTCACCGAGGCAGGTATCATTGGAAAGATTGGCTTCAATAGCTCTGGCGTGGGTACTTTGTTTAACGCGATAAAAGTATACGGTGTGAATTCTACTCGAATGTCAGCTCACTTTGGCCTACGCATGGCTTTAGAGAGCAGATCCGCGGACGAAGCAGTCCGGACCCTAGAAAGTTTCGGAATGGCATCTTCAGCCCACATCCTCATAGCTGACGCAACGACAGCTGTGGGCCTGGAGTTTACCAAAAGTACATTCGCTCGCTTGTCGCCAGATTCCACTGGAAAAATCATTCATACAAACCATCTCCTTCTGGAACACCCGGGCGAAACCGATACAGTGTGGCTGAAAGATTCGTTGACTCGTCTTCAGACTATGAATGATAATGCTAGAGAATTGGGTGATGATCCTAGCTGGGAACAAGTAGGTCAGCTGTTTGAAGACGAACAAAATGCACCGGGTTCAATATGCAGGGTTGAGACAGAGAAGACTGGGAGTGGAACGCTTTTCAATATTGTAATGGATTTGAAGAATAGAAAGGCGGCCGTGAGGATGGGTAGGCCAACAGAGGTAGAGGAGACAATTAATCTGGAACTTTGACGTAGGAAAATGCTACATATCTTGCGTCGTTCTGAAAAGGAGATTAAGCTTCATGTTGCGTGGACCCCCGCATCATAGCCTCATGGAGTTTTGCGACGACAAATTTGTAGTATTACATCGGCTAGTAATATTGCACCATATTTTCCCTTGCAGAGAGGCTGACTTTCAACCCCAAATGCATGAAGTTTCATGCAAATACTTCCAAGCACGTACTAGACTGTATCCCGTGAAAAGGGGTAGATGGGGATTTGGCGGTTATAAAGCCGAGGTCTATTAATTGCGCGGGAATTTCTGTCGCCAATGTTGATGGGAGCTCACTGGGGATCTGATGTGGTGGAAATCGAGCCACGAGGTGAGGCTCAGGGGGTGGAAGATAGGCAACGTACGTGATCATTCCCCAAGGCTTACACCGGCAGTTGGGCGAACAATACTCCGTGTATGGAAGAAGCCGATTTCTACAAGTATCTATTTGCGAAGTCTTTGGCGGCATCGTAGTGGTTATGTAGAGACGTTGCAGCATCTCTGATACCGGACAGACGACATTCCGTAGTGGAATGACAAAGTCATCGATCCGGAAACCCGAAAATCTATGACGTAGGAAGGGATAAGCGAAATCCGTTGTGTGTCTTCATGATGCCTCCAATATCATATCCACATTGTCGTTCACATTCAACGAGAACTCCGCATTCCAGTCTTGAGGTGGTAGGTTAATATACGGATAAGACCCAACCGGGTCCGTGCCATCGACCGTCGAAGTAGTAGGATTGAAAATTGTCCAAAACTGATAAGCCTCGTCGACTTCAGTAAGCCCAGAAGGTGGCATCTGATATTCGCTCACACTACTCGTATCCGATCTAGCTTTATGAAATGACGGTGGATGAAGACTGGCCTTCTGTTCCAGATACTCCAGGTACTCGGTTTTGACTGGTAACAACAATCGTTCGTATTCTTCATAGCATCTCCTCGCGGCTGACCATCGTTCAGAAATGGATAAGAAGCATTTTGAAAAGACATGCATCCAATCTTGCACTTGCTGCCATGAATAGTGACGTGAAATGTCTCGTTTGCAACGCTGCAGGCCTTGGAGGAATATTAGGGCGCAATTAAAGACATGGTGACATGGATGGAAGACGTATTTGATCTTGCCGGCTTCTGCTTCGGATTGTTGAAAGTAACCATCGGCAACTTTGACAGCATTCACTACTGCAATCATCATTTGCTCCTTGCTTGGGTTGGGTATTCGGCGTGAGGTGCGATTCAACAGTGACAAGATATATGGGCTTGCAATGTCCGAGTACAAGCACATCTCAGTCCACCGTGCATTTAGGCTTCGATCTCTGTTGGCGTTGGCTGCAGCGTATATTTCTTTTTGCCAATTCGTTATGTTCTCGACGCATTGCTGAATCCATTGCTCCAGGGACGTGAATTCGTCGGAAAAAGGATCGCCATGCCACAAGACCGAGATGATGTCTGCTTCGATCAGGCGAAACCGGCAAATGATGCGTTGGGTAAATTTCGATATGCGTCCGTTAGGGGATATGCTAGACTGAGTGATGGCAGTGTCGTCTAGTTCCAAGGGGAAGGCGACTTCGATCTGTCTGATAGGCAAACTTGCGGGTCGTAGAAAGATGCAGCATACACCAACATCCATTTCCCACGCACACCAGAATATACGACGTCGCATGTCGCGCTCGTATGCAGTGATCTTGGCGTCATTTGGTAATTCCTGATGAAGACCAAGGTCAATAACTGCTTGGCTAATGAGACCTGTCAGAAGCCACAAGTCTGCCATTTTGGGATTCAAGAAAATGTACTGAGACAAAAGCAGAATGGCTTGCAGTCCGGGAATGTCGTTGGTCGCAACTTCAGGGATCCACTGCATGGCGTGCCGAACAAGCTGATAGGCGAGGTCGTTTGCTTTGCGCACATTGTTTCGTGCGCTAGTGGTCAGGGATATGGCCATTATTATGCAGACTATGTAGCGGTTGCGAAACGAGTCCTCGCCTACTTCTGAGGCTGGAGAACTCTTATGGTAGACAGATTTGAAGGCTTTGGCCACATCGTTGCGATGGTAAATAGGGTACTGCGTAATAACCCGATCAAGATAATTCCGCAACAGCTTATTTGCACCAACCTCATCTGGCATGAGATCATAGAAAAGGCCTTTAGTTTGTTGTGGGTTCAGTATGGATCTTGGGTGGTTCTCGTTGAGATCATTGGACAGAACAGGACCCTTCTTGGACGGTAGCCTCGTACCCTTGATGACGCACTGCAGGAAGGGTCGGGCCTTGCAGACACCAAGAAATGACGGCGTGATGTCTTCCATAACTTGGCTGACTAGGCTGTCAGCAAAAGCACATTTCTCTGAACGCCACTGCGTGATCTTTGCGTCAGAGAAATTCGAGTCTGCAGGCGACGGCATAGCAGCAGCCGGCTGAACCAAAGAGGCCGCATTTGATTGAGTACTGAGGTTCTTCAGCCTGGCAATGTGGGCTTCCAAGAAATCGGCGATGGACCGCGGAGCCTCCTGCTGGGTCGACGAGTTGAATCCAACACATTGTACTCCCGCGCCGACGCAGCGCGAACAGGCGGGAACTCTGCCGTCACACTAGCCTTTGTTAGTAAATAAGCACAAGTATCAGGAGAGGGTCGTGTTTACTGATAGTTTGCGTTTGCGGCAGCGGGCACACGCCAGCACACGGCGACGGACCTTCGTACGGCTCTGCATAGTAGTCAAGTACGAGCGGCAGGCGTCTGCACCACAACGATGTGAGTTTCATTGCGCTGGAAAAAGGAGGGAAAGGAGGCGATGGTTTATCATGTTGGTTTTCGTGGTCCAAGGACAAGATGCTAGCACCTGAGGGCACGCGAGATGATGCAACCCCCCGTCAATCACTGCTGGTTTGGGACAGGCTTACCAGATGCACCTGTTCCTCGCTAGCCATCATCGCCCCCCAGGCGTGCGATTGCGTTCCAGATCCTTAGTTCGGGCGACAGGGTTGGGTGCAGTGAATCCCAGCTCGAACCCCATGTGCTGCTAACCATTGGACTTCTCTCCTCCAATCCTCTTACATATTGGCCCTGATGGCAGCCACGACCAGCGCCAGTCCCTCAACATTCGATCTGGAGGCGCTGATTCAGGTAACCCCAGACGCCTCCGCATTTGAGGATCGTGCACTCAACTTCCCCAGAGTCTGCCCGCATGCAAGAGGTGCCGAGAGTGTCGCCGCGGCTGTGATACACTCTTGCCAAAGTGCAGGTACACTGTTTCGCCGTCCTACCCGAGGCGCCTTTTTTGCTCACCGTTACAGGCAATGCACAAAAGCCGGAGTCGAGTGCATGTTCTACGACCACGGGCGCAACGAATTGCTGCCGCGAAGGTAAACGTACGTGCGCATCTTCCCGACTCCGGCTAACTGAATCCCTAGTTATATCAGCGGGCTGGTGGATCGTGTGCGCCGATTATCCAGCGAACTTCCCTCTCCGACAGCCTCGATTGGTCCTGGGAATAGCAGCGCATTCAGTGTGAATGTCAAGTCCGACGCCTTTGCGCCAGATGTTGTGCAGTACGAGCACCATTTTGCAGAGGCTGGAAACAGCTATCGCTATCTGGGTGCAGAGTCGTGCCTAGTCAAGTCGCCCAGATTGCACGCAGCACACAACATACGCAGCGAGCGGGCCGACGACGAACTCGACGACTGGCGATGTATGAACAAGGACTCTCCCGAAAAGCAATATGAGCTCAAGCAATTGTATCTTGAGGTTATGCAGCCTCTCTATCCTATTCTGGACCCTTCACTGCGTTATCTCCAGCCTGAACTACCCACCGATCTCAATTCGACCGAGCTATTCTCGCTGTATATGATTTATTCTATCGCATGCTACATTATTCCCAACACCGGCAAAAAACAGTCACATAACCAAGGCTGCCACCCTTCAAGCAGGCTTGCCTATCACCAAGCCAACTCAATCAGATATCGTTCGTTGGCGACTCAATACTTTGCCGAGGCCATGGAGCACCTGGAATTAGCAACCTTGGAACCAAACATTGGCACAATCCGCTCGGTCTTGCTCCTCGCCCTCAACAGCTCATTTGACCCGTTGACGGGTAATATCGGGCAGCAGGTCGCTCTCGCCGGGCGTCTAGCATTCGACCTCGAATCCAAGCGCGCCCTACAGGAACTTGAGCCCAACGACGTTGAAATGCTACGAGCCATGCACATGACAATCTTCAGTCTTGAAAACCAACTTGCCTCAACCCTCGATCGCCCTGCTCTATTCCCCGAACCTGTACGTCTAAACCCATCCTACTCTCGACTGCTTTCCCCATATAACTTACATAGCCACAGGAATCTGAACTCTGCTTCGACAAGAACAAGCCCGCAGAATATTTCTGCTCCCTATTCCGCATGCAGAACCGGTTTCGAAAAGGTGATCTCGTAGCCAAAGAAAACGTGAAAAAGTTACTCCCGCTTTTTGATGAAAAAGATGACTTAATACCCGTCCTACGCCTGACATTACATATAACGCATCTCTTGCTGAACCCCTGCTGGGGAAGCGCATGGCACATGTTGTACGTCCCACTCCCTCCCCCACCCATACACCATTTCCCCCTTTGCTGATCCCAACACAGAGAAGCAGTAGTAAGCTGCGGTAGTGTTCACATCTTCTTGACGCCGCACTGGGTCTACCGCGCCGGCACAGTGCTGATACAAAACATGCCAGCAATATTTGGGGGTAATCTAATTCAGCTTTACTCGAATGCGCTGCTGGTGCTTGAGCTTTCGTCATGGAAATGGCCGAGTTCGGCGGCGCTGTCGGCATCGTTGGTGGATTTGATGCAGCATATGAAGACCAAGTACCGGCCGGATTGGTCGGATAAGCTGCAGCATGGGGGTGTGAGGATTTGAAGATTTGGTTGGCGATGGGGTGGATCTTTTGCTTTTTTTTACGTTTCTCTCAATTCTGACATGGCAGGTGATTGTGTTCATTGCTCATTGCACACACTTTGTATGATTATGGGAAGGGATTTATAATTAGGCTTCTTATGTGCTTTGATTGACATATGAGGTCCAGAAATGAGGAAATGTATTGTACATCAATAGAAACGAACACAATGGGCTACTTATGTTTATTCTCAGCTATGATATCTCCGAAGTGATTAAGTAAAGTATTATCACCCAAATCTCAACTCCTTGCTTTGAAACTACAAGATTATATCTTAGGCTCCCCCGCCGGCTCATCAGGCATATCAGGAATCCTACCCTGTCGCTTAAGATTCTCGTACAGCGCCAATGCAGAAAGCGCTTTACCATCGCGCGCAACCTCTCTCCAAAAGTTCTCTAGAGGAACTAGTTTCAGCCTTATCCTTTCACCTTCATTCTCCAGTCCCGTCGCTCTATCCTTGAGCCACTCCATATGCGAACGCGACAGGCGCTTCTGGTACAAATAGAGTTTCATGAACTCGTCGCATCCGCCTTTGGAGAGAGAAGAAAATTATCGTCAGCTTAACTTTTCTTGGAGATGGGGATAGAAAGGGTCTTACCAGGGCTGGGATGCATTGCTGTTCGTAGCTGGTCGGTTGGGGCCAAGGAATCGGCTTGTCCTTGTTCCAAAGTGAGTTCAGACAAGTCCAATAATTCTTCCATCTTGACATGGATGTGCGCCTCTTCTCTCAGTTCTTGTGCTGCTGTTCCGGTAAAGGAGCCCGAGTCATCCAGCATGCCTGCTGGAATCTCGGTGAATGCCAAACTGGAGACTGCTAGTCGGGGCTGGACAGTCAAAATGACGTGTTTCTCGGCTTCGTCTGAGGCGTCTATTGGCTGTACGATGGCCTGGAACATATTGTAAGTATTTCCCATGACTCAAACCAAATAGAGAAATTGTAAAAAGGAAGAGGTTCAAAGACTTACAAGAATAGCCACACTCCCGCCTCGCAGAAACGCAGATCCGGGTATCCAATCGCCATCACCGGTTCCATTCCTAATTTCAGATTGAATCTTCATGTATCCAAGCCGCGTATAATTTTTCTTATCGAACCAGTCTACAGACTCGATAGTAAGCTCTTCCAAGCGATACGGCTGCTTATGGAACGGATGCGATTCATCTTTCTGTGCATCCAGGGCTCCAAGTAGTCTCAGCAGCCAATTCCGCAGTGCAGGAAACTTGAAAGCTGGTTTGTTGCTGGGGCTGTCGAGGATCTGTATGAATTCTTGGGCTGTGAGGTTCCAGGGGAGGTAGACTGGGATGGGGGGATCCAAGGTTTTGCTATTGAATTCTCTCAGAGTCAGTGCGGCCGGTGGCCTGGTTGAGGGCCTCTTGTTTGAGTTATGAATTTCCGCGCGCATCTTGGTGGTATTGTAGGCTTAGGTGAGTGTTGGGTAGGATTGAACACCAGTGTAAGGGCATGAGAGACTTTTTGTACCTCAAGTCACGTTACACAGGAAAGTAATTTTCATTGATGGACCTCGAGTGTTTGAAAGCGGGTGATGAACCAACCGAAACACACTTTGCTTTATTCACTTCCAATAAAGACGTTGGCTACATCAAAGGATTCGACAGTTGTGGTGACGGACCGTTGAGCCAAGTGGTAGGGATGTGCAATAGCATGGAGTCACGGTAACGGCACGCTCCACTGTCCCCACCGACCCACGCGTCGCCCCGCCATGGTTTATGCAGGGTTCCCAAGGGCAAGCAGCCGAGCCGACTCCAACTGCGCGTCCGCCACCCGCCCAACGTCACAAAGCTGTTTACCCTTTGGTCACCCCCCAAACCCCAGTCTTTACTCAATCATCTTGTAAAGTTCGCCTTTGTTTTCTCTTCCACGCTCTCATCTCACTCATTATGGGCACTTTGACCGCAGATTGCCCACGCCTCGACATTCATTGCCCGCACAAGCTTGCCACTAGCTGTAGGCTGACTTCCACGCCCAATTGCTGTGCTTGCGCCGATGAGCGCGTTCATTCAAGAACATATCGAGTTTACATTGATGGTGTTGGTTTTGTGAATCGCGGCACAAGGTGGCAAGGCTACTGCTGGTTCTGTAAAGGTATGAATGATGACAGTGCATCCAAGTCAAATGTCATAGTCAGCTAACCCCCACCTAGAGTTCTGGACCAATCGTCTTGCCGCTACTGACCCGCCGCTTGAGATTGCGCAGACACGCATACCCATGATACCGGATCAGACCGAGTTCCTGGAACGATGGTGGGAGTTTCATCAGGGATATCGCATTGCGAAGCTTCCTGATGGCACAGAGCAACGCATAGCTATTATAGGGGAGCCTTTTCATGAAGTCAGCCCTGGTTTTCTACCCCGAACATTAGATCAGCTGCGGGCTGGCGTGGAGAACAATGCATTGAGGCCAGAGAATAGGCTTAGGAGGCGAAGGCTGACATCAGAAGAAAATCGGCCAGAGGAACCACAACAGAGTCTAGAGGATGCGTTGGATGACCTTCTTCGAGAGGCCGAAGAGACCCCGAATGTCAATTCAATTGTTCCTACAGAGTCCCAGTCATTGGTAACCCCTCAGATTCAAGAGGACCCATCCGAACCGCCACGACCAATGACACGACGAGAAGCACAAATGCAGCTCGCACGAGAACGTTTTGCTCGTGTATTCGGGTCCCGTGAGGAACTAGAGCAGGACGACTACGAGTCACCACTTACGCAAATGTACACACGAGCGTACGACCGCCATCGCCAGGCCGAACAGAGAAGAGCAGAGGGAACAGAGGTTGCGCCCCAGCTCGATAGCTTGTCACCGCAAGATCGCCGTGAAATCGAAGAACAACTACTTTGGGGCGTAATGCGAGAATCACAATCCATTTCTGAGAGCCTGGAGCCAGCAACCGAAGTGTGGAGCTACGCCCCGCGGCGAAGAGGCGTAGACGGCGAAGACGCCGCCGTAACTGAAGTCCGCTGGCTACGCAATAGCGGCGAAATCGACGTTTCCGCGGAGCGCATGGCGTATTTCGAGAACAGCGGCGCAGAAGGCACAGAAGCAGCGCGGAGGCTCGTGGTTACGTACCGTCAGAGCCAGGCAGAAGATGAAGCGCGCATTCGCGCCATATTTGCGAATCCCAATGGCGAATCGAGCTCAGCCAACCCCATAGCAACTGGTTGGTGGTCACAGATTCGTCCTCAGTTGCCTGGTATAGCTGGTGGAACTACACAGCCGCTGGCAGAAATGCACAATATACGTCTGGATTTCGAACAGGAACTCGCTCGTATGCGCGCTGCTCGACCACCCTCACCTCCACTTGTCTCGCTGGACAACCAACCAGATCGGCCGCCGCCAAAGTCTGAGGAGGAAATGACCAAGGTGCTGGCGTGCCAAGTGTGTTACCAGCAGCTAGCGGATATAGCTGTGTTACCGTGCGGTCATATGGTCATGTGTCAGTGGTGTGCCGATGTCGTGGTACCAGTTAGACATGGACATATACCGGCGCGTCCGACAAAGTGTCCCATGTGTAGGAAGCAGGTGAAGCAGAGATTTAAGATTCATGCGGGATAAGAGGCGTGTGCAGGTGGGGTGTTCATGGGGAAAGCTATTGAATAGCTTTCGACTTATGATGTTGGATTGAATACCTAAGCATGAGCTTAGTAAGTCTAGTTAAAATCGACTCGAGATAATATATGATCTACGATGCCAACACTTCCTTTTTACTATTGGAATAATGTCCTCAAAGCCTATGTTCGTATACTCGGTAACCCAATGGAACTATGGCTAGTCATTCCGTCCTCCGCTTCAGTCCGCGTAACCTCTCATGTCCCTCGATAAGCCTGCGACAAAGTGCATGTAGCATGCTTTGCGTATCCGACTGCAGCTGCGCCTCACCGGCCTGGTCCCACAGCTGACTTTGATCCACGTGGGAATCTAAATCCGTGTGGAGGCTGGGGATAGGTTGTCGAATGCTGATCTTGCACCTATTGTTAGGCGATCCTGCAAGTATTTCCGATACGTTATCAAGACGTCGTTGTTGCTTTCAACACACCCACGAGCCCAGGCAGAGGCCGCGTGTCTTAAACAGTGCTATGAGCTACCAGCAGAGGATGATGTGGACGCGTTTATGCGTACTCCAGTCGCGTCGGCGCATCAGAGACCACCGTAAATAGCAAAGGAAGACAGAATGAGTACCAGCGTGTTGATAACGGCCCATACAAAGGGTATCCAGGTAGACATTCGGAAATATCCAGCTTGGTAGACGCCTCCGATACTAACTCCCCGATCAGCACGCGCTCTCTCTACCTCACTCATGAACGGAGTGGTTACTCACAGTCCGCCGACAATCGCGCCCGAGACTAGCGCTTCAATGCCCCCGACAACGGTGAAGAAGGGCACAGTAATCCATATGAGTTTCCAGTTGCGCCATTGTACTCCGCATGCCCATAGTGCCGTAACTAGGTGTATGCCGCCGACAAGAAGCAGACTCCAGTATACCGTGAAGCGCAGGACGTCGTCCGGGCGATAGAGGTAGAAAGATGGGTGTGCGCCGGCAGGCAGCGGCCAGTAGAGCGAGGGAAAGGGAGGCGTGGTGTAGCCCTGTGGAACAGCCGAGTTGACGCGCTGGATGAAGCTGGGGAAGAACTCGTTAACTATCATGTTGAGTGTGATATACTCGAAGAGTAGTCATGTTGGGGAACTTGAGGACAGGGGCCGAAACAAGTAATTAATTGACGTGGGTAGGGGTTCAGGTTTAGACTCGCCTCATCTGAGAACAACATGGTTTGGTTTTGGCTTTCTAAGTCGTTTGGCGCACGCGACTTGCAGCCAGTTCGATAGCCGTAGTAGTACCCAGTATTTACAATTAGTTACACACATGCGTCCAACTAACTATCCCCATACTTGTGACGTCGATCTACATACATAGTAAATAAATGTTGACGGCGGCTGGGGCCCGAGCTCGCAACCTCGGCTCGACGCGCGTGAGCGCAATAGTCAACACCCGAAGCCCATCATCACCGCATTCTGACGACGCCCCTTCGAATGCGCCAGCTGCCGTAGCCTCCCACGGGCTACCTCGAATTTCCCATCATGCCCGTCGATCGCCTCTTATCGACGCTGCTGCGCTCGCTGCAGACATATACAGATCAGCAGGACACGCCGCGGTATGCATGCATCTCGAGTCCCCCATGTGAGCCACCCGCGCATATACTTACTACAAAGCAGCCTTCTTGGAACTGCATCTTCACTGCTCACTACTCTCGGGAACCCGCACAACCTTAGTCTTTTGACTTCGCATCTGCTTACTGCCCCCGCGCTATGGGACCGTCCTGATGGCGTGCGGACGCCCCTGCGCATGCTCTCTGTCTTTCACTCGGCTATCACGACAATCATTAATCATCACAACGATGTGCGCTTTAACAAGGCTCCTAAACTTACGCCTGGTCAGGTTCCCACAGGAGGGGGCCTATCGCTCGATGAATGGGTGCGCGCCGTGGTTGCGGGCGCAGACGACCGCAGCCGACGATGGAAACACCTGGTTGTGCTAGGGGGCTTGTTGATTGGCATTGGCAATCTAGAAGAGCAAGGAATGGATTTGTACTGGGCATCCGCTATGCGCAAGAGGGTAGAAGGTGCGCTGGTGCGGGCAACGAACCTAGCCCTGGTTGAAGTTAGGGAACGCTCTGAGGCTGATGGATTGGGAGGCCACACGATAACATTGGTCCTTAATCATGCCTTTGGATGCATTGGGGACGTGGAAAGAATGCAGTTTGATTATGATTTGCTGCTTCCTGTGCTCATTGGAACAGCATTTTATTCCAATGAAGGGTTTCAGTCGGCATACTTCCTTGGCGGTTTGGATCTGGATGTGCGGACGACTCAGTCGGGAAAGCTGGATTGGAGTGTAAGTTTACAACGGATGAGTTGAGTATGTTGCACTGACCATGCATAGCCACACTCGAGTTCCTACAGACAGGTCGAGGTCATCATGAATAGGCCGCTTGTAGCCTCAATGGGACCTCTGTCGCGCCTGATTGCGCATGCAGTCGAAAACGTCAAGAACCCCTGGGTCATCCAGACCATGATGGACGATCTTGCAAGTTTTTCTCGTGCCCTCACGACGCAATGGCGGCAGAACAAGTTTTCTGATATTGAGCCCGCTGAAGAGGCAGCCAACCTGGAAGAGGAAGCGCTTCACAAGACCACACCACAGCTATGGAACCTTCTCAAGGCCGCCTTGTTCGCCACGACCATCATCCTCCGTGGCGTCTTTAAACGAACACTGGCTGACAGGGCACTTGCTGCCGATGCCGTTGCCCCATTGCTCGCTGCGCAAGCCTTGCAAACACTGCGCCATCTCTACTTCATCACATCGCGGCTAGGCCCAGCATCCTTCTCCCAGCACACCTTTGTATACCTCACCGCCATCGATATCCTTGCTGCCTATCCTAGCCACGCCGACAAATTCCTCAAAACAATCGCCTCCCAACATCTCGGTCAAATCCCCAGCCACCCCCTCGACCGCATCCTTGATCTCTACTTCCTCAACACAGCCGAGCACTTCACCCTCGTCCTCTCCCCCTCGACAAACGAAGACCTCCTCGTCGCATCCGCAGTCCCTTACCTCGCTGCAGCCGAAAACCACAACATGCTTCCCATCTTTGAAGCCGCCCACAGCGTCATGCTCGCCGTCCTCTCAGCCCCTCAATCCGCAAATCTAACCGCTAAACACCTCCCTTTCTACATCGACGCCCTCTTCCGCGTTTTCCCTAACAACCTTTCCCCCCGTCAATTCCGACTTGCGTTTAAGACGCTCATGCGCGTTACCGCGCCCCCATCCCCACTCTCAGCAACGCACCCGGATCTCCCTGCTACCCTGTTGGAGATCGTGTATCACCGCGCTCTCAATGCCCCTACGGCCCCACTCCCCCCTGACGCCGTAGCCCTCGCCTTGCAAGACTCTGACGCACCGCCCCCCACGCTCTCCGAACAAGCGGTCCTCGCACTCACCCTTATAGATGCCCTGCCGTATCTTCCTATTGCTTTACTAGACGAGTGGCTCCCATTGTGCGCTGAGCTGCTAAATCAGATCCACGACGATGAGATGCGCGAGGTGGGGAAACGACGGTTCTGGGAGGTTCTGGTCAGTGGGGAGATGGATCCCGAGCGCAGTTGTGTAGCGGTGAATTGGTGGAGTACGATGGGAGGTAGAGAGAGAGTGTTGTACGGGAGGGAAGAAGGGGTGGGGTGGATGAGTGGGGCTCTGCCGGTGGAGGAGGAGAGGAAGGTTAGGGAGAGTAAATTGTAGAGTTGGTGGATTGGAAAATGATACCCATTCGTTCTTTTTTAAAACGTTATTATATTTTGGCTTGACGGATTTGTATGTGAGAGAGAATGAATAATGTTGCTTGAAAGTCGACCTGTGACTTTTTTCCTTTTCTTGGATGAACGCTACAGTCCCCTTCCTTCCGCCTGTTATGAAAATATCTCGTTTCTTCAAGCCAAGGAAGGGTGCGAGTCGTACACCTAGCCCTTTTACGCTCCATACAATCGAAACAAGAAAGCTGTAAAGAAAGTAAGAAATACAGTAGAAGAAAACAAGGTATGATATGTGCAACAGAGGATGAAAAGGGTTGAGAGGCCGTGAAATCTATTTTTTTTAAAATACACAAAGAAAAAAAAAGAAAAAAAAGATCTAAAAGGAAAGAAAAGAAAGAGCTAATACTACACCATATCCGCCCTCCTCGTCTCCGTCTTCCGTAACTCCAACAACGCCACATCGCCCTCTTCCTCCTCATCCTCCTCCCTTCCTCCTCTAACCCTCGACATCGTAGACACCGACTTCGCCATATCACTCTGCTTCCTAAATTCACCATGCTGCACACTCCCATCCGTCGCTCTGCCCGATCCATACGCAAACCTTGCTGATGCACTGCCCCAAGCCGAGGCGCCGGAGAAATAATGTTTGGCAAAGGCTTTGAGGGCAGGCGCTGACGCGACAATAGCGCCAAGTTGTATTTCGAGGACAGCGAGTAAGAGCGCAGGCCAGGTGGTCCAAGAGGAGTCATAGAGGTCGTTGTTGAAGATTTTGTAGATGGTGAAGACGCGGGCGATGCAGATGATGCAGACGAGGTAGCCGGATGCGAAGACTGCGCCGAGGGCAATTTTTTGGCGCTTGGGGATTTGCAGGTTCCAGTAGAGTAAGGTGGGTAAGAAGGCGGCGATTGCGTCTTGGACTGCGGAGATGATGCTGGCGGCCATGATATCTGCTTCTTCGTTGGCCCAGCAGGAGTATCTGTAGCCGGCTAGTTGGTGGGCGACGTCGAATTGGTTCCAGAAGGCGGCGAGGGGGTTGCAGATGGTGAAGAGGATGATGGTGAAGGCGGTGATGAAGACGGTGATGATGGCGATGCTGAACCAGGTGACGATGCGGAAGGTGCTCGGGATGCAGCGCGCGTCAAGGCGCCGGTAGAAGAGGAGGATAGAGATTTTGATCAGCCCGCCGGCGAGGATGTAGAGGAGGTAGATGGCGAAGACGACCTTGCGCTCGAGCACGTAGAAGTTGGGTGTCACGTCCCATATGTGGCGATCGAAGCCATAAACTTCGGTTGCTATCGCTTGATGTTAGTTAAATGCTGGAATTGGAAAAGACTCTCTTTCTCATCTTTTCTTTTTCTTCCGTTTTTTTGAGGGGGTTGCGTACCTAGACATACCACTACTGTGAACCCGATTGTTGGAATCTGTATAGCAGATCGAAATATCAGCAATTAATAGATCGGATATAGACAGGGAGACAAGGGGTTCCTCTTTCATACCATTGCGACCAGTATTATCCAATCGTCCAGTCCACCGTTTCTTTGTATAAAGAATCGAGCCCAAGTTCTTGCTGCTACAACGGCAACCATGATTGTTCCAAGCACACTCGCCAGAGCGGGTACAACTTTTGGCCGGGTAATCGGATCATCGTAGTTGGGCTGTGGCCATTTCGCCAGCACTTCGAGCGGAGGAAGAGCGCCGCTGGATCCACTGCCATTAGGATTTAGATATGTGCCCGGCATATTTTATCTGGCTCCAGTTGCGAGTGGAAGTGTGTATTAAAAGAGCGTGTCAGTCGTCCCTCCAGAATATACTAAACGGTGTGACGGCTAATAACAAGAGAAGTGAAAGTTAATATAAAGTGAGTTCAGGATTCTCGACACGGGCCTTGCTCACCAATATTAAGGCATGCTGGGTAATCTGGTCGTATAATGTCACTCAACTGACGGACGACGGGAGGCGAATCGCTCTCACAGTGACAACACCCATTCATACTTGGTACCCGAACAGCATGGCACTCTTCACCCGAGCCAACTCTAGTTCTTCCGTATTTGAATCTCTAACATCTTCCGCGGCTCAGACAACGTATAGAATTAGGAAAATGAATAAACACAAACCATTATGGCTGGCGAGCTAAACACACACTGTTAGACCTTGCTCTGAACTCCCTTCCCCCTCTCTAGAAGTAGCCAACCACTGCGTCCCTAAGCGGCAAATAATGTGATACATTACCGATACGCGACACATACCCCGCGATCGCGTCTCATGTGCCTTGACAGGGTGTTGTCCTATGAAGCCCTGGAGTGATTTTCCATGTACCGATTCCCGGTGACAAGATTGGTAATGTACGTGAAACAAAACTTAAACTTACCCTGCCGTTGCCGGTAAGCGAGGGCCCAGTTGTCGAAGCTAAAATAAGCATTGGTGGCATTAATGCAGTCAGCCATTGTTACCGAGGTTTGTGTCCTACATCTGTCACTGCAATACCAGCGAAGTGCCAAGTTGCTAATGGGGGAGGTGGCAAGCCCAAGACTGTGAATATGGAAAGAAAGTGAAAGAGGGTGTACGAAGTTGATTGTTTGGGAAGTGAACCCGTTGAGGATGGATGGCCTTGCCAAGACGCTATACCAAGAAAGGTGTATTGACAAGGGCATTCATGTAGGGACGTGGCGAGGCGCCAGATCGATCCAGATCTCACTTGGGGATAATCATCATCTTGGCTCGTTACGAGAGTGTGGCTGATCGGTAGCATGATCTACAAATCGGATATGCCGGCACTTGTTTTCCTCGCGTGATCATCGCGTGGTGTGGTTCAGCGTTCATATTTAGCCAGGGACCCAACAAGTCCACCTACTCTACGAATAGAATTAAGATTTCGTACTACCTCATTTGCCGAGTTGAAAAGGGGTAATAGAGCAACTTGTGGCTTTTCTGATCGTCTGCTATGCAAAAGTCAAAGTTCTTCTCAGCTCCCTTGTTCTACCTGTAGCTTACCGTTGGTTGGCTGGAACATGGTACACTACCGTGATGGTACGAGTAGGCCAAACTTTTGTATGTGGGTCCCTAATAAGGGGATGACACAGGCTGGGGTAGAGAGTAAGAGCTGTACAGTATATAATGTAGTTTCCGTTGAGATTGCTAAGAACATCTTGGTATTTCTCCCTAATATGTGAATTAGCAATAGAGTCGTCCAAAGAAGAGCCTGATTATCTATTTTAGCATTCTTACGTACAAATGCTGGTAACCACGGTATATCGTACACTGATGTGTTGAGAAGGCAACAGAAATACGGGCATTTGTTATGTTACTTTCTCGTCCCAGATCTTTGTTAACTTGGCAAGATTAGACGAATGCATGTAGCCGTAGAGGTACTGGGGTTGAATCAGACCACTCCTTGTTAATGCCGCGGAGGCATTTGGAAGCGATCTCAGAAACTCAGCTAGATCTGCAGTGAGGATCGTGACTCGTGCAAAACACCTCATGCAATGCACGTTTGTCTGATTCGAAGAAGAGGCAAAATAGAGTAGACCAACGAATGAGGGAACGAGTGCTTACGTACTGCAAGGACTAGTAAAACAAGGATGAATTTACCAAACAACCAATTGATCAAAAGAGAATACGACTCTGTTTATTGTCAAGGAAGAATAAGAAAAGCAACTTTGCGTTGCAGTTGCATGAGGCGTATAGTTTGTTAAAACAGTTTTGGAAACACAAACGAAACAGAGCATGAGGTTGTTGGCGTCGCTCCGCTGTATGAGTAATGGTAAGAAGAAAGTTCAAATGCAAACCTCAGGGCCGAGCGCCAACCTATGCGCCAAGAGATACCGGCCTAAAAAGAAATACAAAAAGGGAAACAATAAGAGACGCCGTCGCCATGCGAAGTCTTGCATAATTTACATCAAGGGCGCGCCCTTGTTTTAATAGTCAGTGGCCCACCTGTTGGGCACTCGTTCTGTCGCACCCTACGTTTGCTCCTCTTTCGGGCTTGCAGTGCGCGACTCTGAGCGCTGGCGGATGACGGCATCTTTCAGCGCCCTCAACTTCTCTTCAGTCACACGGATGGCTTCGTCCATATCCCTCTCTTTCATGTCTCTGGGCGAAATTCGCTTCTGCGTGTCGACTTCTGGCTGAAGCCTTGCGCCAGTGACAACGGAGCTTTGGACCCGATCCAACGCTACCCTCTCTTCGAGCCAAGCCCATAGATCAGACTCTTCATGACGCCAAATCTCTTCGTACGCCACCTGTCTCTGAACATTCGACCACTGGTTCGGACCAGTGACTCTTGTGGTATCGCGGAAAAGCCAGGTGTACATGAGAAGCGCTCCGAGGATGAAGATGATGACTTGTGGAGTAAAGATCGACTCCAGCACATCGGCTAACGGGCCTAGCAAACTGCGAAGAGGCTCCAATACACCCCAGTTGCTTTCCTTAGATTGGCTGACTGGAGCAGAAACTGACGTTGGTGCGGGTGCATCATCCAAGAGATTGCCTTTGGAGCGTTTCCTGCCCTTCCCGCCCTTGCCCATAGTCTTGCCACCGCCGGCTTTAGCAGCACTTACGGCAGTGCGAAGAGCAGCAGTAAGGGAGGTGGCGTATGACATTTGACCATCATTCGCACCTTTCTCGATAGGGCCTAGTTATGGTTAGTACATTATTGATCGTCAGTGACAAAGTTACTGTCTTACCCTTTAACCAACTCTTTCCGCTCCATTCAACAGTAAATGTCATAATCAGGCGTGTGCTATTTCCCGGTCCCCACATCAGACAGTATCGCGTCTTGGTGAGGAATATGCTCCCATTGGGTACATCGGGAGTCGCAGTGCTACACTGCACACTCACAGCTTTCTCCAAGTCGAACTGTTCCAAGTTCATAGAGATATTGCATTTGGTCTGTCGTGGGCCTACAGGGGCATTCAGTGGCTTGATGTAGGAATAGTTGAAGGTTTTTGAGTCTTCGCCCAGCCCCTTCTTGTCGTCTTCCATTTGCAGGTCAGTAGACTTTTGATCGTCGACCAACCACTTGCGCATGAATGCACCAGAAGCAGGACCGAACATCAAGCTGTACACTTTGCCCAGAGGCGCAGGGATAGTAGTGTCGATAAGCAGTTTGTCATAATGTTGATCGTTGTCACCGCACTCGCTAGGTCCATGTGCTGATGGACCAGGGAAATCCTGTGCAGTAGAAGCAGCCCCATTAGTTGCCGCTTTGGCAGCATCGGCAGTGTCTCCACCGCCACCATAAGCCTGTGCTACTGCGCCGCTGACCTTTCGTGTCGTTTCGACAGGCACAGAGCCGGCCTCGCTGCCAGTTACGCTACCCTCGCCAGGCTCTGTGAAACTACCTATACCGTCATCGTCCTCGGCGTCTTCGTCGTATACCTCGTCATCTGAATCTTGACTGGATCCGTCTTCACTGGCGACTGACTCTGCCTTCTCCGTCTTGTCACCCGTGCCGCCCGACCCGTCCAGGGTGACACCGTTGAGAGACGATTTGAGATTGGGGTGAGATATCTTCCAGATGCCAATGATGAGGTCGTAGGTCGAGTCTCGTGACAGAAACGAAGCGAATACGTTACGAGCATGAAGAGTCTGGATGACTATAGCATTGGGAAAGAGGACAGCAGTAGACTTTTTCTCAACAGATACAACCTCGTCGAAGCTGATGACCAGGTTCGTGACCCATCCCAGGATGTTACTAGAAAAACACAAATGGCCTTCTGAAACATATAAGCGTCCATGGAGTAATATTTCCTTCTGGAGTGCTGCACTATAGTCCTCAATCAAATAATCGTCCTCGGGAACGCTTTTGAACAGATTGTGAAATTCCTTGTTTCGTCTGGGTGGTGCGACTGCAAAACCAGTTCCATTCAACCGCTGGCTTTGCAGTGCGGCACTTGGAGCTAAAGTACTTGTACTTGCACTAATGACTCCGCCTAGTGTATTTCCCGTAGTAGCGGAGCTGCCCCTGTGCCGTCTTCGTTTGCTGGCGCTTATACGACTGCGAACGCTGCCCTGTCGTTGTATCGACGCTGGCGAGTCGGTTAGCTCGGTTTGCCGGGGAGGAGTGGCAGCGCCATTTCCTGATTGACCAGAGACGGCAGTCAGCGACCGTGGGCGCTCGCTGGCTACTGACGGGGGCTTGTCGCCTGCGTATGCGGCCGAGACTGCTTGAGCAGCAGCCCTGTCCTCAGACTTTGCAGAAGCCTCGTCCGCCTGCATGGCTACGTTTGTTGCAGAAGACATGGGGCTGGTGTCTTTGTTGTCAGTAATGCCGAGTTGTTCGAGGCTCAGGTTTCCAGAGCCAAGAGTTTCAACGGCGGGTCTACGCTGCACAGTGCCTTCTGTTGCAGCCGTACTAGCGTTGGCTGGTCCAATGACTTCCTCACCGCCGTCTTCAGCCTCCTTGTCCTCTTTTTGCTGTTGTTGGCTAGCCTTGTTCTTGGCGTTTTGGTTGATTGCAATGGTGTCGGTAATGTTGCTAGCAGCGTTCTGCGCAGCAGAAAATATAGAAGCAAAGAAACCACCAGATACACCGAGAGACGATGGCAAGACAGCAGTTCCTCCAGGCGTTTTTGCTTCTTCAGGGTGAGGAGTTAGGGGCGGGATGGACGATTGCGATAGCTTGCTCGGAGGGTTTGTCGCTGATCGTACGCGTCTGTGCGATATCATACTCCCCGATGGAGGGGCGGCTACGTTGGAAGTTGACTGCGCAGCAGTAGACTTGGGGTCGTGGTCGGAATGTATTGACTCTGTAGGCGAGGACGCGTTTCCATCAGTTGGCGTGGGTGGAGTTATGAAGGTCTTAGGGGCATCGATTAGATTTGGGGATGCTGCAGGTAAATTGGCTGTAACAATACGTTTGGGAGCCACGGATCGGGGCGATGGACTCAACCGTGTCTCTCCGTCTATAAGAATTTGTGGTGGTGAGGCTGGAAAGGAATCATCAGCAACTTTGGCGTCACGCTTCTTTGCTCCAAAAAATGACCCAATACCACCTCCGCTTGTGCTTGGCCTTGCAGTCTCTGTCTCGGTGCCAACTTTGGGAACTACTGGAGTTGTGGTCGTTCTGCGGTTGGGCGTGAATGCTTCTCTGAGCTTTCCAACGGGCGACACGCCCCGTTTATTTCCAGAGACGTCGGTGGTGTTGGCGGGTTTGACGTTGCCGTCCTCAGTCGAGACCAGTGAGTTTATGAGTGTTGCATTTGCAGAGTCGGTGGAATTGACCGTCTCGGAGGCTATGAGAGGCGAAGAGAGCGTCAAGAGACCGGCATGGGATTGGTGTGGTGAGATGCCGGGACGCTTTTGAGGAGGTGGGCTGTGTGGAGATTTAGTAGCAGCATACAGAGGGAAGCGAGTAGATTCGAGGTAAAGAAAATATGAGACGGACAAGTTTTGGAAAGAAACAAAAGAAAGGGCGAAGCGAGGGTTGGGGATGGATCGCAGGCGGATATGCGATCATGAGAGAGGGAGAGAGGCAGCGGGTGGGGAAGCTAGTGGCCAGAACATGTCTGGGCGCAGTGGAGTCGGTGCCGACAGGGCCATTGCACCAGCCAAACCTTGCTCAGCAAACCCCTAAAGTGTAATATGCAGCGCCGTTGGAAACGGGGGGCGGAGAGCAGAGGGCGTATGCCTGAAACTAATAAAGAACGGGGCACTTACGTTTCGGAGTCGGAGTCGTCGGTGAGCAGGCTGCTGGCAACGCTCTTTGCCAGGCCTAGCGAGTCGTCGCTCTGGTATGGATGGTTGATGCTGGGCCGCTTGAGCTCAGGAACAGGCGGGACAGGCTCGTCGGGGTCGAGGAAGGACAGGTCCTCACGGCTGGCAGATGCCGAGATGGACGTGTCGCGCTTCTTGCGGCTCTTGAAGAGCTTCGACATACGGCGGCGATGCGACGAAGAGGCGTCGCTGCGGCCGTCTTCGGAGTTTTGGCGACTCTTGCGACGGTCGGTGGTGCCGTCGGTAGGCTTGGAGACGACGTCGTCGGTGCTGCTTGCAATGGAGACGGTCGACGAGGCCAGGCCTTTGGAGTAGGATGTTGGTGCTGCCAGCGTGCCGTCCTTGTCTCTGGGAGGGCTGAGGACAGAGCTGATGCTCCTGCGCCGCTCCTGCGAGGCCATGGGCGGTGGCGTGCGCGAGGTGCAGAGGGCGAAGTTGGATGCGCTCTACTGTGTAACAGCAGCAGGACGAGCAGGACGGAGCAGGTCAAGCAAGTCAAGCAAGTCAAGCAAGCCAAGCCAGTCGTCGGGGCCAGTAGGTGCCTCAAGCCAGCATCTTAAAGGTTACAATGGGTCGAGGGGGTGGCTGTTGGCTGTGGCTATGTCTGCATGTCTGCTTGTCTGCTTGTATATGTATTTGTAGGCGTCGATTACGTAGGTCCAGACTTTGTGACGCGCATAGGGTGGGTGTACTCAGGCGAGGGGGAGACAGGGTCTGTTGTATGTACGAATGTGTGCATGCTGTCTGCGAGTATGTACCCACACAGCCCCATATGTATGCCTCGCGTCTATCTGGCACGCCGAACAAAAGTAAGCACGGCACGCCTGTTGAGAGCTGAAACGGTGCCCTCATCCTGCCCGTATTCACGGGTCCAGTGATCGACTCGTGGTTGCATGGCCGCACCGCACCATCCCTGTCCGCCGACCATCATCTATCGTCAGCCTAATATCACGTTCACCACCACTGCCACTACTACTACCACTACCACTCCCACACCACTGCCACCACGCCCTGAGCATGTCCTCCCCCTGCGGCTTCAATAGACACCGTCGCCGCCGCCATGGAGTCCGCCCACCTTACCCACGCCCATGATCACGCCCGCGCTGCCGCCGCTGCTACGCGCAACAATAGCGTCGCGACCGCGGGGCAGGAGCACGACCTGGCCGCCGCCGCCTTCCACAATGCCACCAACGACACGCACAACGCCGAGGTATTTACGGTCGCACCACTCTCGCCACTCTCCCGCTTACTGTCACCCCAGGCCCTGCGCATCCTCGCCCTGCTCGAGGTGCACCACCGCAAGCTCGCCGGCCTAATCAAAGAAGCTCCGCCCAAGCAGAAGAAGACGGCCGCTGCGACCAAGCAGCCTACCGACTCATCGCTCTCTTCCCTGCCCAAGTCCTCAACCACCGCTGCTCCGCAAACCCCAGCCGCCTCTTCTACAACACTGCCGACGTCGCGCCGCAGACTGCCCCAGTCGTCCATAGCCACCAACCTGGCCGAGAAGCGCGGCATCCCCAGCGCAAAGAGAGCCACCGCCGCCCCTGCCGTCAGCAACTCAAATGCTACGGCCGCCCGCCATGACCAGCCATCCACACCTGTCCGCGACCTCCTCGCCCAGCACTCGCGCAAAGGAGACTCCCCAACCGCAAACGACTTGCTCAAGCACCCCGCCCCAGCCTTGCCCTCACCACAGCGCACCTCACCCCCTCCAGACGACAACTTCCGCCGCTTCTACAATGCCTTTGGCGGCATTATATCCGCCATCAGCGCGCCACTTGCCTTCACATCCCTACCCCTCAACCCCTCAGCATCCACCTCCGAGCCAGAGCCACCCAGAGAACAGGACAGGGCTGCAAGGACAAAGTCTAGAAACCACTCTCCTGAAGCTTCGAGGACTGTTACTTCTTCGGTTCCCGATCTTGCCGCCCTCATTAGTAAGCCTGCTTTGCGTGCCTTGAGGGAGGACGGTGCGCCACCGCTTGGTCCCAACGAGAGCTTCTACCTGGTCCCTACCACCGGCGGCACAGTCACCTACGCTAGTGTCCTGCGCGACCCCAACGCACCCAACCTTTCCGCAAACAACCAGTACAACACGCTCGACGATGGCTCCGGATCCCTGAGGGGCAGCTCCCACGAAGAGTTTGTCGATGCGCGCGAGAATGTTGGCCCTCCCTCGCCCACCAGAACACGCCGTCCGCTCTCTCGTGGGAACCCAGGCACAAGCGTCACTACTCAGCTCAACATACCTGCCGGCAGAGGGCCACGCCACAAGACCATGGAAGAGCTCGCCCTAGAAAACGACACCCTCAAGTCTGTGATCGACAAGCAGGCCAAGCGCATCCAAATGTGGGAGCTCAGTTCGCAAAACTCCTTTAACGCTCTCGCCCAGTCATTCCGTGTTCGAGGTTCCGGACGCGGAAACAGCGATCCCAGCTCCCTTGCCGCCCATGGCGTGCACCCACACCCTTCCCTCCCTTCACCTCCCATCCCAAGCCATGCACAACAACAGCAGCACCCGCCGCCGCCCACCTCACTAGGCTCAGCTCCACCACCCGATGCCGAAGCCGTCAAGCGCATAGCCGATCTTGAAGCCCTCCTCGCCTCTCAAAACGCAAAGATCGACGACCTCATGGCCAACAACGATAAGCTGGCCAAGCAGCACGAGAGAGACGCACAGGTCCTCGGCCGGTACCGCGAGCAGTGGGAGAAGCTCAAAGCGGGCGCCAGGAAAAAGGAACAGGAGAGGCGTGATAAGAGAGTCTTGGTGCCAGATGGTAAGCCTACGGATTCTTTGGCAACCGAGCCCGAGACTGGCGATCAAGCTGGTCAGCCAGACGGACTGGAACAGCAACAGCAACAAGAACAAGAGGACGACATGCAAGAAGAACCGGGCTTTGGAAAGGCTTAGATAATACCCCCCTTTTTTCGAATACCATTCTTGAACAAAACAAACATACCAAACACTTGCTTGCAGCTATGCTGTCAGGAACAATCACACTTGAGCCATGCATAACCGCTTTCAAATCATCTTGTATATTCATTACTAGACAACCGAAACACTCGCAGCTGCTATCCGCCGCCAATTTGGTCCCTTCAAATCCTCCCACGAAACGCCTAAAATTTCCTAATCCAGCGATAAAACTTCTCAAAAAAGACAAAAAAAGACGACTTCTGATTCTCACAAACCGCGCTGCAATAGACTCTGAACAAGCAGCTCGCTCAAGCCGCAGAAGCAACAGGCTTCTGTGTAATGGGCTGGTAAGGAGGTGCAACCGGCCCACCAACATTCACCTGCTGGCTGTCCATACCAGCAGCGTGGCCCTCAAAGTCGGGCGCGTCAGGGTGCACGCCAACACGCTCCTTGGCCAGCAAGTCCACCAAAAGTGGGCTGGGCTTGTTGCTCCTCTGCGAGAAGCTAGTCTGTTGCTCCTTGTACTGCTGCACATTCTCAATGTACTTGTCAAACAAATAGGCAGAGTCCAGAGGTCCGCCCTTTGCTTCGGGATGGAACTGCGCACTGAAAATGGGACGCGAGCTGTGGATCAGACCCTCGTTCGACTGGTCGTTGAGGTTGGTGAAGTATTCCCTCCATTCGCTTGTCAACGTAGTCGGGTCAACAGCATACCCGTGGTTCTGCGAAGTGATGTGGCACTTGCCGGTGGTGAGGTCGAGAGCCGGGATGTTGTGAGCGCGGTTGCCATACTTGAGCTTAATCGTCTTAGCGCCGGCAGCAAGGGCAATCAGTTGGTGGCCCATACAGATGCCCATAACTGGGAGCTGAGACGTCTCGAAGAGCTTGCGGAGGTTGTGGACCGTGGTCGTGCAGTGGGTTGGGTCACCAGGACCATTCGAGATGAAGACACCATCAAAGTGGTGAGCGACCTTGTGGATAGGGTAATCGTAGGGGAAGCAAGTGACGCTGGCACCGCGAGATACGAGACTGCGGAGGATGTTCTCCTTGACACCGCAGTCAATCAAAGCCACGTGCATGTCTCCTAGAGAGGAGCTGACATGGAAGGGTGCCTTTGTGGAAACACGACGCACGAGGTGGATAGCCTCGGGGTCGATGTATGCCTCGTCCTCATCGGCATCGTACTCCTCACCAACGGAGATACGAGCAAGAGAGGATCCCTGCTCACGGAGGTAGGTCACAACCTCACGAGTGTCGACACCGGAAATAGCGGGGACACCCTCGCGAGCACACCATGCACCAAGTGACTCAACAGCAGTCCAGTGGCTATGCTTCAGGGCATAGTCCTGAACAACAATGCCAGAAGCTTGGATGTATGGTGATTCAAAGTATCGGAGCAGGCCATGCTCGTCACGGGCGCTCGAGGGTACACCGTAGTTACCAATCAGTGGCTGTGTGAAGACAAGGATTTGGCCACGGTAGGAGGGGTCGGTCATAGACTCAGGGTATCCGACAAGGGAGGTTGTGAAGACGGCTTCACCGGAAATGTTGGTTTTGGCACCAAATGACTTGCCCTCGAAGATGGGGCCGTTCTATACAGCTGTGAGTCTCGTGCTGAATTTTGAAGTAATGACTGTGCTTACCTTGATGGTGAAAGTAGCAGGCTCATTGGAGACTGCAGTGGCCCTGCGTGCACTAGGAGTAGGCATAACCCGTTCGGTGCTTGATTGCACAGTAGCCAGGTAGCGTGCCTGTACGCGGTTCCTTGTCGCTCGTCCCAGGAGACCTGCGGACCGGACCGTGGAGGGTTTGAATAGTTGGGAGATCATGATGATGGAAAATGTAGTGTAGAGAGGTATTTGGTTCGGTGATTTGTTGGGTAGGCTTTCAGTTCACTGACGCCTTCCACAGGTGGTCTAGAGATGGAGTCAGTTTGACGCTGCCAACGCGTCATCTTGTAGCGTACCTGAGATGTAATCCTACAATACACAATTAGCCATAATCATGAGAAAATAAAAGAGTGAAGGACACAGAAATGGATATGCATCGATCGTCAAGCCGCTGCGGCACAAGGCCGGCGGTGAACGACGATGTGCAGCAAGTTTTAGATAAGATGTCATCCGCCCAAACAGACAAGACATACCTGGGAAGTAAAGAGTGTAGGCGCAGCACTCATATGCGCGATTCTGTCTTGGCTGGAATCAAAATGGGGTGGGTTCAATTAATCGACCCTTGTGTATTGTTGATTGTTGAGCTTGAATGTGTGTGGTGAGAAGAAGCGTTGGCGATGGTGAGTGAGGAGAAAGCTTACCGCGGGGAATTTCATACAGCTTGCGATTACGTGAAGCCTGCGCTATGACGCCGATGCACCAATCAAAGACGGCCACAATCAAGATAACAAAGTAAGCCAGCACGAAAGATTCTTCAAACACAAAGATCCGGGGAAAAGACTCGAGGATCGTGATTCACAGCCCCACTGCCCTTGTGCTCTTTGGGAGTGTTGCTTATTCCTGCCCGATCTATCCGAGCTTGCAGTTTGTAACATATTGAGCCTTGACATTGTGTGTACCGTCTATGGCATATTCACTATCACTTGTCCATCATAGGTGAAGGTCTAACGAAAGGGTGCTTGTTTTTCGTTGAATATGCGCACGAAACTCAAGTGATGGCCAAAGGAGTCAGAAGTGTTCTATCCCGATATCGGCAACACTGCGGTGTTACGCTCTACTGGACCTGCATGACCTAGCTTTGCCGAGCTTTTTTTTCTCTCTTAGGGCTATGTCAATCACGCCCTAGGTGGATGACATTATTTCCTTGCCACATAATTCGCTTTGAATGTATGACTAAATCATGATAGGGAATACTCCACTGAGTGAGGTCTGTGTGCAACAGAGTTTATTATGGGACTACACATGAGCAAACTACATGGTCATGTGATTAGGGTACACAAAAACTCGTCGGGAAGCGGAGCCTCCGGCACACTTGCATCTTATGCGTTCTGTCTCCACATCTCTAAACAACAATCTTGCCCGTCAGCCTAACGTCCCTGGAGCTTGCTCCGACAAAGACTGTGTACTCGCCCGTCGCAACAGTCCACTTCCTCGTCTTCTCATCCCAGAAACTCAAGTCCCTCCTCCTCAGCTTGAATGTCGCGGTTCCGCTAGCACCAGCCTCCAACTTGAGCTTGGTGAAGCCTCTGAGTTGCTTTGGTGGAGAGTTGGTAGACGCAGGGTAGCCTAGATACAGCTGCGGTACTTCTGCACCAGTAACACCACCAGAGTTGGCAATCTTGGCAGTCACCGTAGCCACAGTCTCGAAGAGATCCATGGGGCCTCCAGGTCCTACAGCACTAGTCGCAGGACCAGCAGAAGGCTTACCAGTTACGGTGAGATCTGAATATGTGAAGTTGGTGTATGAGAGTCCAAAACCAAACTCAAACCTGGGCGTGATGTTCTGCTTGTCGAAATAGCGATAGTCGATGAACAGATCCCAAGACTTGTCGTCGCCCCTGGCAATTGTAGTGCCGTAGTCAGACTCTTGCTTCGCAATGGTGTAAGGAAGCTTGCCGCTTGGCGACGCTACACCATAGATGATGTCGACAACGCCGTTGCCGGGCTCTTGGCCTGGGAGACCTGCCAACACTACTGCAATGACGTTGGGATTCTCAATCCACTGCTCCATGATGATTGGTCCAACACTGTGAACGACAACGACCGTCTTCTTGTTTACGGCAGCAACCGCCTTGACAAGCTCATTGCCATTGTGCCAGGGGTCTAGGTTATTTCGGTCGCCAGCGTTGCCTTCGACGGTGATGTAGCCTTCACCAGCGTCGCTGTTAATGCATACCACGGCAATCTCAGCATTTTGAGCTGCGCTAGCACCTTGCTGGGCATTGTCGGTGGGCGACGAAGTAACCGTCGTACCGTCTTTTTGGGCCTGTGTCTTGATTGCATCCAGTGGCGCGACCATATCGAGTGGAAGCTCAACTGATCCCGAACCCCAGCCCATGGTAAGAACACCTTCGTTGCATCCACGGTCGACACAAGCATTGGCCCCGCGGGGTGCGACAATACTGTCACTTCCAATGACAGCAATGCTCTTTGGCTTCTTCAGGGGTAGTGCACCATTAGCGTTCTTTAGCAGGATAGTGCCGTCCCGAGCAGTCGCTCGGACATTGGTCTTGTGGTTTCCACTGATTTCCTTTCTTCCAATGCTCCAGGAGTTGAAGGAAGTCGCGGGATAACCCTTGTCTTGGCCCACAAGGTACCACGCAGCAAGGACTCGCTTGACCATGTCATCGAGGCGTGATTGCTGAACCTGACCGTTGCTAATGGCGGTCTTGAGCTGCGGTCCCCAGAGCACGTTTCCGCCGCTAAAATCAGTGCCGGGCATGGTCATGTCCAGGCCACCATTTGCGCTGCCAGTAGTAGTATGTTGCGCTGAAACTATGTTAGCTAGGTTTTGTTCAAGCACATACATTTTTTACATACCGTTCCAATCCGACATGATGTATCCACGATGTCCAAGCTCGTCTTTCAAGAGTTTTTGCATGACGCCTTCGCTTTCACACGCCCATGTTACGTTGAGCTTATTGTAGCTGAAGCACATTAGTATCTATTTGAAAGTCCCATAGCGTCATAAGTCCATTTACCTGCACATAAACGCCGCCACCTTGCTGTGAGCGGCGTCCGCGAATGGCCAAACATACAACTCGCGCAGAACCCTATCGCTCACATCCGAGCTCATAGTCTCCCTGTTGAGCTCTTGTTCATTCACAATCCAATGCTTAGCAGTGGCCTGAACACCGGCTTCTTGCATGCCCTCAATGGTCTGTGCCATCATAATGCCTTGGAGATAAGGATCTGATCCAAATCCCTCCCAGTTACGGCCGCCCTTAGCAAACTTGCCAAGAGGACCAGCTGACGGACCTAGCTGCACGTGGATACCCAATTGCTTTGCTTCGGAGCCGAGAAAAGCACCTCTTTCACGGATGAGATCGATATCCCAAGTGCTGGCAGCATGGATGCCAGCTGCAAAGGCGGTTATACCTTGGACATAGCGGACACCAAGGGGTCCATCTTTGTGCTATTAGTTAGACGATTTCCGCAGAGTACGTGCAGGCTTCAACATGTTCTGGGACCACAATCAATTTTGCATTGCATGCTGTAGTACCAGAGTGCAGGTCGGCTTAATTCATGTGAAACATGTTTGCTTACCTTGTAGACATAGCGAGGGGTATCCAATCGAGCTGGCAGCCTTGGTGTTGCCAACACAGTTACCCTTCGACCAGCCAGTACCCGTAACAATTCCAATCTTATCATCTTGCGATAGCTTTGCGAGTGCTGCTGCTGCCTTCGTGTATGCATCATCCCAACTGCCCACTGCACGTTTCGAAGCAGGCTGGTCGAAAGGGATGGCTGATGGTGTTAGTAGCTATCATGATGTGCAAAGTAGTAAATGTGCACCTGTAGACAGCGCCGCCGTAGCTAGCAACGGGAAGATTGCAGACCGCATTGTTGGGGATGTCAACGCCTTGAAATCAATGAAGGTCGTCTACTACATGCACCACATAGCGGCAAGTCACCACTTTAAGTACTCAGATATTATTTCTTCTGCGGAACTTGTGAGCCGAAACAAGGGCATCTTGCCAAATCCATCACTTGGCATATTGTGGCAAGAACCGGCGTAGCCTTGTACTTTTCCCATACCAAGAAGGGAGCAACTAAATGACGTGTTATGTAAAGTAATGATCGGTATGTTTGATGAGGTGGTAGAAGGGATATATGGTGGCGGGCCGTTGTTCCTAGGTTTAACAGCCGGCGAACAGGGGACACAGCGAATAGGAAAATGGCATGTCGCATAACAAGTGGAGAAGTCACTACGGATGCAATTGCCGTGTAGTCAAGGCCCGAGAAGGTTGCGGGGAGTAAGCGGTTAGATCCTGTGATGAGCAATGAACTGGACTAAATTGATCCGGTGGCGGCTTCTTCTGTTCGCGCACAGCTTTGGAGTGTGAAGAACGTCGTGGTTAGCGACTAATATTTTAGCAAAGTCTCTCGGTGTAGAAACTAGCATACCATCGGTATGCACGTGTTGTGGAACGTTAGGGACCGTTTACTCAAATGCCCCTCTTGTATGCCTTGGCGCACGCTCATGCGACCTCTCTTTTGTAGTCAATCCCGACGGTTTGTAAGGTAAACAAGTTGTGCTACGAGCTCCACATGACACGAATGACTACATCATCTGATTTTCCGGTCAGGAGGGAGAATGAAAATACGTGTAGGTTTAGGAAGTGCACTTTGGCGCAGAATTGGCGATGCACAGTGGAATAAGCGGCTGATGGGTATGTGTCTTCCCCGCTCTAGGTCTCCATAACGGCGGACTTGGCGTCGGATCTGGAATAGCCAGGGTCTTTTACTTCACATGTGGGCGAGTAACAACGGTGTCGGGAACTTTCAGCGAACGGATGGGTAAGCTGCGTGCTCACAGTCGCTGTCTGTACGCAGACAATACGCGCATGATGGCTTTTCTTCTGTGCACTTGCGTCTTCGCTCCTTGCAGTGAAGACACCCATTCTTTGATTGCTGCTTCTTCGGAGCCAAGACCCCGTACTGGCATGTCCAGAGACCTCTTTGACATTGATCGCAAACGGGCTGCGCCTTGTCACACTTGATCTTCTTTTCACGACAGCGAATGCACACCTTTTCTGGGACTAGCAGTGGTGGTCTTGATTTTTCACTGACAGCAACGTTCTTTCGAGGTCTGGCAGATTGCGTGAGCGGTTTTGCCTTTTGCTTTGCTTGGGGGATGTAGTCCAGATAGGCTTAGGCAATACGGCAACACCTTTCTTTTTTGCGCTTCTTTGCCGATGGTCTTGGGTATACCGGAGAAATTGATATTTCAGGATCTGTATTTCGGTGTTCGTTTTCCACACCAGCCTCGGCTTCTTTACCACGTCTCTTTTTTCGTGGCTGCTTTTCATGTGCGCTTCCAGCTGGAGGGGTGATGTTATTATCCACGGCTGGCGTAAGTGAGGTACAGCAAAGTCAGTTATGGGAACGAGCCGTGCGGCTGCGTGCGCAAGGGGGACGCAAAGATATTTGTTTAGCAGGTTCATCTCTGCAACTCACCTGTCGCCGGCTGAGCGTACTGTGTGTGTAGGGTTATACTTGTATGCAACATTAATCGCTTCCCGCTTAAGTGAGAATTTGATATGAACAGCACCTCCGCAGTCGTAAGTGGGCAATGCGCCATTGCCGTTTTTTTTAGCCTCGACACCACTTCCGTCAGAGTCATGTGATATGTCTCTCATCTTGTTGCTTTTGCGATATCTGTTCTGCATGCTGTCTAAGCAGACATACCTGAACCTCACGCCATCACTGTCATCTTTGTTCTGAGCTGAGCGCTCAGAGTAGGCAAAGCTATCTGTTTCCTGGATGGTTGCAATGATGGATCTGTATTGAATGAGTCAACGTGTTGCAGCGCACGCAGAAAGACAGGTACCTCGCAATCGCCCGCTGCACCTGGAGGCGTTGTTTTCCATGGACGTCTCTGCATAGCGCATGCTCGATGGCAATGCTTTGGAGATGGTCAGCTGGCTCTATCAAAATATCAAGATTGGGCTGCTGGGTCACGGGTATTGTGATGGTCGAAGCAGGTGCAAAGACAAACTCGGTGACGACATGAGTGGGAATAAAGCTGGAAGCAATTTTGTCCACTTCATTGCGCAGCGCTCCTGCGAGGGAGTAGACAGAGAAGATCTTAGCTGAATCGGTGGAGGGTGAAGGAGAGTCGGTTACTTCAAGGGTTGGACAACGATAGTAGACGTCGGAATCGAGGCCCTTGTGGTAGCGCAGATCCAGCTCATCTTTGAGATGGCCCATGGCAGCAGCTTCAAGAGCCGAGGCACGGCGGATCGAGCGTGGATGCTGGGGCTGTGTTGTTTGGCTGTTCTGCTCTTCTGCTCCTGTTCACACTGCACATGTGAGGCGCAACAAGATGGGGACACGGGGGCCCAAGCTTTACGGGCCGAGTGTTCCTCCATGATGACGCTAGCCGCTGATTGGCAGGATCGGCTGAGACTAGAGTTGCCCTGCAGCACTGGACAGGCCTAGGCAGTTTAGTCGAGTGAAGCGTCGGCTACGGGACCCAGCTGCAGCACGCAGCACATGGCATCATCCCTGGAGGGAGTCGAGACATGTCTTTCTTGGGCGAGCACATGCATGGCAGGGCGGCAGGGCGGCAGGGCGGCAGGTAGGTCATGTTGCGCGACTGGGCCGAGGGCAGCTGTACTTGGGTGGGTGAGTCGACTCGGGCAGAGCAGAGCACAGCAGAGCACGGCAGAGCACAGCAGAGCACAGCAGAGCACGGCACAGTACAGTAGAGCACAGCACAGGAGAGCACAGCACAGGAGAGCACAGCACAGCACAGTAAGTAGGCAAAGTAGCCACTGCGTGGACATGGACAGGCAAGGCGATCAGCCACGTTGTTGGAGGTGCACGGATGGCGTCAAATCTGGGGCGCCCGACAGGCGTGTCAGGGGTGCACTGTGAATGCCACAGAGCATGTCGACCGCATACATGGGCGAGTTGTGCTGCGTCTATCAGGCCAATGCGAATGCCCAGCGGTAGCAGCAGCTGCAGTGTGCTGCAGTGTGGTGCACTGCAGCGCTGTGGGCTTAGGGGCCGCCGCGCGTTGGGTGTGCTATGCTTGTTAATCTCGTGTGGTTGGGGGTCTGGCCAGCAAAACGGTCCACCGTCCACGGTCTCCATATAGCACAAGAAGGAATTGTGCAGACGCCGGGTCTGCAGTGTGTACATAAGTACAGGTATATGTACAGATTTAGAGACTATGTACATACACATATACTTACTGTACATGCAATCTGCGCGGTCCCGAGCTGCGGGTGGGAGCCGAATGCAAGGTTCTGATAGCAGTGCTAGACCGACTTTCACTGATTGGCCTCTGGCCGCTGGCCTGCCCAAGGGCCCTCCGCTACCGTAGACGCATCTCGCAACCTCACTCGAGCCCCATCCCAGGCCTTCAACGTCTTCCCTTCCCTCCTGTCATCCTCGCCTCCCCGCCGCTGGCTGCTGCGCCCGTGCTGTCTCTCTCCAGTCGCGTGCCTCGTCATTGGCACTGCCTCACCTGCCCGCCACATCCTCCGCCCACCGCCCACAAGCCCACTACCCACCCACCGCTTTGCCTTGCCTTGCCTTGCACCTCCGACCTCAGCGCAGTCTAACGTTTCGAGTTTCACCCTCTTCTCTCTCTCTCTCTCCCCCTCCCACCGAATCTCGCGCCGCTGCCGCCCGTCTGCACGACGAGTTCCAGGTAGGCCTGCCCGAGTCTGCTGTCTTCGCCCTCGTCGCATACTGTGAGACTGACCAGCCGGCCTGCTCAGACGCTCTCCACTCATTTTCGACCCCTCGTTTGCATAACACCTTGCGGCTCTAGCTCCAGCCCGTAGCTTCATCTCCGCATTACCGCCTACTTAGTCCCCAGCGGCCGACCCCGACTTTCCGTCACCGTTTCTACGCCACTGTCAAACACGACATTGCTGCCCTCGGAACCGGTCCTTGCAACCACCACCATCCACGCCTCTACTTGTGTCCTGCCCTCTCTCCCTCCACCATGGTTGTCGCAACAATCAAGTATGTGAAGCCCTCCGCCTCCACTCTCGCCCTTTGGCACTCCTCACTAACACCATCCGCCTGCAGGTGCGTCGTCGTTGGCGACGGTGCGGTCGGAAAGACATGTCTTCTCATCAGCTACACCACGAACAAATTCCCCTCAGAATATGTTCCTACCGTCTTCGATAATTACGCCGTGACCGTCATGTGAGCCCTCCTTTGCTTTTCCCCCCCGCTCGTACATCTGGAAAAGCAATGCATGCTCCTGGCGGACCAGGGTTTTGGGCCGCCTGTCATTGGTGGAGCAGCTGCTGACTGCGTTGAAGGATTGGTGACGAGCCCTATACGCTTGGTCTTTTCGACACTGCCGGACAGGAGGATTATGACCGTCTTCGACCCTTGTCCTACCCCCAGACAGACGTCTTCCTCGTCTGTTTCTCTGTCACCTCACCCGCTTCTTTCGAGAACGTCCGCGAGAAATGGTTTCCCGAGGTGCACCACCACTGCCCCGGCGTGCCGTGTCTTATCGTAGGCACACAGGTAGATTTGCGGGAGGATGCGTCAGTAAAAGACAAACTGTCCAAGCAGAGAATGGCTCCTGTGAAGAAGGAAGACGGCGAACGAATGGCGCGTGAGCTTGGTGCTGTCAAGTACGTCGAGTGCTCGGCGCTGACTCAGTTCAAGCTCAAGGATGTCTTTGATGAGGTAGGTAGATATGACAAGTTGCCCACTTCCCATGATGCTAATCCCAGCTACAGGCAATCGTAGCAGCACTTGAGCCACCGGCGACAAAGAAAGAAGGCGGAGAGAGAAAGAAGGGGAAGAAGTGCTGCATACTTTGAACATAGATGAAGGCGACAGTTGAGCTCAACCGCATGCTAGGGAGCGTTGGATTGCAGATCTTTCTTGATTAGGCGATGAGTTTTTTGGATACCTCTTCGAATACAGGCGCCATTTGTGGGTAGCGATCTTTTTCTTCTGCCATTACCAGGCTCATTTTCATTCTGCACTCTACATATTGATCTGGCTGGCATACGGGGACTGCACAGTGCTCGAACGACAGTCAATTCGAACATCACATTCCAGTTTCCATCTACAGATGCATCCATGTTCCCAATTCGAGGCTGTCTTGCTTGCAGACAGCTGGGGTCTACTGTAGTGCCTCTGGTGCTACAGTTGGTACCAGAGTAGCCGAGTTTTGCCCTCCTTTCACTTTTACCAATACGTTATTCCTAGACTGTACATGTCTCGTTTGTATTTAAAGTCGAGGTGAGTGAGGCGTGCGTTTGTTGTCGCCGCTGTTGCCTGTGGCAGCACTTTGTATACAGCAAAGACGTCTCCGTCCAGCAACAACCTCACTCTCCACACACCCGCAGTCGAAGAACCTATGGACGTGGACGACTGTGACTTGGAAAGTCTCAAACACTAACCAGTGTAAGTAGTGACAGATAACAGAGCTTTTCACTTCGCCCGAGTCATTACCATCGGGTGTGTTCACTCTCCTCCTTCACAGTCATCCGCAACAGGCTCACACACAAAACAGAGTCTTTCACCAGAAGACTGTCAGATATGTCTTTTCGGTTCAGTGAAGAGGAACGCCTTCCGCCTCTCCCTCCCTACCTACCCTCCCTCCCGCAGCAACTTAGTCGACCTCGGCTAGATGCCAGACCTGTGAGCCAACAGAAACCTCAACGATATACTCGTAATAGATCAAACTCCGTTCGACAGGAGCAGTACTCGACTGACGCTACCTCAACGACTACACCTGTAGATCTGGCTGGGACACAAACTCAGCACTCGGCTTCCACTAGGAGCCGCAATGCCATGGCTACGCTCAACAATTTCATGGAACAGGCACGTGCCTCGTCTCCCATCAAATCAGACAGCGGCTCTACAGCAGGAAGCCGCCGCGGCTCAACTTCACGCTTAAAGCAGTCAGGTCGCAGTCAGCAGAGCGCCATGACTGCTCAAGCTCGGCTTGAAGTCCTTGACGAGAAGACAGCTCGAAGTGAGATTGAGTCGCGGTCTGAAAGAAACTTTTTCAAGATGACGGGACAGATACCGCCTACCCCGACTACTGGTGAGTAATTAACTTCTATTCAAGGTGTATAAACTAAAAGGCAAAAGGTGACTTGAACGAGGACAAGGTCTACATTAGGACAGAAGATCTACGATCACAGTGTCGGGCTACCAACACAGAGACGGAAGCAGACCAACACGAGGCAACCAAGAGTCCCAAAAAGAAGCTTTTCCAAAACATCCGCAACCCGTTCTCCAAGTCATCTAGCTCCATGGCCCCACCGTCGATGCCGTCCAAAGCAGCCCAAGTATTGGGTACAGCAGCACGACAACCTCGTGTTGTCCAAGCCCGCCCCATCAAGCCGGCTGTGCCTACTCAACCAACACCTGCAAAGCCCTCTCGCTCAGAAACCGTAAAGTCACTGCCTGCAAAGGTCACCAACCCTGACAGCTACGCTCATAGCCACCGCTATGGTCCGTCACGATGCAGCCGCACGATTGGACGTGACTCACCTAATAAGGATGGCACCAAGAAGCAATCTTCTGATGCTGAGAATAATTCCCCAAGGTCTGCACTCGGTCCGTCGCCGAAGTTCATGATCCCACCGACACCACCCGCCAAGGACACTCCTCTAAACCAGAGGCCTGCGAGTCCGCTTCGTAGGGTAGCTCCTGCTCAAGACCTTCGTCAAAGCTGCGACCAAAAAGGTGAAAAAAGCGCGCAGTTGCACTTCCCAAATTTCGACTTGTCACCACCGCCATTCTTGGACGCCTTGTCTAAGAACAGTGGCCGTAGTCCAACGAAATTTCGCCCTTACGACGCAGAGGATTACACGAAGCTGATAGTGGGCGAGGCATTGACATGGCCTTACCCTGAGCGGATTGATTCGCGGACCAAGTCGGAAGGCAAGTGCAATGCTCCGCTGCAAGGCACTGGTCAGGAGACATCGCAGCTTCCTCGTCCAGACTACAATAGTGAGAACCACCGAAGTAGCATTTGCAAGCAGAACAGTTACAGCCCACTTAAGCCTCGCTTTTACTCTCCCAAAAGCCTTCCTGCCCACGGGTTTCCTGAGGGTGAGACACCATCCACAAATGTGAGTCTACCGTCATTGCTGCATTCTGCCTTCACCAAAAGTGGAGCGCCGTTGCCTCGCAGACTCGCACGTACCCTCACCTTCACCTTGATTACCCCGCTTCTCATTCAGTAAACACATTGTGTCATGGACAGACACTGACAATACCCTTCAGACCGATGCGAGCCGCTTCATATACTCACTCCCTTCTGAGTTGAAGTCGCAACCGCACCTACGCAAGGTCTCCACCAGCGGCTCCATCAGAATGGTCTTCCAAGGTGACCCAAGGGATATTGATCCAAACTCACCAACTGCACGAGAACTTTACCAGAGCCAACAGCGTGCTAGGGCGGACGGCATGCAGCCTGACACTGGAATTACAACACACGTCATGCAAGAGCTTCGCATCAACGAGCGTCGCGACCCTACGCCACATAACAAGAGCCATGGCGGTCATCCCCACCCAGATCAGTCGTCTTCACGGCTCACTGACATGCTAGATGCCGTCAGTCCTAGTGGAAGCGAGTCACATGGCGACTTCCGGCCTCATTGTCTCAGTGCTGTTCCTAGCCCACTGTACAAAGCACCAGTGCTAGTCGCCACGGCACGGCCGTTGGTACCTCCCAATGTTACCTTTGGACCCTTTCCACCACCTCTTTCGCCCAAGAGCATTGACGACCACTTCTTCATGACGAATGAGCACTTGGATGTGGTGGGTAAGACAACCTGGGATCTTCTCGAAATGTTTAGCAAGCAACACAAGAACACGTCTAAGGAGAGGCATGAAGAATTGGTGGCGTTGACCAACAAGCGTTATGATGAGTTCAAGTCCCAACTGAATAAGGTTGAAGAAAATGTCATTCGTATACACGAATACATGAGTCGCTTCGACAGTATCACGACCAACCACGACAACGTCTACGCTACGCTTAACCTGCTCAAAAATAACATCAACGAGGGCATTCCCGATACTCTCACGGATCAAGGCAAGAAGATGGCGAGCATCGAATCAGAAATTAAGGAACTGAAGCAGATGTTGCAGGTCATGCAAAAATCGTCAGAGGAGAAGGCGGGTCAGCCCTGTATTGTTAGCGGACAGAACAGTACTCCAAACAAGAGTTACCTCCAGCCCCAAGGCTTTGCTGGAAACCATGGTCCTGTCTCTGACGTGGGCAATGTGGTGGACAACCGCGGCATGATGTCGCCTCCAGATGTTGCGAACGATGGTCGTGTTGGATACCAGGGTGGCCAATGGGCTGCGCGTGCCGGTTATCTTGGGCGCAATAGCAAAGAAGATCGCCCTTCATACCCAACGAACCCTTACCACTTTGCCAGTGGAGGTCACTTCAATGCGGGATACTCTGGCAGCTACTCTCCTTTCGGCTACTCTCCTTCCTCATCTGACCAGCAGTACCCGTTTAACAACCACGGACAGGCGAAGTGAAGTCGACCAGGAGACTAGATGCCCTTCCTGATTGGCCATGACAGATGGAAGAAAAGAAAGAAGAAGGCGCTCGGGCTTTCGAAGAAGGAAGATTGCATTAGCAAGGTTGGGTTCGGGCGAGATGTAAGGTTCCGAGCTAGTCTTTTGTTAAGATTTTGTATTATAGTTAATGAAGCAGAGGGTCCCCCGGATGGCATGAGGTATGTACTCACAGGGCATTAGGGGGGAGCCAAGCAAGTAGATTGACGAATAGAAGAAATAGCAGTGACAACGAAGTTCTGTGCCACGGCGCGACGAGCGGGCAGCTCTCGTGACTGCGGTGACAAGGGAGACATGAGCAACACACACAGTCAGTCAGTCAGTCAATCAGTCAGTCAGCCAGCCCATTGCATGCCGATCGGCGGTACAATGGGCGAGGCTATTGCCCGTTTGAAGGTTATCAAGATTGCCGTCCGGTTGTGCCCTAGTGTGGCAGCCTCTGCAATAGGATGGGCAGGGCTGGATGCAAGCCATGGGGGCCAACGCTGGGAGGGGATGCGCTAGGGATGCCACACGAGGCGCACGTCCATGTTTAGCATTACCCGCAGACCGTAGACCGACGACTAATGGACGAGCCACTCCTTTGTGTCCCGCCGCCGCCGCAATACAACACCATGGAGGGCCCAGCGTCAGCCTTTCCTGGCCCCGCGCCTTCGCCTTCTTGCGCCGACCAAAGGGCCGCCGCCGCTGTTGTTGCTGCTGACACGCCCAACCAGGAACACAGCACCCTTGCAACGCCCACCACTGCCTCACTGCTGTCTGCCGCACACCCCAATGCTGCCTCGACCCTCACGCCCTCGGACCTCTCGTTTGAACCCGGCACCACGGGTCCCTCGCTGCCCAGATACCACGTTCGCGCTCCCTCGACGGCGCTCAAATTAGACACGGACCTTGCCATCTCAAAGTCGATTTCATCGCGGGCGGCTTCGCTCGATCCCGCCAATCTGGACGCCAACGGGAGCGACGCGCTGCGTCAGTCGGCCACGGCGCCGATTGCCATCCAGGACGGCTACCTGAGGACGGCCTGGTCGACTGCGAGCCTGGGTTCGCTATCGCCCGGCTCAGCAATATCCTCGCCCGCACTCAACGCGCTGGGCGACATCACCCCGCTCCCCTCCCCACTGGTGATGGGCGACTCGCCTGGCCCATGGCAGAGAGCCGAACACCGACCTCGCTCCCGGGGCTTCTCGGGCGCTTCTCGTGATGACTCCGTCGCCATGTTCGCCAAGGGCACGCTGTCGCCCTCGCCCTCGCTCAAGAAGAAGGGTTACTCGGGCCTCAAGGCCGCTGCCATTGAAGCCGCTGCCGCAAACTCGCATCAAAAGAACGAGGCCGCACGCGAACGCAACAGGAGCGTGAGCGAGTACACGCCCGACTCAATGCACAACGCCCGCCCTCGCCATGTCACAATTGGCAACACCGCCGTAGAACCAGACGGCGCTGCCACCCAACACCGCATGAGCCGCGAGACATATCTGGCTACGCAACGGGGTCTGGTCACCACAAAAGTTCCAGCTGGGCTTCCTACTCCCCCCGCAAGCAATGCCAGCAACCGCAGTGTTACCGACACCGAGGAAGAAGATGTTACCGACGAGGACAAGAAGCAGTACTTGAGTGTGCGAAGTGGCCCCCAAAAGACAAAGAAGCTCTGGCGTCCCGTCCGCCAACTTGGCCAAGGTACATTTAGCAAGGTCTACTTAGCCACCTGCGAAAAGACAGTAGCCAAGGATCCTCTTGACGAAGCCCTTTTGGACTCGCGGAAGCTGGCCGCCATCAAGGTTGTCGAGCATGGTCCGGCTGGTGGTGCCGACGAGGAACGCGTAGAACTGAGCCTCAAGCGAGAAGTTGAGATGCTTCGATCCGTTTCGCACCCGTCGCTTGTCCATTTGCAAGCTTTCGATCACGATGACGCCCAAGCCCTGATTGTCCTCTCATACTGTCCCGGTGGTGATCTCTTTGATGTAGCCAGTGACCATCGCGACAAGCTAACCGTCGGCATTGTCCAACGTATATTTGCTGAAATGGTCAGCGCCGTGCGTTATCTGCATTGCCAACTCATTGTGCACCGCGACATCAAACTAGAAAGTACTGCTTCCTCTCTCTCTCTCTCTCTGCTCGTCCGCCTTGAAATGGTACGTTTCTATTGGTGCTGTCTAATACTAATGCCATCCAGATATCCTGCTCAACATTCCTGTGTCTGCCGTGCCTCTTCTCAAGAACCCCCAGGCCCATCCGCATGCCATAGCGACACTTACGGATCTCGGCCTGTCTCGACGCATTCCTGCTCCGCCTGAATCTCCCCTCCTGACAACTCGATGTGGAAGTGAAGATTATGCAGCCCCAGAGATTTTGCTTGGCCAGCCCTACGATGGCCGCTTTACTGATGCCTGGGCGCTTGGTGTCGTTTTGTATGCTTTGATGGAAGGCCGCCTACCTTTTGATCCGCCGCCAGGTAAAGCTGCCTCACGTAGTAGAGCCGCCCACCGCATTGCCCGATGTGACTGGTCGTGGGTTAAGTTTGGCAACGAAGACGGCGAGTGGGATGCCGAGAAAGGCAAAGAGTGGATTGGCGCTCGCGAATGTGTCGAGGGTCTCCTGAAAAAGGTCTCGCGTGGCCGCAAGAGTCTGGAGGATATCGAGAAGACGGAATGGGTACAGCAGGGTATTCAGGTCGATGGTGGCTTGAGGACACGACCGGAAGACGAGGTCACAGAAGAGATTTCAGCCGAGACGCCATCGAGGTGACCGTTATGAAAGCTAAGATTTCTTCTATCTTTTGCTGAACAAACCTTCTGGGCTTATAGGTGATTCTTTTTTTTGCCATTTTTTTTGACAGAGATGTGTGTGGTCGGGAATTGCTGACATGACGGGGGGAGTGTCATAGATTGTGTGCACACTTTGCGAGCCGGTCACTAAAGGGAAGGAGGGAAAGGAGGTAATTGGTAAACTGTGGACTTTGCACACTGTGCCCATGGCCGTTTTCCATCACACTCGATTCTTCCCCCCCCTTCCTACTACACTCTCAGCGTTGTTTTCTTTTCCTTTTCTCTTTCCTTTTTTTCCCGACAAACTATCTACTCACGTTCGCTCCTTGCTCCTCTTCATCGATATCCCATAACCTTTTTTTTCTGTTTTACTTTTCTAACAATGCTCGCTTACGTTTTTATTTTTATCTTTCCAGTTCATAGCCGTCTTTTTTTCCTACAAACCGGCTTTGTCAAACATCTATCTTCAATCACAACTTCAAGAACTTTTTTGCCTGATGTGGCTTTCCGTATCTTTTTATGTTTTTTTTTGTTCGCCGACTGGCGCGTGTTGTGGTTATATTAGAATATAAAAGAGACAGAAGGGAAAATGTAAAAAAAGTACTTGATTGAATCAAGTGTGTTTGGCGATTGGGGCTGGTTTTTGAGGCTTTTTTTGGAATCTTTGTGCTTGCTGCTTGTTTGGTTGATTTTTCTTTTTCTGATTAGAGGTCGATGGCTAGGGATTAGCTTTGGATAGGGTAGAAAAATCAATGTTTGCGAGGGTTTCTTCGCTGACAGAGTTGGTGTGGTGATTTTGTGGGTGGGTGTGATGTAGCTGGGATCGTCATGGTGTCTTGATGGGTGTGTGGATTGTGTTCACTTGGTTTTTTTTTTCTGCCTGATGTTCTGCGTAGGCGGTCTTTGGATGATTAAGTGTTTGAAAGATTATGGACATGCATGTTGATTTTCGAGTATAGGTATGAGTGAGAGCAATCTCCAAATGTAGACTTGTTTGGTTTCGTCACAGATAAGTGTCCTTGATTTGTCTTCGTCGTGAAGCCCACAACAGACTAATGTTCGAGGAATGATCTTGTTCTAAATTTGAACAGTTACCTCCAGCTAGGCCATATCATCCAACACCACCCTTATTCGCTTGCCCTTTCTTTGACCCACTTTCCTTGATGCTACGACTTTGGAAAGTGCTTGCTATTAAACTCATCCACAATCTCTCTCGCCGCCTTGACAATCTCAACCGCACCCGGCGAGTCCGAATGGCAGCAAAGCGAAACCTTGTAATCGCCAACCGGAAGCTGCACCTCCTCACCCGTAACCGCCGTCACAGACGCATTCTCCACCTGACTCCTTACGTGCCTCCTCGTCTCATCCGGATGCCACGGCCTATTCACACCAACAAATCAGTCCCCACACCACAAAATAACCCACCCTCCCAGAATAAGCAAAGGAAAAGAAAGGAGAGAACATACTTCTTCTTCCGATCAATAACCAACGTCATATCCCGATTGTACTTGACATCCCCATACAACTCCGCCACAAATCCCAACCCCATCTCCCTCGCTACCCGCTCATGCGCCGTGCCCGCCAGCCCAAACACCGTCGTTCCCTTAGGCACCCCTGCATACACCGCTCGGCACACCGTCTCGTCGCGGTACATCATGCCGTAGAGGACGCCGTGCGGCTTCACGTGGTTCAGCGGCATGCCTTCGGCGTCGAGGAAGGCTTGCAGGGCCCCGACTTGGTACCGTGTTAGGGCGGTGAGTTCTTCGGGCGTCATGGAGATTTCGCGGCGCCCGAAGCCTTGGATGTCTGGGAGGCCCGGGTGCGCGCCTACGAGGATGTTGTGGGATTTGCAGAGGAGGATTGTGTTGTGCATTATTAGGGGGTCGCTTGTGTTGCATTTATGTTAATTGTATATAGAATTGAGATGATGTTTTTGGGGCTAGGGATTTCTGGAGAGATTTTTTTGGGGTGGTTGAGGAGGGGGTGGAGATAGAGATGGGAATGGGGAGAGGGAAGGTGAGATTTGAAAGGGACTCACCCGGCGTGAAAGCCGCATGCTACGTTTGCATGGTCAATGAGTGGGATTAATTCCTCATCTGGTCCACATTTGAAGTTTCCGTAGCCTTCGCCTAGATCGACGTTGAGCTTTACGGGGTGCTTGATCGCTGGCATTGTTACGTGATGTGTGTTGGAATGTTCACCCTTTTGCTAAACACTCGAGGTACACAAAAAGCGTCAAGTACGTTCAACTAAGACAAATTAAATATCATCGATATCTAACACTACCATCAACTTGCATCCCTCGGCGTCTCCACTCTTACTCCACTCACCCGTCACACCTGCAGCGTCATTGTCTCCAAACTTTGTTATCGACCCCGCTTCTCTCTCGCACTTGCCCCGCTGACAGCGGCATCCCGTGTCTCTTCGACATTACCCAATGCAGCCATGTGCGGCGTGTACCGCGCGCCAATTGCAAAGGAGCTGTCTCCAACTACGGGAGGGGTTGAGGGTCTCCCGCAGACACGGAGGCATACGGAAGGGGAAGGCGGGGTTTCTTGGAGATAGTACGGTGCAGATGGTAGATGGGGCTCCAACGACGCGACGTCGATAAAATGGTCCTCTCCTCACGACGGATATCATGATGCAGCATTTCCAATTTTTGAGCAGTTACCTAATGGTTTTTGTATAAGATGGAGAAGCTAAAGACATTGCTTATTGCAAATCGCGGCGAGATCGCGGTATGTAGACAGAGAGTAACAGCATTTACAGTTGGCGCAAGGATTCTGGTTTTTATTGATACAACGTTAACTGACTTGACATGAATTTATGATATAGGTCCGAATCTGTAAGACGGCGAAGAAGCTCAATATTAAGACTATCGCCATCTACTCTGAGGCCGACGCTGCGTCGCAGCATGTACGGGATGCAGATGAAGCAGTACTACTTCCAGGCAGCAATGCAACAGCGTACACAGACGCAGACGCCGTGTTGCAAATAGCAAGAGACAAGGGCGCAGATGCTGTTATCCCTGGTTATGGATTTTTATCAGAAAATGCGGATTTCGCGCGACTAGTTGGTGATGCGGGTATTGCGTGGGTGGGACCGTCGCCTGAGGCGATTGAAGCGTTTGGCGTCAAGCATACTGCGAGGGAACTTGCAGAGGCGGCGAACGTACCCATTGTACCTGGAATGAAAGGACTGGTTGAAAATGAAGAAGAAGCTGCGAAAGAAGCTGAGCGTATCGGGTTTCCCGTTATGCTCAAGGCAACGGGGGGAGGCGGCGGTATGGGACTTATCACGTGCAACAAGGTCGAAGAGGTACGCGATGGATTTCGCATGGTGCAGTCGAGAGGCAAGACGCTGTTCAAGAATCCCGGTGTATTCATCGAGGCTTTTTATCCTGCCAGCCATCACATTGAAGTCCAGGTCTTTGGCAACGGCCAGGGCCAAGCGATACATTTTGGCGAGCGAGAATGCTCGATTCAACGCCGCCACCAAAAGGTTATTGAAGAATGTCCGAGCCCGTTTGTGGAGAGACACCCTGAGTTACGCAAGAAGCTGGGTGATGCTGCTGTGCGGCTTGCGGAATCTATCAGGTATGGGTCTGCGGGCACGATTGAGTACTTAGTCGATGATAAGTCTGGGGACTTTTTCTTCCTGGAAATGAATACGAGATTGCAGGTCGAACATGGCATTACGGAGCTGTGCTATAATGTCGATCTAGTTGAGTTTATGCTTAAGCAGGCGGATGCACAGCTCGCTGGGAGACGTGGGTTGGATGGCAAAACGTTGAAAGATATGCAGCCTGCGGGTCCTTCTGGAGCTGCTATTGAGGCGAGGATATATGCTGAGAATCCGATGAGAGATTATGCTCCTTCGCCGGGTTTACTGCAGAAGGTTGAGTGGAAGGATGTCCCTGGTGGGCGCATTGATACATGGGTGTTTACAGGTGTGAGGATTACGCCAAATTATGGTATGTCCGCACATGTGATATCCTGTATTCTATATTCAGACTGGATCACAAACTGACGATTTATAGATCCCCTCATAGCCAAGGCAATGGTTCATTCTTCATCCAGGGACGACGCAATCGCCTCAATGAAAGATCTCCTCACGCAATCTCTCATAAGCGGACCACCAACCAATCTCGAATTCCTAGCCTGTATCCTGGAAGACATTCGATTCAAAAACGGAAACACAATGACTAGTTTCCTCAAAGACTTCACCTACACACCCCATGTCATTAACGTGATATCAGCCGGTGCATACACTCTTGTCCAAGACCTTCCAGCGAGACCCACAGTCGGTAAAGGTGTACCTCACTCCGGACCAATGGATCCAATAGCCTTCCAAATTGCAAACATGCTCGTAGGAAATCCTCGGATAAAAGAAGCCCTAGAACTCACCTTGACGGGACCAGAACTGCGATTCGTAGGTCCGGCCATCGTGGCTCTGTGTGGTGCACCAATGGAAGCAACCCTGGACAACGACGAGTTTCCCATGTGGACAAGCGTGAATATTAAGGCTGGACAGAAACTCAAGATTGGAAAGACAACTGGCGGTGGCTGTCGCTCTTATCTAGCAATTTACGGTGGGTTTCCGTCAGTGGCAGATTACTTCGGCTCAAAATCGACGTCGCCGCTTGTTGCTATTGGGGGATATCAGGGACGCGCACTTGCACCGGGTGACTTGTTGCAGATAACAGATAACATCCCAGAGTCATTTAAGAGCATGTCGCTTCCTGAGCATCTCCGCCCAGTGTATAAGTCGAAATGGGAGATTATGGCCATGGTTGGTCCGCATGACGAAGGCTATTTCGACCCGAAATTCATTGAGCAAATCTACAATACTGAGTGGAAGGTCTCCCATAACGCTTCTCGAAGCGGTATTCGTCTGGTTGGCCCAGTGCCAAAATGGGCGCGCAAAGATGGTGGCCAGGGTGGTGCCCATCCGAGTAACCTGATTGAATACGGATATCCGCTAGGCACTTTGAACTGGACAGGAGATGACCCGTGTATATTTCCGGTCGATTGTCCAAACTTTGGTGGCTTTACGAGTAGCACGACGATCATCAGAGCAGACTGGTGGAAGCTGGGACAGCTCAAGGCAGGCAACACTATTCGGTATGTGCGGGTTGGACTCGAAGATGCGTTGAAGAAGCGGAAGTGGAATGATAACTTCCTAGACTCTGTTGAGGGAGCCATCAAGAACGGAGACGTGTTCCAGGAGATTTATAAGCTGCAAGGCGCGCATTGCGACTTCCATGTAGGTGATATTGGAAAGGCTGTGATATGGGAAAAGCCAGAGGACGCCAGCACTCCTCAAGTCAGATATCGTCAAGGAGGAGATGACCACATATTGGTCGAGTACGGTAATGAGAACTTTGATCTCAACCACCGATGTCGTGTCACGGCTCTAGAAAACGCTATCCGCTCTGAGTCGACTCCAGAGAGCATTAGATCGCATCTCTTCAACACAGTCGGATGCTGCACCTCACTCCTCCTTTTCTACGACGGTTCTAAAATCCCCCGAGCAGATCTAATCGCCCATCTCCAATCCATAGAGTCCCAACTCGGCGACCTCCGAAGCACAAAAGTCCCCACTCGCATCTTCAAACTCCCCATTTCCTTCGAGTCAAAACTCCAAGACGAAGCAACCCAACGCTACATGACCAACCAACGCCCACACGCTCCCTACCTCCCGGACAACCTCGCCTTCATAGCAAAAAACAACGCTCTAACCCCTCAGCAACTCAAGCAGCTCTACCTCACCGGCCAATTCATGGCCGTCGTCGTCGGCTTCTTCTGCGGCAATACCGTTTCCTTACCTGTCGACCCCCGCCACCGCATCTCCGCACCCAAAATGAATCCCAGCCGCGTCTTCACCCCTGAAGGCACTGTTGGCTGGGCCGGAAGTTGCATGTCTATCTACCCCGTCGATTCACCAGGTGGCTACCAAATGACCGGACGTACAGTACCCTGCTGGGATTACTACTCTTACAAGCCCGGGTTCGACGGTAAACCCTGGATCTTCCGTGACTTTGACATTCTCACTTTTTACCAGGTTAGTGAGCAAGAGCTGGATGAATTGTTAGGACGGTTCCGTGCGGGGAAGCATGAGTGGGAGTACGAAGAGGTGGAGTTTGATATGGCGGGGCATAATGAGGTGTTGGAGAAGACGAGGGAGGAGGTTATGGAGATTGGGGAGAGGCAGGCGGAGGCGCAGGAGGAGATGAATAAGGCTGAGCAGGAGAGTTTGGAGAGGTGGAGGCGGGAAAAGGCGGAGAGTGGGGTTGATGAGGGGACGGTGGAGAAGTTGCTGGATAATCCCGATATTGTGGGTGTGGAGGCGCCGGTTGATGCTAACGTGTGGAAGGTGGGGGTTAAGGAGGGGGATGTGGTTGGAGAGGCGACGGTGGTAAGTTGCAGTCAATTTTCTGTCTTGTTTGGATATGTGAACGTTGTGCTGATGAGAATACCAGATTGTCATTCTCGAAGCGATGAAATTGGAGATCGCAGTCAAAACACCCGAGTCTGTGGCTAAAGCGGGGAAGATCAAAGTCGAAAAGGTACTTGTGAAGCCGGGTGATACAGTAAGTGCGGGTGGGCATTTGGCGTTGTTGAGAAAGGAGTGAGACATGTACATACAGTTTATCGAGCTCTTCATTTGGTATTGGAATTGGCATATCATCACACTTAGTTCCCCACACTCGCCCACTCAGTCTCTGGATAATCTCTCTTAACCTTATACCATCCCACCTCTGCCTTCTGCACACTCCCCATAACCCTCTTCGCCCACTCCGTACCCACGCTCTCCTCAATCTGCTTCCACGGCAGCACCTCACCCCCGAATTCATGAAGCGCGTAGTACTTTGGCACATCTTGCATATCATCCGAGGGCTGGAGCTGGTTAAGTGTGTATGCGGTTTTGATCTCGTAGCGCCGCGAGCGGATGAAGCCTGGCATACGGGAGAGCAGGGGGATATGCTCTTCGCGGTACCATTTGTCGAATTCGGCGGTGGAAGCGGTGTCAGAAGGGGGCTCGAGAGCGCCTGAAATGATGAATTTCGCGGGCCCTAAAACGTAAACTTAGAATCATGATTCCTTCTCTTTAAATATCTACGACTGAAGCCATAACGGGAATAAAATGCCTCAATACTTTTATCATATGAGATGAGATGAGATTGAAAGAAAACATACCATTCTCCTTAGCCTTCTCTCCCGAAAAACACTGAACTTCCTCATAGAACCGAATGGAAAACTGCGCATTCATGTAGATAGCCTCAATTTGTTCTTTGCTCGGCGGATTACGCTGAGCGATGTTCTTGAAGCCGTCAGATTCGCGAAAGTCCATCATATCTGGGAGTTCGTAGACCACCTGTGATATCTTAGCATCAACCACCAGCATCCAGAAAAATTAATCGTTTCATCAATTTTTTACAAGAAGTGTATGATATCGACTGCTTGCTACATCTTCTCCCGTGTAACACATAACACGAGAGAAAAATAATCAATTTGCAGAAAAACGGAATGAAACTTACCAACGAGGGCATCTCCCTACTATATACCCTCTCTTCACCTCCATCCTTTATATGCCGTTCCGCAGCTTGATACCTCACTGCGGCTATAGCACCAGGTAATGCGAGGACATCTTGGATATGCTCCTAGATAACACGCTCAGCATTAGTTTCTTAACTCCACTGTTTGTTACCCCGCATCTTCTCAAATAATCCAACTTTGCAAAGAAAAAAACCAAGAAAGTGTGTAGTAAGAGAAGAAAAAACCATACATTTTCATACCAATCAGAAAACTTATCCACCGAAAGCCTGTCCGGATGCGTGATACGTGATGAGACCCACAAGATACCTGGAGCCATCTTCCTTCCTCTTCTCTTTCTCTGTCACTAACTCCGAGTGACCTAAGCAAAGTAATGAGTATGGGAGCCGTGATACAACCAACTCCAGAGACAGTGACTTGGGGGGAAACGGCGATACCCCACGTACTAGCGTGGCGAAAGTCATCTCCGCTGTCTGAAACCTAGGGCGGTTTTTTTTAACTCAGAAAGAGTGTTAAGTGGACGGCTGGGATTCGCGGTGACATGGGGGGGTGGGGGTGGAGACAGACGGGTGGGTGACCAGCTTCGTAGAACACGTATCTGAAGTCACATCACTATTGCGGTAACTGCGGCTTTAAAACCTCTTCTCCTCCCTCCCCCCCTCCACCCCCCCCAAAAAAACTCCAATGTAATGATGAATTTCTCCCTTCGAAGTAGAATATTAAAAGACATGGTATTGCTTGAACAAGAAAACTGAATGATCGAATTTGCTTGCAAATGTTTCGATTCGTCTTGTGAAAACGCTCTCCCCGCCCTGTCTCTCCCCTCGGTTTGTTATGCTTTAAACCGAAATAAAATCAGTGGGTATCGGACCGATATCGAAATAAGAACAAAAAACGTTGCCAATCTAGATCGCAACAGTGTAAAGAAATCTCCCGGGCCAATGATAGATCTTCCTCACCCGATCCCTGCTCAACCGCCTTACTACACCTCAAAAATGAACCACGACCAAAAAAGAGACATTTCGCCATTTCGCAAAAATAAAGACCAGAAAGTTCGCTGAATCGCTTCTTCAAATTAAAGCTGCGTTCGATCCTCAAGTACCCTTTTTTAAAAAAAATCACCTCCTACCCTTCCCACTCCCTACTTCCCTACTTCCACAAACCGGCAATGGATGTCTTTATTTCCCAAAAAAGAACGAAAAAACCCTTCAAGCACAGTCCCCCTTAGTCTAATATTATACAAATGGTCTCTTTGTCTCTGTCTCTTTCCTTCGGCAAGAAAAAGAAGGACAAAAGTGTTATGAAGGAAGAGTATGAATGAAGTGAACCTCTCCCACCCCCCGCCGACCCCTCCCCTTCCATTGCCATCACCGATCCGCGGCTCGACCGAGGCAACAGTGTCATACTTTGCCTGGCTCGATTTCTCTTTTTTCTCTTTCTCTCTCTGGGTTTCATACTCGAGACTGCGGAGTAGCCTTGATTGAATTCGGTGGCGTCGGTTACAGCGCAGGTGAACTGCATGAACATTTGCTGCCGCTTCATTTGATACTTATGTGTTTGAGAACAGACTTGACGCTGAATTTGTTTTACTGATTATATTGTTGCGTCTAGCTCTTTTCGAAGCCGCGTTGGACATCGAGTGACTGCTTTGCGTTTCCGGTTTGCCAAAAGTCCAGGCTGGCAATAACATCGGTGCCGAATTCGTCCTCGTATGAATATAGGATCTGGATTTGTTAGTTTTTATTTCCATAGCCATCCATGAATCGAAATGACGTACCTCTCTTGTTGATGTATGTAACCACCTAATGTTCTTCCCAGTGATGATATGCACAAGGCCACCACTCTCCATATGCCGAATCTCAATAAAACTAGGCTCAAAAGCAAGGATGTATGGGTTGAAGATTGCAAAGGCCTGCGGTGTACCCTCCCAGGTGATCTTCCAGTCTGGTCGTGCTCGCCAGCCGTTGCGGTTGACAAAGAATGAGTAATCCGTGTAGCACAACAGGAACTCGCTTGCCATGCGCTCAATGTGAATTGGCTTGATGTTCTCCTTCCGCACAACAAAGTCGAGGGATGTGTCAGCCTGGTCAAGAAGTGACTGCGTTTCGAGTGTTTCCAGACTGACCACTTCAAACCCACGTGCGCAACCAACGCAGAGCTTGGAACGCAAGAAATGAATGGACGTCGACTCCGTAGGAATGTAAAATTCTTTGTAGGGCTTGAGCTGATCGGCACCGCCCGTTGATAGCATCATCTTCGCGAAACCAGACTTCTTGTTCTTGTTGCCCATCTGCTCCTTGGGTTCGTATACCTTGATTGTAGTCGACAGCGCCGACGTCTTGACCGCAGCGACCAATTGTTGGCCCAAGCAAATGCCAGCCTTGAAGAAGTTGGCATGGCAAATCTTTCGGGGACGCTTGGCCATGGCTTGCGACTCGTCGGGCTCCAGAGCATCGGTCGAGTAGGAGTATAGAGTTTTGTCGGCCAAGACCAGCACAATGGCATGTTGCTCGAGAACTTCGATCTGGGTAACGCCCTTGCAGTCCAGTACGCGACGAGGACGTATCGAAGCATCCTTTGGCTTGCGCTCCACAACAAATACACCATTATCCGTTCCAAGGGCCAGTTTGCGACCGCCATCTGCATCCTGTTAGTATTTGACTGAGTCAAACTTGAAATGTACTCACCCAGAGGAACAGCACATGTAACCCGGATAGTAGTAGGAGAGTTAAGAGAGAAGGGACCCTCGTGGACGATAGTCTTAGTAAAGATGTTGCTGCGCTCCCTCAAACTTCGCTGCTGTGAATCAATGTGCTCCATCCATTTTTGCTGGGAGATTGGCGTGCTCGCAAATAGAGTCAATTCATATCCACCCTTTCCAAGATGCTTAAAGGTAATGGGATAGCCTTGCTGTTTGGGATCATTGTTCTTTGGGGTTGCCGCAGCAATGGCCTTGCCAGCAATCAAGTTTGCTGAAGGCCTCTTTGCAATGCCCAGCTTGGGGTTGACTTCCTCCATTTGCGTAATGACCAAAAGTTCCAGAGGTATTGGCTTTTTGTAGACTTTTTGCTCCTCACGCTTGTTCACAGTCTTCGCACGCACCAACAGAACAGCATGGTCAAAGAGGTAGCAGGTAATGTCGCCAGTGGCCTCGGTCGGCGTCTTCTTCAACGTTCCCTTGAATACCAACTGTCGATTCTCGTCCGTCAACTTTAAATCGACAAACTCGCCAGGTCTGAACTTGAGATCCTTGTTGAGCTGCATAAGGTTGAAGTGGTTTTCTGCCTTGCCGGACTCAATGTTGACCTTTGACAGCGTGTCCTTGATGATGCTAATCACCTTAGGAATATCTTCTTTGTCAGGGTTGTCGTCCGCGGTGTACTTGGCAATGTTCTCCAAAAGCAGCGGATATCTGGCCAGCCTTGTGGTTGGCTTCGTAAGGTAACCGTTGAGCTCCAGCTTTCTTGATTCCTTCATCCTCTCAACTTCGTCGACGAATTTGGCAAAGGCTGTGTTGGTGCGCTTTTCATGCTCAAACTCGTACTTACCGAAGAGCTGGTTAGCACCGTACTTGATGAATGGCGCAAAATGAGGTACGAATTCCAGGAAGATGTCTCCAATGTTTCGGACAACGGCCTCCTTTTGCTGGCGTCTGGTAAGTTGCTCGGCCATGCGGGAATTGACCATGTAGACCTCTTGGCAGTTGGAAAAGACCGTACGGACAAACTTCTCGCGGCGGTGCTCGGGAATTGGTGACGTCGCGGGATTGCGCAAGGGCTTCATCCAAAAGTCTCTAAGGTACTCGAGATCCTTGACGAAATCGCGCTCAGTGTACATGAGCTCAGAGATGACCTCTTGTCGCTTCTGCTCCTTCTCCGACACACTGTCCGAAATCTCTTTTGGTACGGTGTTAATCCATAGTTTCTGCTCTTCTTGGTCTTTTTCCTCGTGCAAACTTGCTCTGGATTCCTCGCGCTTGAGACCGGGTTGGATGCGCATGTTGAGACGGGCTTGCTGCTCCAGACGGCGTGGGCATGCAATTGAGTAGCACAGACGGTCACGTGTACATGTGGGAGAGTAGCACTCGGTCAACAGAGTGAAGACTCCGTTGATTTCAGACTTGTCCTCCACCATGGTCTCACGGAACTGGTATATCTCGTTTGTCGAATCTCGCAAGCGGTGCGCGTACGTAACATCGTGGAAGAACTTTTGCGCGTCAAGGGACCGGCCCAAAAGGAGTGCTAGATTACGGTCGGTAGTTTTGATAATGAAAGAGATGAGATCAACAGCATCCGCACCCGTAAAAGCACTCTTGTAAACAAGGCCATCTTTTTCCTTTTCAGAAAGAACCACTCGGTCTTGGAAGGTGTCGGCAACACGAGATAGCAGGGCAGGGTAGACCAAAGGTGCCCGTCGCTGAGCAGCAGGCACTTGTTGTGCGGGGACGAGCGAAGTCATGGACTGGTTGGAAGTCCTGTTGTTGCTGGAGCTGCTTCCGAGTGTTTGGGACGAGTCTGGGCGAGAGCTAATGGACGTCATAGTGCTGGTACGCTCTGAAGGAGGGACAATTGCGGATGCCATGGACATTGTGCGCGATTGATTCGGCATGCTTCCTTGGCTCACACTCCTAGGATTGTGCGGCAGTCCCATGGTTGGGTGTTGGAGGTGGCCGTGCGGTCCAGTTGACATTTCAGATTCACCAGATTCTCGCCTTCGACTTGGTATGATTCTGCCGCTCATTGTCTGCGTATGCTCAGGATCCCTTATGTACGAGGTCATGGACATTGTCCGCTCATCGGGCCGTTCTGGCACCACACGTCCTTGTGCTGTGGTCCTGGCCATGTGGTTCATGTAAGGCTGCTGGCGGAACGTGTTTGCGGAGGATGGATGGGATGGCCCGCTAGGGTTGAACTGTGGGCGCGGGTTCAAGGCAAGCGATTGTGAACGGTAAGGGTCCGAGTTCATAGCAGGTCCTGGACCGCCAGGGAAGCGATTGGGAATGGGCTTGTTGTAAGGGGGTTGGCCAGGAGAAGAGATGCGGGAGTCGAAGCGCTGGGGCTGGCCGTATGGCTGGCGCTCAGGGCGAAGGGGCTGCGGCAGGTACTGAGGCTGCGGTTGGCGTTGCTGCTGCTGTTGCTGTTGCCCGTCAGGATATCGCGGGTGTTGACCGTAACCGTTTGGCATAGGACGATTATAAGCATTCGGCGGATCTATGGGGCGTTGCTCTCCGAGACTTGGTCCCGTGCGCTGATCGTACTGTGGGTGAGGACGACGATCGTAGCCGTTGACGGGCTGGCGAATTGGCGGGGCGCGCTGCATCATGTCGGCCGTCTGGCTGGACATTGTGGCAGCGCGGTCGGGGATGTTCCTGTGCGACTGCGATGTCATGGTCTGGGAGCGGCCGGCCATGGACGGGCTGGCACCGAAGATGTTTGTGAAGGCGGTTTCCCTTGCGCCCGAGGGCTGGCCATGGTTTTGGCCGCGCGCATAGTCCGGCCGCTGCTGGTTGCCGTAGTCGGCCATGTCTCTTCAGTCCACAGCGGATCTAGCTTGTCGCGAGCATTCGCAGCGCTGCTGGGGCGAGGCGGTGGACGTGGGCGAGGGCTTTTTGATACAAGGGATTCGGCGGCGTAGCCGGAGCAGCAGAGCCGGCACGAGGGAGGCGCACGAGTCGAGGCGACTGGCGGGCAGAGCGGCGAGTCACGCTTGTTGTTTTTCACCTGGATGAGGGCGTGCTGGCGAGCGAGGGTGGACGTGGGCGTGGGCAGGGCGGCGGGGTGTTGCAGAGAAGGGTCAACAGGGCCACCGCTCCGGCAGTTGAGGGAACAAGCCGCCCAGCGAGGGGGGAGGGGGAGGCAGCGGGTGCGAGGAGCCCGTGATGAGCAGAAAAACGGCGGCAGCTGGCGAATGGGTGTGGCCCGGGCAGGATGGGGGTTGCAGGTCACCTATGGGGTAGCGTTGGCTGAGGGGAGAGGGGGGCGCTGGCCGGCTTTCCTCACAGCTCGCGACGTTGGGGAGAATGGCGGTGGTGCAGGTGTTGGACCGGCATGCGCTTGGCATCCATTCGCCCTCCTCACCAACCGCCTGGCCGCATCCCAGCTGTCTCCGACGACGCTTCAACCACCACGACCCTCGCCCACACAAACCCCATCCACCCTCCTCTGTCGCGAGCATCACAGGCACCATGTCTTCCAACGAGCTCGCCCCGAGCTTCGCGCCTTTCTTTGGCATGGTGAGTGCCCCCGGCCGCGCCCGTGTCATGACTTCATAGCTAACAGCCACGCAGAGCGGAATCGCGTTTGCAGTGAGTAGCTCCTCTTCCCTATTGCAGCTGGCGAACTAATGTGCCAACTCCACCCAGATGATATTTGGATGTATGTCGCCCCCAGGACGCGTATTCATGTTGCACAGGAGCTAATCAAAGCAGGTGCCGGAGCTGCCTATGGCACCGCCAAAGCTGGCATCGGCATTGCTGGTATCGGGACATACAGGCCAGACCTGATCATGAAGGTGCGCCGCCCTGCACCGCTCACACAAAGCTCCATCTAACTTCGCCAGTCGCTCATCCCCATTGTTATGTCGGGTATCTTGGCCGTCTACTCACTCGTCATATCCGTCCTCATCGCCAGCGACATCAAACCCCCGCCTAACAACACATACTCGCTGTATGCTGGATTCATGCACATGGCTGCCGGATTGTCAGTTGGTCTGTCGGGTCTGGCTGCAGGATACGCCATCGGAATTGTGGGCGACGCTGTATGTCCAGTCGTTAAGAGGTGGTAGAAAAGAGAGAAAAAGGCTAACTGCGGCAGGGCGTGCGCTCCTTTATGAGCCAATCGAGAATCTTTGTCGGCATGGTGCTCATTCTCATTTTCGCAGAAGTCTTGGGTCTTTACGGGTACGTCTCCCAACCCAGAACACGCCAACGTGGTCCGCGCGCGACAACGACGGCGCTATGCAGACTGCACGATTGCTCATGTGCTGACTCGACTAGACTGATTGTTGCCCTCATTCTCAACACGCGAGCAAGCGGCTGAGCGGACAAGAAAAGGATTACTTGTATTGTACGACTACATGGTGTAGAAATACTCGATTGAGCCTGCAACACATTGGCGTTTGGGGTCCGGAACTGGCGCAGGTCAAGACAAGACGCAGGCCGCATACGCACTTTAAGGCGATTTACGCGGTCTGGGCAAGAAAGAGAGCTTTTGGATCAGAGTTATATATATAGGCATTTGTGCATGGCGGCAGTTGGGGCGGGTAGAGCCCTGCATGTGAAGTAGCGGTATCAATTTGAAGGCCGGCAAGCACGCCGAGAGCAGCGTCGGGCGCGGAGTTTGTCGACTTTAGTGTGAATGCGACGAGCCGTTATTTGCAGCGTACCGTGGTTCATGCACATGCATGTCGGATGATTCAGGGCGGCTTACTGTAAGCCGCAAGACATCAGCTGCCAGCCAGGCCCAAATGCCGCCTACTGCCACCCCACGGCGGCTCGTGTTGCCAGGGCATACTCTACTTACATGTAGTGCATATACACATGTACTTAAGTACAGTAATTGGGCACAGCAACCAGGGCCGTCGGATAGCGTGGCCTGGGGCGAACAAAGGGATGCTGCAAGCAGTCAAGACGACTGGTCCACAGCGGGCCGGCTTACTTACGCTCGCAGGGCAGGACAGGGCGTGTATTCGCAGAGCCCGCCAGCCCACCAGGGTTCGGCCGGCGAGTGTTGCATGTTCCCCACGCCTGGTGCGTCATCTTTTGCAGCAATGCGCCTCGTTCTGACCCCCGCTATCCTCCTGTCGCGCCCGCGCCCGCTCCCTCGTGCCCATCCTATCCCACCCCATCTCTCCAGCGCCCACCAAGGAAGGCCCATGATTGTGCTCTGCCACCTGCCTGGCTGCTCTGCCTAACCCCAGGCCCGCCCTCCATTCACCCTTCCTGCCCGGTTTGCCCACCACCTACGCAAACACTGCCATTGACCCGTCGCCGACTGCCCGTGTCTGCCATGTGGTGCCTCTGCTACTGAGCCCTGCCACAAGAACGGAACCCGCCTCTCCGCTCCCTAATTCCCTCACCCCTCGCTCCTGGCTACCTCGTCCACTGCGGCCACGAGCTAGCTCCCCCCATCGCCATGGCGACTGCCTTCAAAAACATGCTCCACCCGCTGCACCACCATCGCGACAAGAAAGAGCCGCCCCATTCCGGCCCCTTGCACGACCGTACCGACTCGGCCATGGACAAGCCGCGCGAACAGGAGAAGCAGCAGTTGGCGCAGTGGGAGGCCCAGAAGCATACCCTCACCCCCGACGAAATCGACATTGACCCCCAGAAGAAGCCCGTCGGCCACTCGTCAAAGGTTCTGCGAGAGGAAGACTTTGAGCTCGTCAAGACGCTTGGAACTGGCACCTTTGCGCGCGTCTGGCTCGTGCGGCTCAAGGACGCAAAGCCCGGCGACGAGAACAAGGTTTTTGCTTTGAAGATTCTACGCAAGGTGGACGGTATGCACGCCCCGCAACAAGTGACCACTGCGCTGCCGCTGACCGCCTCGTCCTAGTCATCCGTCTCAAACAAGTCGAGCATGTCCGGAATGAGCGCAATGTCCTCGCAAAGGTCGCCGGCCACCCCTTCATAACAACCATGGTCGCCAGCTTCCAGTCGCTCGATTCGCTTTACATGGTGGTATGTAGTCGCATATACGCATAAGAGTTGGCAATCGCTAACAATTAAACCAGCTCGACTACTGCCCTGGCGGCGAAGTATTCAGTTATCTGCGAAGAGCACGGCGCTTCAACGAGCCCACTTCGCAGTTTTACGCCGCCGAGATTGTGCTAATATTAGAATTTCTGCACGAGCGCGAGGGCGTGGCATATCGTGATCTAAAACCAGAGAATATCCTCATAGACGCCGAGGGTCATCTCAAATTAGTAGATTTTGGGTTTGCGAAAAAGGTAGACAACAGTATGTTACGTCATCGGTCGCATGTGGGGAGTGGAGACTGACAGCTCGCCTAGGAGAGACGTACACGCTCTGTGGTACTCCCGAGTACCTGGCTCCAGAGGTCATTCGTAATACAGGTACGATCTGCATCACACGTGCGATTGGTACCCCACTGACAGAATATCAGGCCATGGCACAGCAGTCGATTGGTGGGCGTTTGGCATCCTTGTGTACGAATTCCTCGTTGGGCAACCGCCCTTCTGGGATCAGAATCCTATGAAGATCTACGAACAGTATGTTTCGAAACACAGGGGATGTAAGGTTTATACTAATCTTCTGTAGAATTGTAGAAGGACGCGTCCGCTTTCCATCCGCAATGTCACCGACTGCAAGGGATCTTATTTCCGGCCTCTGCACGGTCGACACCTCCAAGCGTCTGGGAAATGTCGCTGGTGGTGCTCAGCGCGTCAAAGACCACGAGTGGTTCAAGGACATTGATTGGCAGAAAATCTATAACCGCGAAACACAGGGGCCTATTGTACCACATCTACGGGGCCCAGCTGATACGCGGAATTTTGACGAGTATGAGCCAGAATCAGAAAACAGAGAACCATACACCAAGGAATTGAGTGACAGGTGGGAAGAGAGTTTCAAGGACTTTTAAATCAGAGGTATAGAAGAGGGCGTGCCAAGAGGGAATTGGAAAGATACTCAGCATGCTAAGAGGACAAAGGGGAAAGACAACTCAATGTGTGCTTTTTCAAGCTCAAGAATATCTACAAGAAGAGCATGTCACGCGAGAGTAGAAAGTGGGTACAAGGACTACAACCTCCCAGCCCACTGGGCTTGTCTCAAAAGTCCCATATACGAGCTTATCAGCAAACAGCTCGTATCCATCGAACCGTTGGAAGGAAACAGGCGCATATTCAGGAAGGGAGGAGGAGGAACGGGTATGCGAGAGCTTCAAGCTCCATTATTGTCATTGCTATCATGTCTCTCTCATCTTTGCTCGATCACGAAAGGGGGGCAATATCACGCGTGCGTTACCAGGGACAATTCGTAGAAGTTTTGTTCTAAATGGAAATAACCGTATTCTTCTAACATTATTCTTCGAATGCGTAAGCACGATCCTACGTCAATACTCTCATCTTTAAAAAAAAACACGACCCAAGTCTAGATATTTTTAAAACGGTACGTATGTTTTTTTTTGTTGTTAAACTTTTCGCCTCTATAAACCTCCCATGCCTCCTCACCTCCGTCCAACAACCCACGCAAACAACCCTCCTTTCTTCTTCTTCTTCTTCTCTTCCTTCTTTATCTCTTCCTCCTTCGCCTCTCCATCACTCTCACTCTCACTCCCCCCATCAACATTCAAATCCTCATCATTCAGCACCCGCGGGAAAAACGTAATCTCCCCGCTCCTCGTGCTGCCGCAGAGAGACTGTGTGCAGCGAAGTCGCGCAAAGCACGTCTCGCATGTGCGGAGTTCGTAGGTTGAGGGGTGGGAGGTGAGGAGGGAGGTGCAGGAGGGGTAGTGGGGTGGTGGGGTTGGTGGGGGAGAAGGAGAGGGGGTGGGGGGAGTGGACATCTTGGTTGGATGTTATTGTGTCGAGTAGGTGTTTGGCTACGAATTTCGGAGTGATTGCTCAAAGTCAATCTTGCCTAAGATGAATGAATGTATGGTTTTGATGGAGATGGGAAGAAGTCCGGAAGCGGGGGGGGGGGGAATACAGGGCTGGATAGGAATGTGCAGGGAGGGGGGAAGTGTGGGTGTATATTGGTGCGAGGGGTGAATATACAATAACATGTATTTTGGGAGTGTAAGTGTGGGGTTAATGTACAGTGTCTTGGGTTGGTGATAGATAGAATCACGTGGCTGTGTGAATGATTCACTCTTGCTAATATTGGTATAGGGTTCTGTACTTGCGTAGGCACTGTCTGAAAATTACTATTCAAGTTGAATATCACTCTGCCAAGCCCCATTACCTGGTAGGTGAGTTTTAGGAAATTGCTTGTATGTTTCACCACGCTTGTGGCAGAGGGTTCACGCGCGCGCTAGTATTATAACTCGACAATATCTCACGACGCGAAGTGCTTTACCTCCTCCATCGCAGTTGACACTGTGATTGCATCTGATATGCCACTCCATACTATCTCAACTCTCATTTGATCGAGCCTCTACCTTGAACACGATTTCAAGCTCTTTGCAAATGAATTGGTCCCGCCGAAACCTCCTCAAATCTCGTCAACCAACTTGGCCCTCATTTCCGCATTTCCAGCAGTACATAGTGACCTCACAGAACACTAGTATTCTTCAACGCTGCCATGTGGACCAATTTTACAAACACGCTTCCAATCGATGGCTCTGGAACGAAAAGCATCAGTTTGCTCGCTGTTACGTCGAGTTCCATCTACCAGGACTCCTTCAAGTCTCAGTGCAAGCAATTGGAACTCGGTCTTGCGTCAAGGTTGGGAAACTACCTGGAGGAAACTTTAGCAAGGTGTTTCTGATTACTATGGATGACAGCTGGGAATTAATTGCTAAACTGCCAAACCCGAATGCTAGACGGCCGTAGTTTACGACGACTAGTGAAGTCATTACTATGGACTATGTAAGGGCTCCTTAACTTATCATATCTGATAATTACTGATTAAAAGGTATACTATAGGTTCGAAATGTCCTCGGCATCTCAGCGCCCCAGGCACATGGCTGGAGCTCCTCGACAGATAATCCCGTTGGAGCATAGTACATCCTGATGGAACGCAGTAAGAGGAGTGGAATTGGGCACTATATGGCACAACATGTCTTGGAGGGAAAGACCTGAGATTGTTAAGACCCCAGTTGGGTACGAGAAAGCCTTTGTTTCTGCCAATCTTCCCATGTATGAGAGCTTGTATTATGCAAAGGACCTACCTAGCCCGGGCCCGAGTCAACTTCTTGACTCCGTCGACTCGATAGACGAGGGATAAGTCTTTGTAGTCGGTCCCACAACTAATAGGGCATTCTTCGACCAAGGGAGAGACTCTGTCGAAGTAAATCGAGGGCTATGTAAATCCTCTTACCTTCTCTATTATGCTCGTCCTAAGCTTATTAGATTACAGTGTCTTTGCCCAACGAATATGTCCATTCCCCCGCCGCCCGAGATCTAGCGTGCATTGAGAAGTTCTCGTCGTATCCAGCTCAACAAGGGCTATTCAGCGGTCCTGACCAATACCGTCCAACCAGAGCGCTGAAGGTCCGAGTCTTCCAAGATTATCTGAAAGTTGCAACCCATATTCTGCCTAACGACGCCAATTTCTCGAAACAAACTCTATGGCATTCCGACCTACATACTGATAACATCTTCGTTGGCCCTTCCCAGCCGACAAGAATCCTTAACATCATCGACTGGCAAACGGTTAATGTTTCCCCGCTCTTCCTCCAAGCACGCCATTCTTAGCTCATCGAGTCCAAAGGGCCAATACCAGAAAGCTTGGAGCTCATAGCACTCCCTGATCATTTTGAGGATATGAATAAGGAGGTACAACATCAAACCAAGAATCTCCGGGCTACTCAGTCTCTCTATAAGCTCTATGAAATCCTCCTGCTCAGGCAATGGTCCGGAGACCGCTCATGCCCTGCACTTTCGAGACAATCTGCCTGGCCAAATTATCGGGCTGGTAAGTCCACTATTCAGCGATGGCGAGTCCCAATTCTACAGGGAATGCTGATTCGACTTCAGGAAGAGTGGGCCACACGTATTGGGTCTTCCATACCGTGCTTCCTGTCTTTTATTCTCGAGGAAAGGACGCAGCAGCGGCGTCTCGAGGCGAGTTGGAGCCGAGGTGTCGAGCTAATGCATGAGGTTTTGACCGAGATTGGGGCATACGAGGGATGGGATGGTTGGGTCAACCATAATAACTACACCGTGTATAAGGAGCGGTTGGCCCGGTGTCACGAGGAGGTTCTCGATCGCTATGCGAAAAATGAAGAGGATAGCAATTAGTGGATTCAAGTCTGACTGTTTGAAGGTAAAACATATCCGCCGACTGGTTTGTAGATTGGTACACATAGGTTAAACATTCCTGATAGGAAAATGACACACAGGAATGTGCACTTGTGAGACCTAGATATATAGCAACAAGTTACTACCTATTTTACCTATTCGTGATACATATTTATCAGTGTGATCTTATAATAGCAGTTTTGTAAGTTGAGTGACTGTTACAGATGTGTAGGGGTTAAAGTCTCCGAGAGGTTATCATAGGCAATGCACAATTACGTAGAGTAGCAACTCGAAAGGACATAAGAGAAAAGAGAACTTGCATAGAAGTGCCTGTTTGGTGTCGCTGCCGAGCGATAGCGGCTCATTGGTGTCTCCAAAGACTTACAGCCACCAACTAGTTGATCCATCAAGATGTTCAATGTCCTCCCCAAAACCTCCCTTATACCGCGTATACTAGCAAAGTTCGGAGTTATGATAGTAAGTCACTAGTTATAGTTTGAGGTTAGTAAGTTGTAGCGAAAGACAAAGCATAACGTACAGATAGCAACTGGAAATGTGATAAGAGAAACGCGAGCTTGCGTTGGAGCGGCTATATGATGCCGCGTGCTACCGCACAATGCCAGAACCAAGAAAGCGACAGAAGCAGTAATTAGTAGTACAATGATGGATCTGGCGGAGCTGCTGAGCAGCTGGTCTAAGTACATGATGTTCGCAAAGGCGTCACGTGTCAGTGAGATAACATCGCTGAAGAGGAACTGTGATCGATTGTTATGTTATGGCTGACAAGTCAATCTAGGCGTCTTCGAAGGGCTCCTCGACCTCCATGTAAATGGCTGGCTAGGTTGTGAATGTCGTCGTCGTCGTCTTCCTCGTTGCGCTAGTGCTCAGGTCGTAGAGTACGTCTGCGACTATCAAATCCACCTTCCCAGTGTAGGTCTGGGAAGAGATAGGACAGTAGAGCAAGAATTCAGTCTTCTTGCAAAGTATATCGTTCAGTTGATTGCACTTGTCATTGTTTCCCTCGAAAATCCCCAAGAAAGAGGCTGTTCCGTCTAAAGATTCTGAACGAGATCGACCTGATTGGTCTCGAAAACTGACGATAGAAGCTAATTGGCGTCGCCCGCGAGCGATGGTGATTGATTGCTGCAAGTATTGAAAAAGTGTGGTTGGCAGAATTGATGAATTGGAATCGTGACAGATCCAACTAATGTACTGCTTATGCTGTAGAAGTGTCAATTCTCATTGTTGCCAGAAGTTACAGCCAGTGTTTATGAGCCCGGAGCTCTACCACACCCCACTTTTACTTTGCATCTGCCCTGAATCCATTGCCATCTTTTTTCATAGTTCCTTGTCTTGTATAATGGTTTGACAGTTCGTCCGTATTGAGTCGTGACCGGGGAACTAAGGGTCTCGGATGCAAGGCGGCGTCGCGAGGCTGGAGATGTGGAAGTGGATGAACTGGTCGTTCCACGTGTGCAAGGATAGTGTGACGAGAACGAAAGTGGAGTAGCATCTGGCAAAAGGGTCAAGTTGGGGGACTCGATATCCAGTTGAGGTTCTGGTTTTGCCATCTGGACAGTCCGTTTCTTGTTATATGCTAGTCTGAGCCTGGAAGCCACCGCCACCTAGACTGTGACTTCTCCGTACACTGAGTATTGCACCTTCTACGTTAGTGCGCCCTTAGCGACTGCCTTGCCCAACGATGTTTATTGATAGCTGTCTGGTTAGTGTAGCAGGTGAGCGACGATGGGCTACCCTGCCGTACACGCAGAGTCCTTATCCGACCATGTCGGATATTTGCAGCTAGATAGTACGTAGGGGTGGTATTACGGCGGAGACCAATCAGATCACAGTCGGATGAGTAACTGTTAGTGACGTCTGACGCGAATCAGACGGCTGTATAGGGCCTGTTAGCTTAAATATATAGTACTGTCAGCGCAGGTATTAAGCCGCATAATCAAGACTGTGAATGGGCTGTATCCTGTTGCACGGCCCAAAACAAAACATTAATGTTATGGAGTTCAACAAATCACTGCGATAGGAGAAAGCACCTGTGGTCAACTAAATGCACTAAGACTGTTTAGTGTCAAGAATGAATGCTAGTGGAGAATAACTGGGAGAGTTCTGATAGGATTGGAGGAATGGCAGTAGTTTATGTAGGTTTTCTTTGTCTAGAGTGTTTTGTATGATTCATAGGAACCCTACACGGGTGGATACGAGGAGTTACTGCGATGGATGCGGTCGGAGAGCTTGTTACAATGGGAAGTTTGTTAGTAGTTAGTGTAATAGGGGTTAAGTAGTTTGAGGACTGGAAGGAAATCCAATTAATGGTGGTGGTGGTAGAGGAAGAGGAAGAGGAAGAGGGAAATCGCCGATTTGTACTAACATATTATAGGTGTATTCTCTAACGACCCAAAGGTGGACGCGGCAATGCGGTGCTAGTGCGCGTAGCGAGAAGTCATTTGGGGCTTGTAAGTGTCCTCTGTTTTGTTCACTTGTTGCACGATGTGCTAGTAAAGTCTAGAGATTCAAGATGGGATATTGTGGTGTTGTTTTCTATTAGTTATTAGATAGACACTTGCTAGGTAGAAAGTGCGAGTGATGCGCTCTAGTTAATTACACTATATGTGATAGACTGCCGTATAGTCAGCATTAATATCATATGTAAATGATGACGACGTTAATTACGACGCTAGTGGCACTCAATTTTAGGATGGCCCCTTGGCTATTCACCGTATATTGACAGCTCTACATTCCAAGTGTATCTACAAGTGTTGTGAAGGGGGACAACACATGCACTCGTGATTTTCAGTGTTTGTGGGATAGCTTTCCATGATGGCAACCATGGAAACAACAAAAGTCTCCCACTTGAAAGATCAGCCTTAAGTACTTGGTATTTTATCAGAAGTAGCGGAGTGTGTTAGTGTTATCTTGAACTTATTAGTATGACATGACTCGCTTGGAGTGCGAATAATGGAATCCCTATCGGAGCAGAAGATATTGTCATGAACGAAGCAATAGGCTGTTGAATCCGTACATGATGCAGTGTGAGACAAGTTTGAGAGACACACCCTCTTACAATCGAATGCCGACATCTCGAATGTCGTTTCGCCTGAATGAATTGGTGTAATCATGCCCTATGAGTCGACAACCCAATCTGAATTGAAACTAGCCTTAGCTGTTGGTCCTTGTGAAACTGGCTAGTGTGTTCGGGCCGAACCTTAATCATAAGGGGGGCCCGACTGTAAGGATGGAGGAACGTTGGCCTTGAAAGCTGAGAATTGAAAGATATCAGTACTGACTTTTTGGCAGCGCTATTGAGTTGGAAATTGCAAAGTAAAGAATTGTATGGTTAGTAGCCAAAGCTGCAGCTGCAGTGACTCGATACACGTGTTTGGTGGTTGAGAAATGGCTTGTGTTGCGAGAAGAATGAGGTTGTTGGCAAGGCGTCTCTGCAGCCACTAGTGCTTGTCAAGGAGGCTAAGCGACTGGGCAGCCATTCGCCAACCAGCCTGGGGCGCTGTGCTGACTACATGTGGACCTTTGCGATTGTTGGTATCCTACAACTTGATGTTGTTTGACCTCCCAGAGTCACCAGGTATTTTCTCGTCAATAGCAGCAATGCGATAGTGTAGCCGAGCGAATGAGAGCTAGAGATGTTTGCAGCCAAACAGATTGCTTAGAGAACTGCATGTCGGACCACCAGTAGGATACGGATCGGAGAGGTCTGCATTGGGAAGAGATGGCTGAGACTACAGACGAGGTGTGAGCATGTGCCTTGGTGTTAGGGCAAGAGCAATCGGCATTGATTGCACGTGTCAACCAATTGGCGTTTGTGAATTTGTTCCAGCCACTGTGGCGCATGCCGGCCAGATTTGAGCAAGATTCCAAGTTTGACCGTAGTGCTACTTGGAGCTAGCGGACGGGTTATGGGTGGCAATGGCAGGGAGAATCGACGATGGGTATGCTGGCTAGAGAGACACTAGGTGCAGTTTGTGGGGAGCGAATGGGCATGGCGAAGACAGAGGTGAGATTGGGCGTGGATGAGCTGGCGATGGGGTTCCACCAGGATGGCCTGTGATTGTGACGTTGGGCCATCATGTCACTGCCATCAAGTGAGACGGACCAGGGAACAGGCAATCGTGAATGAAACCGGTGTATGCTGCAGGTTTGGCTCTGGACTCGCCCGGCGGTATGCAAATGACGCGTTGCGCATGCAGAGCAGATGCAGGCGGCGGGATGGGCGGACGTGACAATGGCATAAGGGCGGGTGGTGGACGATGAGGAGGATGCTCTCTCCCTCGCCCATGCTCTTCTATCCTCCGCCCGGTCCAAGCGCTGGAGATTGGACATGTCATACAACTGACTGGGCTCGCAGAAGCACAACACAACGCACTTTGTTTTGGCGCCGTCCGATAACCCTCTGGCTTGTGCCCGTCCGCTCCTTTTTGGTTTTGTCGTTTCTTTACATCCACACACACATACTTACACTGTTCTCCTGTGCACGCTCCCCGCCAGCCACGGTCGATGAGCACATGCAGCGCGCGCATCCGGCGCATCCCAGACTAAGCCCGTCCCCCATCGCCCCTTGGCTCTGTGGCGCACCAAAGAGCCAGACCCGCGGACAGGACGACGGGTAATTTCTGCCCTCGCAATTCACTTTGATAAATTGGCCATCACCGCCACGCACCACGGCCGCTGAGCGCTTCCCACAACTGCATGCTGGCCAACTCGGGCTCGTTGCCGGCATGAGCAACATCAAGACACGGCTGCAAAAGGCGCGGTCCAAGTTCTCGCGCCGCAACAGCGAGGCGTCGACGAGAGCACGCTCGATAGCATCGTCGGCGGGCAGCGACCGGCATGGCCACGCGCCGCCACCGCCGCTGAGCAGCCCGCTGCGCAAGAGCGTGTCGCTGCCAAAGCTGGCGGAGCCGGCGGCGTCTAGGGCGTTGCGGTCGGGGGCGCATGCCGACGAGGACGAGGAGTCGGTGGTGTTGGGCAGGGCAGCGACCGAGAGTCAGGCCGACGCAGAAGCAAGCACCGGCAGCATCAATACGTCGAGAGACGGGCGGTCGAGCTGCACCCAGGCCAGCACCGCGCCCAGCAGCTCCCACGACGCCAGCAAGCCCTCTGCCGACGTGCCCATTGTGTGCCCCCAGGTCACGCTCGAGGCTCCCACGCCCGTCCACCCCGGAGCGCCGCCTGCCGAGCTCGACCGCCCTGCCCTGCCCGACTCGCTTTCTTCAACTCCCTCGTCTGTCCCCGCAACCACGACGACAGCCACAACGACAGCGACAACCACCTCGCTCCCCTCATCGCCCACCCTCGCCCGCCACCACTCCGCCATCACCACGACCTCTGCCGCCGATGATCGTCTAATCACCAACCTACTAGGCCCCAACTCCCTCCAGGCCGCCACGTCCTCAGGCCCGCCCACGGCCATCAACCACGCTGGCGCGCCGCCGTCTGCAGCCCGCACCGCCGCCATGCTGCACCGCAAGATCTGGGTCAAGCGGCCCAATGCCTCGGCCACGCTCGTCCAGATCAGAGAGGACGACCTGGTCGACGACGTGCGCGACATGATTCTCAAAAAGTATGCAAACTCGCTGGGCAGGAGCTTCGACGCGCCAGACGTTACCCTGCGCATTGTGCCCCGCGATAGCCAGCGCGCAGGCGAACGCACCCTGGGGCCCGAGGAGGACATGTGCCGCACCATCGACGCCTACTTCCCCGGTGGCCAGACGGTCCACGAGGCCCTCATCATTGACGTGCCCTCGCGACGCACCCCCAAGCCATCGCCCCGCGTGCCCCCCTACTACCACCATGAAGACGGCATTCACCCCCAGACCGAATACTTCCCGCCCATGTCGGCCATCACCCCGTCGCCAGCTGTCATGAGCGCCAGCCTGCAGCATCCTCACGACAACCGCATCCCTGTGCCCCACCTCCACTCCATATCCGTCCTGAACACCGGACAGCTACCTAACCTGCCATCTCCCGGCGGCACACGGCGCGGGCCCATACATCCACATCGTCCCAAGTACAACAGAACACACACCGCCTCTCCTACCACCCTGGGCGGCGGTATTCCCTCTTCTGCCACCTCTATCCGCCCCGCAAACCGCCCACGGCACGACTCGTCAGCATCCGAAGCAAAGAACTCGGCAGCCTCGAATAACCCAATACCCACACCCCCTGTCCCCGCAGATCCAACGCCTCACCAGCAAACCCTCCAGACGTCGACCCCACCCACCCCGCGCATCTCATCACCGCAACTTAACACCAAGAAGAAGCGGAGAAAGGCCCTAGTAGAGCCGCCAGTTCTGCCTGCTGGGCTGCTGGACGGATCAGTGCCTCCTATCAACGTCTTAATTGTCGAAGACAACATCATCAACTTGCGTGTCCTGGGTGCTTTCATGCAACGATTAAAAGTTCGTTGGCAACGCGCAATGAACGGAAAAGAGGCAGTCACCAAATGGAAAGCTGGTGGATTTCACTTGGTGCTCATGGACATCCAACTGCCCGTCATGAACGGTCTTGAAGCAACAAAAGAGATTAGGCGGCTAGAGCGTGTCAACGGTATTGGTGTCTTCAGCAGTGGCAGCAGCGAAGCACCCAACACTAGGCTTGGGAACGATGGAAAAGGCCAAGACGAGCTAAGAGAGGACGACAAGCTAGGCGACAAGGGAATGTTCAAGAGTCCAGTCATTATTGTTGCACTCACGGCCAGTTCGCTGCAAAGCGACAGGCACGAGGCTTTGGCTGCTGGCTGCAATGATTTCTTGACAAAGGTAAGCTGATTCGCCTCTCTTGATGTAGAGTCTTGCTAATATTTCCTTTAGCCTGTAAACTTTGTCTGGCTTGAACGAAAAGTCAAGGAATGGGGCTGCATGCAGGCTCTGATCGACTTCGACGGTTGGCGCAAGTGGAAAGACTTTGCCGACAAGTCTGATAACAATGATACCACTTCAAAGCTTTCTGGCAGTTTTATGAGTGTTGCCCCGAGCAAAAAGGCTGTCAACGCTAGCCCAACCACGGCGACTTCAGAAACCAATGGCGTCAAGAAAGACGCTGAGACGGATAGGAAAAACAAGCGCAAGAGTCTGGGAGTAGTGCCGCAACCTGTGCTAAGAGAAGAGGCTGAACCACAGCCAGCCGAAGTCGATAGTGGAGACGACTGAGCACCACTGTCAACTCCCGTGGTACTATTAAAGCCCCTACCTGACCCTCTCTGCGATTCGACATGTCCTAACATCACAACTACTACCACCTCCAACCTATCTCTCTCTCTCTCTCTCTCTCTCACACACACACTTACCAATTACCATATTCCCTTGGCTGTAAATTGTCTTGAATATTTTTCCTTGCATTGTACGAGAACGACTAGCTCCATTTCCTTGTTTCGGCATTTCCATCTCATCATACGTGCATCTGCCCGTCTGCCGGTCTTTTGGGCAAGCTTTTTCTGCACACCTATCTTCATGTAATCTGGTTCTACGGTCTAGGGAAGGGAAGACTGGGCTCTGTTGTACACGTACACGATTTGAACGCTCAATTTGCGACAAGTGTTTGTTTGCTATAGCGTTGAAAGATGTTGAGAGGTACATGGTGTCCGCTCACTCTTAATGTTAATTTTTTGGATTCTCCATGCCTGATGAGTATATTATGTTAGTTCTTAAGAACGAAAATCAGGTGTCAACCCACGTGTGGAGTGGAGACGGTGTTCATGGGATAGAGTAGAGCTACGGTTTGACAGGGGTCCATCGTTGCCGGGCCAACTAGCTCGCTTAGACTTTCCGTCCAACAGTACCCTTGCACACGTTAAACCAGAGCCTCACCTCACCCACCACCCTCGACATCCCTTGTTCATTCGCTCAAAATGCCGCCAAAAGTCGTATATGGGAAGAGAAGAAATGGCGAGCGTAATGCGTTCACGAACTTGTTATCACCGGAGAAAGAAATCGCACCCAGAAACGTGAAAAGCCAAAATGCAGACAGCAGCACAACAAGTAACTGGCAGGAGCAGTTGTTGGAAGCGGTGGAAGCAGAGGGAAGCACGTTGCAAGCACCTGATGAAACTTCGGTACTGGAGAGGGCGTTTGATGATTTGCAGATTGACAAGAGGCAAAGTGCAAAGGAGGAGAAAACTACGACAAAGAAGAGAACAAAATCACAGAAAGAAGCCAAGGCCAGCCAGGATGTTGATGTTACCAAGGAGAACATTGCCCCGCTAGAGAATGCACTGGAACAGAGTATGAAGACACTAGCGATCAATGCTGCGGAAGATGAGGAAAACCGGAAGATGCTGCAGAAGCCCAGGAAGCCGAGAAAAGTGCTTAGCGACCGCAACATGAATGCCTCGAATCCCACAAACTGTCCGGTAGCAGCTGCACCAAGGCAGAAGAAGGAGAAGAAGCGCGCCATACCAACCCCGGTTCCTCAACTGCCCACTCCAGAACCGACACCTGAACCCGACGGCCTCTATTCCGTTTACGTTTCCCCATTACTAGCTCTCAGCGACAGGAAGGAGATCGTCGCATTTCAGGATTGGGCAGACGAGCTGGAGCCTCACTTTGAAGTTTCCAAAATTGCAGAAGCCTCCTTCTCAGAAGTGTATCGCCTATCCTCAACGTCATCAGCCAATGGCGTTAAAGAAGAGTCTGTTCTGAAGGTGGTGGCGCTCAAGACACCGCCCACTGTTCCTCTCCCATGTCAACTCCATGGCCGCGCTGTACGAGACCTTGGAGCGCAAATAGAAAAGGAAACAGCACAGCGAGGCGAAGATGACCAGTTCAAATCCCTAGTTGACGATGTATTATCAGAAGTTAAGCTCCTTCAAAACCTCACTCACATTCCCGGATTCACAGTTTTTCGCGATTTGACTGTTGTGCAAGGCCGGCCCTCGGCATCCTTTAACGATGCGTGGAAAGAATGGAATAAATCGCGCCCGCGCGGCAAGAAGAGCGAATTCCCGGATCCCAGTAAGAAATCCAGCTACGAAGAAAACCAACTCTGGGCAGTGGTGGAAATGCAAGATGCAGGTACCGACTGCGAGAAGATGATGGAGGCAGGCCATTTAGCCTCCATCTGGGAGGTCTGGGATGTCTTTTGGGGCGTAGCCATTAGCGTCGGCAAAGCAGAAGAAGCATGTCGCTTTGAGCATCGTGACCTGCATTTGGGCAATATCTGCGTGCGGTCTAGTCGGACAGGAGGCGACGTATCGCAGCCCAGTATCAAGGATCCTCTGCGTCGTAAATTGCGGTTCACAGGACTTGATACTACAGTAATTGATTACACGCTTTCGCGCGCAGACGTTGTTGCTGCGCCAGTATCGCCCGCATCGTCGCGCAGACTATCGAGTCTATCTCACGTCTCCAGCTCAACAGCCGCAAGCTATAACGACAACGAAGAAGCCGAAGTAGCCTACCTAGATCTTGACAAGGACCCCGCCATCTTCCAAGGTGACGCAAGCGAAGAGTACCAATACGAAATCTACCGCTACATGCGTGGCGCAACCGTCTTCGGAAACCCAATGGCATTCCAGCCCCCCGCACAAGACAGCGATCAATACCAAGATGAAATTGACTCCGCACCCCGACAAAACACACACATCCGCTTCAACCAAGACTCTCCCACCGGATCCAATGAAGATGAGAAAGATAAATCACCATGGCGCTCCTTCCACCCAAAAACAAACCTCCTCTGGCTCCATTTCCTCCTCCACAAACTCCTCACTCACCTCTCTTCTTCCTCCCCACCACCACACAACACAATCCCTACCCACCAGTTCCTCCTCAAAACCCCCGCTATCTCCGCCTCCACCAACCCTTCCGATGATAATGAGGATATTCAAGCCAAAATCGAAAAGAAAGCAGGGAGATTATACAAGATACTTAGGCGGGTCAGCGAGTTACTGTGTCCTGTTGCGTTGGGTAGAGAGGAGAGTCTGGAGAGTGTCAAGGAGTTGGTTGTACTGGCTTTGGAGGAGAGGTGGGTTAGGGTTGGGGATGTTGCCGGGTAAAGGGTTGGTGGCATAGTGATTGCGTCTTTGGATTTCTCACGCCTTTTTTTTACTTGTGTAAAAGAACTGGATTTTTTTTTTTGGGGGGGGGGGGGGGGGG
>NRSV01000064.1:0-210974 GCA_002286855.1 Bipolaris cookei | reverse complement strand
ATTATGCCAGGATGTATCGGCATGAATTACAGCCGACGTACTTTGATACTTACATGAAACAAGCACCTACCGAGGCAATAGCAAAACACTACACATAAGTAATGGCAGAGAACAATCACAACAGCACAGATCAATATGTCAAAGTGTAGGGTGCTGCTTGTTCTACTATCGACTCAGAGGTAGAGGTCTCTGCCTTCTACTTGTCCGAAGTAGACTCAGAGCCAGCTTGATCGAGAGATTCTAGAGAGAGAAGATATGTGCTAGGGAAGAAACACTAATTGATTGATCGTTGGTAGTGTGAATTGATCTTGTGTGAAGTGCTCTGTCTTCTATCTACTTGCTATCCTACTACTATATATATTAGCTAGAATAGATTCTAGAAGAGTCTATCTAGTAGTAGCTTGCGTAATCTATAGCGTCATAGATAGATGTCTATTGATCGATTATAGTCTTGATAGATCGACTATAGACTTGATTGATCGCAGAGTCCGGGTGTGGACTGCGCATCCGGATTCTGTCGTAGAATAGCTGAGTAGCTTATCTACAACAAGTTACAGGTTCAGAACGTCGTGCGAGACCTACTCTTACGCAACCAGGCAATCGCGACTGGGTTACAGTCATTCAGAGCATCTGCACGGTGGGATACGCTACCCCACCATTCATTATCTACAAAGGACGTGTCCACATCTCTGCTTGGTACGAAGAAGCAGGTATACCGTACGATTGTTTGCTCCTCAATTATAGTAAGCTTATGGCGGTTTAGGGATGCTTGGGGCCGAAATGTGATTTTCTCCAGCCGATCAGAAAGCCGCTGAAAGGGAACGTTATAGGCAGCAGCAGCGCGTCGTATAGTCTTAAATTGACCCGTACGAAAGTCCTGAAGAGCTAGAATAATTCTACCCTCTCGCTGAGTTAAGAAATCCTTATGTTGTTGATGCATAGTGTTTCGTACGTGGAGTTCGCAATGCCAAGAGAAAGTGTCCAGCTCGGTGATATGTCCGGCTCAGTGATACTTTACGTTTATAATAATACCAATATCTGATGGCTGCTGAGATTTGTCCGCCGTTTTTGAGATTTGTCCCCCCTTTGAGATTTGTCCCCCGCGCTAGTGCTAGTGAAAGTTACTCCTTCAATTTGGTTTAGCGCGTAATCTATGGACGCGACAATACCACGACGCCGCTCGTCTTTGCAATAGGTTGACAACCTTCAAAATATACGAGTATTAACTCTCTTTCCTTGTTCACAATAGCATGGGTGACATTGCCCCTCCTCTAGACCTACTATACGGCACCTATGAAGAAGCTTTTGATGCCCTCAAGGCGCATGGCATGCAGTATGGCTATGGTTTTGTACTTAAGCGCAGCAAACCTCATAACTCTAAGGTGAAAGTCCGATATTACTACCACTGCGACCGCTTTAGGAGCAATTTTCAATCAACTGCAAAAGTTCTAAGTACAAGCACGCGCTCAACAGAGTGTCCTTTTAGGCTTGTCATCTTCAAGATAAAAGACGGCAACCAATGGAAGTTGGAGGTCCAGGACAAGCATCACAATCACCCCCGATCAATTAACCCTACCGCCCATAATGTCTATCGTAAGCGTATATCGGCACAAAAAGACATGATTGAATCAATGACCCATGCTGGGACACGACCAATGCAGATACTGGCTGCTATTCAAAAGGAAGACCAAGACACGTTAGTCTCTGCGACCGATCTTCGAAGCGAGAGGAAGGCGATCCGAGAGACACTTAAATGGGAGAAGTTCTATAGAGACACTGCTGGACGAGCTGTCTGCTGGAGACCGGATTTTTGCTGTTAAGAAGGATGACAGTAATCACGTACAAAATCTCTTCTTCGCCCACCAGAAGCAGGTAGAACTACTTCTCGCCAATCTAGACGTACTACTCATGGACTGCACCTACCGAACGAACAGATATAAGCTTCCACTGCTGCACGCCCTTGGCTGCACCAATCCCCAGACCTTTTTTTCCGCAGGTTTCTGCTTTCTTAGTAGTGAGACGCAGGCAGACTACCATTGGGCGATCGCGAACTTTCTCCTCAAAACGGGAGTGCATCCACCATGGGTATTCATCAGCGATCAAGAAAAGGCATTGAGGATAGCAGCTCGCTCGCTAATTCCAGAAGTGCCTCAACTCCTATGTGTATGGCATATTAACAAGAACGTCCAGACGAAGGCCCAGCAGACCTGGCGGGACGCTAATGGTCGGACGAAAGAGGAGAAACAGAAAATTGCAGAGCATAGAGATGCTTTTATGAAGCGTTGGACTCAGGTATGTCTCTTGTACGGCCCGAAAGACGTTTAAATGATCTTATAGAAAAAGCGTCGTACATATAGCTAACTAGAGCAGCTTGTTTATGCAAAAAGACCGCCAGAGTTCCAATTAAAGTGGGAAGAACTGCTTAAGGATTACAGTCATCAGCACGAGCTATGCAGATACTTGCAGGAAAACCAGTACCCTACACGTACCGAGTGGGCAGCTGCTTGGACTTCTAACTATCGGCACTACAATACAATCATAAGCTCGCCCGTCGAAGGGATGCATAAGGTATTAGAGGACTACCTCATGACCTCTAGAGGCGACTTGTTGCGCGTCGTTGAACGTATTGAACAGATGATGAAGAGTTAACACAACAAGTATAGGAAGGACCTTGCTTCCTCCAAGCATAGTGTCAAGTTTGAGCACACGCTAGAAGCGATGCCGTTCCTGCCTTCTGGCATTCATGATATTCTGACGCCACCAGCGATCGAGCGTATCAGACAACAGGATCTGTTGCGTCAGCAGGAGTAGAGACAACAGCGCGGCTACCACCCCTGTTCTGGTCTCTTTGAGAAGACGAATGGTCTACCATGCCGACACACACTACAAGGAGTGGTAGCAGCCAGGTCAACGTTAAGACTAAACCACCTGTACGATGATCATTGGCGCTATCAACGCGAGCAAGGATCGTCTGTTCGCCTTTCCCCAAGACCATACTATACAGTTCTGGAGCCACTAACTGCTCAAACACGGGGTGGCCCAAGGAAGAACGAGGCATCAACCCGTCGAGATCCGTCAGCTTTCGAACGACGTATACCTCCTTCCCTGTTTCAGCCCCACGAAGAACCCCAGGACCAGGCACTCGCTGAAGTTCTGCGACAGGTAAATACATCCGTCACTGTATCGGGTCCAGCTTCTGCAGCAAGTGCAGGCCCTGTGACTACGTGTTTATCTTTATCTATACTTGCGCCTGCTCCAATACCTACTACTTCTTCTCCTCGCTTATCACCACCTGTCTCTATTGCAGTGTCTGTTACAGTTGCCTCGCCCCCCGCCTGGCGGGCCCCGTCATTGCAAGAGTTTCTTGCAGATATCGAAAGTCGCCGCTCACAACCAGTTCTATATCAATGCAACGATATGTTTGCAGCAAGTGATTTTTTGGTAGAAACGGGGCAGGAAGGCGATCCAGTAGAGCTAGTTGAAGCGCGGAACATGGCTCTCGCTACGGAAGGGCTTTTCGCCTCTTGTACTCCGACCATGGCCTGGAACTATCACTTTGGAGATATGGAGGCTTTCTACACTGAGAGATTTGCGCAAGTTGACGCTCAGAATGTAGTAACTGAACCTCAGAACGCAGTTGTTGAGCCTCAGGATGCACCTTCGCTGCGGCCTAAGCGTGCTGCAGCAATGGCCGCTCCAGATGCTTGGAAATGTCTTGGTCCACGCAAGAGACGTCGACGTTAGTAGAATATAGCATAACTATGTAGTTAACTATAGTTGTTGTCTAGCACCAACTACTTTTCATATGCCGAGGCATCAACACGGTCTAGTTACTGTAATTTATTTAACGCTTACCAAGTTATGGTTAGCGCGGGGGACAAATCTCAGCAGCCACACTTGATCTTCAGCCGGCGCGTCACAATGGGGAGGCACAGCAGGAGAAAGAAGATAGTTCGTGACCCAACGCGTCCCAGACGTGTCAGAACGCGAATAACGATAAACAAGGAACAAGCCCTAAGAGGGCAAATACACATACAGATAAATGGAAAACCAGAATCGAGGGACTTTTATAGATATTACTGGATTATCAGAAAAAAGGAGCAGAGGACCTAGCTAAGGTGAAAAACGTTGAGGACGCGACGTGCGTCTCGCGCGACCTCCTCACAGCCCTACACCTTGTAGAAACATCAAACAGGAATGGAGAACGCGATAGGGAGTGCTCAGAAAAGAAATTAACCCAGGGCCCTCGCATTTCTATCCAACTGGTCCTCAAAAGACTAGGCTTCCTAGAGAAAAAGATAGACAGCGCCAAGCCAGCTGAAAAGCCACCCCAAGTCAAGTCCTGGAGCCAAATCGCTGTGGGAAGAACTGCCCAGCCAGCGAAAATTGAACTCGGGATGGGAACAATGGCAGGGACAACAGAGGACGCGATGAAAGAGAAGCTGGATCGGATTAGGACCGCTATCCCAGACGCGAGGGCTATCTTCCCCCACCAGAGATCGGCGAATAAGATCTCGGTAGTAGTGGGTAGCATAGCACGAAAGGACCAGATCATCCAGGCTGGATTACAGGGAGCGGAGGGTATGAAGCTCATCCGGCGCCCTAACCTAATCATGATCTCAGGCATCACGCTACACACATATATATAGAATAGGAGGTGTGCAGAGAACGATGCCTGGATCCAGGAGGTCCAGAAGAGAAATCCACGGGTAAATATTGAAAGAGTGTGCTGGTTGTACACAGACAAGAACCTAGAAAAGAGAAGGAAGGAGGGGTCCCAGAAGAGGGGAACGGTACTCTTAAGCGTAGCGACAGAGAAGACTCAGCGCAACGTAGTTAAGAATGGCCTCCTGGTAGGGCCGGAATGGCACCCAGCACAGCTCTAGGACCTAAGCCTATCAGATGGGCAGTGCCTCAAGTACCAGAAATGGGGCCATAGCCAAAGCAGTCTGCAATGCCCCTAAGGACATATGCGGACACTGCGCGGGTGATCACCCAACACGCTCCTGCAAGACCCAGGAGATGGAGAAACCGAGCTGCACAGCGTGCAAGAAGAAAGGACACAAAGCATGAATGACGCAGAGTTGCCAGGCCTTCCGGACATACAAGGCCATGAACGAGGCAACTAAGAAAGAACTTGTCCAGGCCACAGCCAGAATCCAGTCCAGCTCCAGGGATGGGAGGACAACTCCCACAACGAGCTTTACTGGCTCAGCGCTAGGAAGCCAGCCAGACTCGTCCTAGGAGGAATGGATAACGATTTCAGTGGATGGTGGGAAAAAGAGAAGGCAAGTGGGAATACCCAAGAAGACCCAAATGCCAGCGAACGGTAACGGGCAAAAAACGATCATCCTGCACCTGGAGCTGCGAATACCGCAAAGCCAGTCACCGCAGAGCCAGGCACCGCAAGAAGGAGGTGAAGCTCGCCATACCCAATGGTAGGGCTCAACCTTGTACAATACAACTGTGGAAACGCGAACGGGAAAATGGCGCGGCCCTTCCTGTACTCATTTGACGCAAGAAAATACCCTATCCTGGCGATACAGGAGCCAATGATCATCGGGGGACTAGGAGTCCCCACCTACTGCCCAAGGAACTTCAAACCAAGCCGACGACTAAAGCCCGGGGCGAGAGTGGTCTTCTTCATACACGACAAGATACCAAAGACAACCTATAAGACAACCTACGCCACGGACTTCTACGAGAAAATAAGAATAAAAATAGTTATTATAGAGCTAGACATCGTTAACGTGTACAGCCCCCCACACCGAACAAGACACCTAGACCAATAAATCGAGGCCTGCCCAGACATTCACGCACCTCTGACCCAGCCCAACCCCAACACGCTAGTGATAGGAGACTTCAATGCCCACAATGAACGATGGACAGGACAAGCGGCCCACCAAGACGTCATATCGGAACACCTCTGGGTTAATATGACAGCAAAGAACCTTACTCTGCTTAACCAGAAAGGGGTGGTCACATGGAGAAGGGGCCAGCAATCTGCGGTTATCGACCTTGGTTCTGCCTCCCAGACGTTGCGGAAAGAGTCACGACATACCTCCCTAGGGAAGAATAGGCAATTACTAAAGACCACATCCCAATCGAGATCAACGTATACACTCAACCACTAAAGAAGAGAGCACTAAAGGGCTACGCGCTTCTAAAAGCAGACTGGCCGGAGATCCAAGAGGCAGTACGGCAGGAGTGCCAGGGTAGAGAGAACATTCATTGACCTACCTACCCTGACACAAACAGTCCAGACTGCACTTGACACCCACTGCCCGAAGAAGCGCCCCAGCGATAGGGCACGCCCAGAATGGTCCCCTGAAGCATGCCTGGGCATTGGTAGTGGTTATATTGTTTGATTTTTGTTATAACCATAACTACAACAACATATTGTTATATTGTTACAACCATTTTTGGAGATCTTGGCGTCTTGGCGTTGAAGGGAAGTCTGTAATGGGGATAGCTCCTCGGGGACAGTGATCTGAGTTGGACCCCTTTCTTCCTCGACATCTTCCATAGAAACCCTGCACGTCCTTCAACACCTGACTACCCTCATCTGGTACATCTATTTTGACAATATCATCCGATATCTCATCAATAACCGCATCTACAACACCTACTGCACCTACCACATTGACGCCAGTAATACCACTACACTTTGACGTTATTATACGGTCCGATAGCGTTGAAAAGCCAAATCCAGCTCTTAAATCCAAGTTTCAGCGTCGAAGGCAATTCGTCTGCAGGAAATGCACTTCCTAGACTACACCTCATCGAAAAAATGCCATTAAACATGTCATCTCTATCTATCCATTACCTGGTTCATCCTCCCAATCCTCTTCATCAGCGCCAGGGCAACAGCGAGATATTCCATCAATGTTTACGCCTGTTATCTCCCAGAACGGCCTCCGGAATAGCTTTAATCAGTAAGTGTACAGAGAAGCGCTCATTGGCCTACTTACGCGACGCCAGATGCCCTTTTCAGCCGTAGAATGGAGCGGGATGAGGGACCTGGCCTTAGCATGCAATCCAGCCATTGAAGACCTACTCATTACCTCTCGGCGTACCGCTGTCCGATACATCGCGTCAAACTATGAGCTATACAAAGGTCAGATTCGGGATAGCCTTGCCTCCGCTATTAGCCCTATCCATATCTCATCGGACCTCTGGACATCTCCTCATCGACACTCTCTCCTTGCTGTCTGTGCCCAGTGGGTAGACCCGGATTACCAGCTGCAGAAGGCCCTACTAGGACTGCCAGAATGCCGCTATTCTCATTCGGGAGAGAAGCAAGCTGGCCTTATCCTCGATGTTCTTGAGGAGTTCGAAATCCAGTCTAAATTAGGCTGGCACACAGGCGATAATGCTACCTCGAACGAAATTTGCCGAGACGTCCTCCAATCCCGCCTGCTTGCCGATTACCAGGTTATATTTAATGCCAAACAACGCCGGATCCGATGCATTGGACACATTGTCAATCTCTCCCTTCAAGCCTTTCTACTAGCATCCTCGAAGGAGGCTCTTACCGCCGCCCTCGCCGCCGCCGATGCCTCCGGAGATGAGCTCCTTGCACAGTTTTCTGATGTTCTCGACTCCCAGCAACAGAATTTCAGGGCAGAGCGACGGCAGCTAGGTGAACTTCATCGTGGACAGAGACATACTCACCAGCGAGGCAGCCTAGGCAGCCGGGGCACACAATGTTCAATTAGCGATGAATTCTCTGGTATCCAGCACATCCCCACCCTCCGGAAACTCCATAAATTAGCTGCATGGCTTCGTAACTCATCCATACATGCTAGTCTCTAGGATGACGCTGTTAATCTTCGATTTGGCATTGATAATTGTACTAGGTGGTCATCCTGGTACATGGTCATTGATAAGGCTATTACGAAGCAAAGAGAGATCAAATCCTTTATGGCGGACCATGAGGCGGCACTTGACGACATGCGGCTCACTTCTCAGGACTAGGACTTACTAGTAAAAACTCATAGATTCCTTCAACCGTTTGCTTCAGCAATGTTGTAGATTGAGGGAGATAAATCATTTATCTCGCAATCGTTGCCATTGATGGATAGTCTTCTTGTCCATTATGAGAATAATAAGGTAAGTTCTGGCATTATTAGGAGAGCTATACTAACATTTTACTAGAAGCACTACTCTAAGGATGAGCACCACGACCCTAGAATGCTTCGTGCGATTGAAATAGGCTGGTTCGTTGTCGACAAATACTATGCTATGACCGATGAAGCCCCCGTATTCGCCGCCGCCCTTCTTCTTGATCCTTCTCGCAGAGCTGCCTATATCCAGAAGAACTAGCCAAAGGCATAGATTAAGTTCACTATAGATGCCGCTTGTACACTATGGGATGAGAACTTCGAGACGATACTCGTGCTAGACTTTTTTCCAGTTCTATCATCAACGCCGCGGGCGGCAAAGCCTTCAAAGAAGCGTGGAGATGAGCTAGACCGGATTATGAAGAATATGGAGGTAGCCACAGACGATCAGCGAGATGTCGATGATTTTAGGATATACATTGAAAAATCTACATTCCGGATCGATTGTACGCCTCTCGAATGGTGGTGCCGTATCGAGCAGAGAACAAGCTATCCTAGGCTCAGCGAGATGGCTATAACGATTCTATCTATCCCGGCAGAGTCGTCAGAACCAGAGAGAACGTTCTCGGGGTATAGAAGGACCTGTTCATGGGATAGATTAAGTCTATCCTGCCTTAACATCCAGAGAATTGAGAGCATCGGCAATTGGTTACGAGAGGGCCATGTCCGGCCCCTCCACGTCAATGGAATGGGTCTACCGATGGAGCCAGCAGTGGATGTGGATGTGGATGTGGAGGGGCTAGGTGACGAGGTTTTGGATGAGATTAAGTGGATGTAGGTACATATTGCTGTCGTTTAGTTCATGGTTATATATGGTTATATGGTTATAACAAGCTATGGTTATGAGCCTCATTGTTATTCATGGTTAGGGTTACGACCCCCCAAATAACCATATATAACCATGTGCCCAGGTATGCCCTCAAGCAAACACCCTCCAAGATGCCAAGAAAGCCAGAAAGTTCTATCAAGAAAATAGGACGGAAGAAGGGGATAGGGAGTGGAAGAGACATAGGAACCAACTGAAGGGACAACTCCGCTCCAATGGCCGAACCAGATGGAGGAAGTACTTCGAAAAGGTTACAGCAGAGGGAGCCGCGGAAAACGTCCACAACAAGGGTCTGTGGAGACTGTCAAAGTGAAGCAGGAAACTTGGAAACGTCCAGGGAGTGACACCAATCCCGACGATGAGAAGAGCCGAATATGACACCCCAGAGGAAGTAAATCACGCCAAGGCCAGAATTCTCGGAGAGAAGTTCTTCCCCCAAAACGGAGCAGCTGAACTGACCGACATTGTGGACGATCCTACTCAGGCACAGTTTGAGTTAGACTACACAGTGACGGAAGACGAGGTAAAGGAGGCGATACGATCCCTCCCGAATAACAAAACTCCAGGACCAGACGGAATCCCAAATGAAGCCTGGAAACGACTCGCCAAGGAGTTTTCAGGCAGCCTAGCAAAAGCGATCACTAGGAGCCTCAAACTCGGACACCTCCCCCCGCAGCTGAAAGAATCTACTACAGTAGTTCTGAGGAAAGACAAGAAAAAGGACTACTCGCTCCCAGGGAGCTACCGACCTATCGCGCTTGAAAACACGATGGCTAAGCTGGTAGAAAAGATTGTCGCGGACAAGATTACCTGGGAAATGGAGGAAAAGAAGCTTCTACCCTGGAACCAGATGGAGAGCAAGGAAAAAACGGTCAACCCTCTCAGCCCTCGAGCTCCTAGTTGGATGCATCGAAACCGCGTGGGCAGCCGGACGGCCAGTGGTCTCAGTGCTAGCTCTGGACATAGCAGGGGCCTTTGACAACGTGTCACACGAAAGGCTACTCTGGACGCTAAGAAAGAAAAGATACCCGGACTGAGTAACCAAGTTCGTCAGGTCATTTCTTCAGGATCGCAGAATGAAGCTGAGCTTTGGCGACTACGAGAGTGAATGGATGGAAACAAATACTGGCATCCCCCAGGGTTCCACAATCTCCCCAGTGATGTTCCTCTTCTTCATCTCTGAGCTCCTTGGAGAGTTCAGTGAAGTAAAAGGTAACTGCCTGGGATTTGGATTTGTAGAAGACACCAACATCGTCACCTGGGGGCCAACAGCTGCTGACAACTTCCAGAGACTCTCAACAGCCTACGACAGGTGCATGGCGTGGGCAAGGAGAGACGGGGCTGAGTTTGCACCTGAAAAGTACCAGCTAATCCACTTCACGAAGAAAAGAAACGCGTGAGAGGACCTGGAATCAACAATCGTCATTGATCGCGAAAGCACGGAGATGGTCACCTCTCTGCAAGTCCTAGGAGTATGGCTAGACCAGTCCCTGTCATGGAAAGACTAGGTCAAACGAGCGGCAACCAAGGGCGAGGTAGTCTACTAGGCTATGACCCGCATTGTGAACTCGACACAGGGCCCATCACTGGAAAGGTCAAGACTCCTCTACACAGCTGTGGTAAGACCAATCATGACGTACGGGATCCAGGCATGGAGAGCGTCGGTAGAGGGCGGGACGAAACTAGTATCTATCTACAAGCCGCTGGTTGCTACTCAGAACAAGTGTATCCGTAGAACTATGGGCGCTTACAAGAGGACACCCACTGCAGCCGTTGAAAGAGAAAGTACAACCCTACAGTTGGACATCTTCATACACACCCTCCTTCTCCAAAGTGCAGTTACGACCGAACAATACGAGGTCACCAATGAGATCAGGGACAAGCTCCAAGATTTGTGGGCAGCGGCCAGACAGGTTGAAAGGACAAGGAGGCGAGGGCGGTCCATGCCAATCGTCATCTAACCAAGCACATCAATTGATAAGATGCGAGTCATTAGGGAGCAGACGGTAAGAGAACAGAGGGCCAAACGGCAATTTGGACTGGGGAGAGGCCAGCAAGTCCAAGCAAGGAGCCTCATCAACGAAATCAGCCAGTCAATGGCCAAAGCGTGGCAAGAAAGATGAGAAAGGAAAGCCTCCAAACCCCTGAGACGGGCACTTACCTGGAAAGGAGGATGGGACTTCCAACCCACCTCCCTCTACAGGAACACTCCCAAGCACATGGCAACCGCCATCTTCCTACTACATACGGAAGTGCTAGGGCTGAACGACTGGCTCTCATGCATGGGGGTTGCCAAGAGTCTCCTCAGTCTGCCTCTACGGAGGGCCCAGGCAAATGCTAGGACGTGTCGTAGCGTTCTGCCCAAAACAGAGCGGACCAAGAATCCGCTTCCTCCAAAGATCAGGCTCAACTAGGATCGAAGACCTCCTGCAGGAGAAGGAAAAGGCGGTAGAGGCAGGACGCACTGGCTACTAGACACGGAGCTCCTCGAACAGTTCCAAGTAGCAAAAGAGATTAAAGGTACAGACGTGGAGGTGTGGGTGTCACAAGATGCTAGGAGCACGAATCCAAAAGCTTTGGGAAGCGTTGGTGAATTGCTACGTACACTATCTGTGAAGACTCAAGACGTTGCGTAAGGAATCAGAACAGAAATTCGTCAACAGAATATATCATGGGTGGCTAGCGTACGTGTAGTACCTCGGTAGCACTCAGCCAATCAGCAGCAGAATCCAGGTGTTATGGCAACCCGGTGGTTACCGTGACAGTGGGCTCCATTCCAACTAACCCACTAAAACAAGAACTTTTCCTCTGCTCCCCTCATCAAGGGCAGCACCGACAGAAATCGATGGACTTGAATAGAGAGAGAGAGAGAGAGAGAGAGAAAGTGGGAAAGAAGACAATGGTACTAAGGCAGGGGTGTTAAGGGGAGGATCCCCATGTTTGCCCTGTATCTAAGGGCGACTCTCTAGTGTTCATAGACCCTTACGGGATCCAAGTAGCTCTATAAACTGATTTATTTATTCATTTATTACTCTTGTTGTGGTCAACTCAAATTGTACTTTCTTTACTAGTTAACGTGTTTCACCACCAAGCGGCCCACTCTACCACCGCGCCCTACCTTTACCACAACATCGCGTGATGTCTCAACAACCACAACCCCAGAAGAGCTATACTGAAACTGACGTGCAAAACAGCAGTCTCTGGGCTTACTAGGGACCAAATTCAAAGTATTCGGTAGGCTGAAAAGGTTTACAACGTCCCTAAAACGACGATACGTCGACGACGCGACAGAAAGCACTGTCGACGCGACTGTGAGTTAAACTACAAGCGCCTAACAAAACTAGAAGAGGATGCGATTACTCAGCGCGTAATTATTGAGGCTGAGCGAGGACTACCCTGTGGGAGAGACGACGTGCGAGATATGGCTAACAGACTGCTCTGAGAGCGTGGCGGAGAAGATGTCGACAAGAACTGGATCGATAGGTTTATCCAGCGCAATCCTGAGCTTCATATGTGCTGGAGCCATCCATATGATTGCCAGTGAGCTGCTTGCGAAGATCCAGCGCTTATCAAGGGCTGGTTCGATCTAGTCGAGGCGACAAATGCCAAGTATTGTGTTGTGGACGAAGATACGTAACAGCTTCGATAAGACTGACTTTGTTATGGGCAAGGTTTTATCACAATCAGTTATTGCAGGCTCAGACAAACCAGAGAAGTCAAAGAAGACCCAGTCAGGCAATCGCTGGAGGTGCAGACTGCGCTTATTCGAAACCGCATGCAAATCCAGCAAGAGTCTCCTACAAGTTCTCTTGATGAGCAGGTACGGCCAGTCAAGTAAGGGAGCCCAGCAGATAGCTCATGAAATGGTGTTAATGCGCGAAACAACCCATCGCCTTGAGGCTACGGTTGAAGAAGCAACAAAGTGAAAAACTCGCAAGCGGCGCTACTTAAAAACAAAAGAGTCACAGGCAGTTGGCCAGGTAGCTGATCAGATTGCTGAGGCAGAGAGTGGCAGCTGTAAGGACGGTGCAACGCCTGCGAAGAGGCTGTGCAGTGAAGGGCGCTGTGGACGTTGCAGCCAAGTTGGACACAACTCTCGCACCTGCCAAGTAAAATTAAAAGATGTAGAAGATAGCGATAACTTAGAAGAGTAATACTCTATCATACTTAAATGAATAAATTGTGGTGGTGTTGCACAGTGTGGATACGAAGGTAGAGCGTGGTAGTAGAGTGGGCCGCTCGGTGGTGAAGCACGTTAAGACTTTAATCTTTCTATATCTAGGCTCTTAGTAATTTTACTTTACTTGCACTTCTGCTTGTTTACGAGTATAGGTAAGAAGAGTTTTTTTTTAAGTCAAGATAGAAAGAAGAGTTGCGACTTAGGTTAGTAGTATTAAGTAGTGCACTTGCAGACTTGGTCATGTGTACACTAGAACAAAGACTGACGTTTAATTCAAAAAGGTATCTCGGACGTTAGAAGAATGTACCCAAACTGAACCGATGACTTTTTCCGTCCGTTTCCAGGTTTTGAGACTTCCCGATGCCATCCGCTAACAAAAAATCTCACATGCTACCACAGTATCGTCTTAGGGCTTGTCAACAAGTGTATACTTGCAACACGCCCACGGGCAACCCACTAATCAAATCAGCCGTACAGTGTCGTGCGAGATGTCAGTGCTGCGCGGACCTTGGTCGTTAAGGAAATAAGAATAGGCTAATGTTCATAGTACTCCAGATACTCCATGGGTCTCATGCAAAACCAAAGCAAGACCATCGATGCAAACGCCGCTCATATGCCGACGCCTTATTGAGTGCTTTCTATCAGTGATGGCGGCTGATAATGTGGAACAAGTCGCAGCCGGTTATTGTGCTGTAAATCCAAATATATATCGGAAGGTGTATCGTGGGCTAGTGGGTGAAGAAACAAAGGTGACACCTCACAAGATGACGCATTTGGGTTTGTCCTTGCCGCGTTTGTTGCCTCCAGTCATGCCAGTACCGCGTGTGCGTCGATCGCCTCCGCCTCGTAAGCGATCCTTCTCAGAGTAGCCGGGGCGTGCCCGAGGTTCTTTTCGGTCGGTTGGGGAGCGGCCAGTGCCTTGATGTCGTTGTCGTCGGAGCTGTCTAACTACATCAAAGAAGGCCTTTTCGACGTTGACGCAATTCTTGGCAGAGGCCTCGACAAAGTCGCAGCCGAGGTCTTTGGCAAGAGCTTGTCCTTCTTGGGTCGACACTTCGCGTTCGGTGACGCGGTCGCACTTGTTGCCAACGAGCATGACGGGCGCCTGACCAAACATGGGGGCAGATGCAGTCATGGGCGAGCCGGGATAAGTGGGTGAGCCAGCCATGGAGGATTCCTTGACGCGTTGTATTTGGCTGTGGAAGCGTTGTATGCGGGCAAAAGAGGAGCGCGATGAGATGCTGTAGACGAGCACAAAGCCCTCGCCGTCGCGTATCCATTGGTCTCGTAAGGCAATGTACTCTTCTTGGCCCGCCGTATCGAGCACCTCGAGCATGCACGACTGACCGTCAATCTGCACCTGCTTTCGATACGAGTCCTCGATGGTAGGATCGTAAGTCTCAACAAAGTGGTTCAAGCACAACTGGCAAATGTTAGCTTTTTCAGACACAGAGTGGAAGGACAAGGGGAGGGGAAGGGGATCAAGGTACCTGTATAGTCAGGGCGGTTTTTCCAACACCTCCATCGCCCAACACCACCAATTTGTACAAAGTCATTTTCCCTGCCATGGTGGCGGTGGTGGAGTAGATGTAGTGGTAGTGTGTGGTATGCGCCGATGCCACGGGCGAGGCAAATATCAGGTTGTGTAGGACAACGGGTAGGGCAAGGTGCGAGGCCAGGGAATTTTTTTTAGTTTTATTTCTTTTCTCAGAATCTTGTAGGTGAAGGTAGTGGTTTCGTAGCTGGCCGGTAGGCTCAGCTTAGGTTGCGATGCCACGGAGAAGGGGGCAAGGAGGGGGGAGAGGGGAGATAGGAAGAGACAGGGAGAGACAGGGAGGGACAGGGAGGAAGCGAGAGTCTAAACGGGCGCGCGAGACCAAGGGGGCGGCACAGGTAGGATGAGCGTCGTCGGGGGTCGTGGTTGTGTCCGACGGCAGTCGACACTCGCACAGCAGGACAGGTGCGCGTGTCGACGGGCTGCGGGAGGCAGTGGAGGATCGAAGGGGGAGTGGTGAGCACAATGGTTGCACAGGCAGATTACGAGGCGGAAGCGTGGCGTGTGCCGCAGGGTGGATGCGGAAACGGCGGCGGCAGAAACGAGCGGGGAGGGAGGTGATGGGCCTGAGGCAGTTTGGACAGGCGAAGGTGAGGAGAGGAGAGGTTAAGTGAAGCGAGGCGCGGCGCGGCGAGGCGACAAGTGGGCGACAAGAGGGCGACAAGAGGGCGGTGGCAGCAACAGCAGCAACGGCAGCGGCGGCGGCGGCAGCACCAGCAGCGACAGCGACAGCGACAGCGACAGCGACAGCGACAGCGACAGCGGGAGCACCAGCACCAGCAGCGAGGCGGGCGGGTGCAGGCAGAGAGATGGGCGGATGGGTGAGTGTGAGTGAGTGGATGGGTGGATGGGTGGACGGACAGGCAGGCAGACAAACAGACAGACAGAATGACGGACGGACAGGGTCGAGATCAAGGGAGATGTTGGGCGAGCCGTGGCAGTCTTGGTCAGGGTTCTCTGGCTGCAGTGGCTCGTGTGCCCACGTGAAGAGAGCGCTGCTCCGGCCGGGCGGGCGCTGGCTCAGCCTGTGCGCAAATCACCTATCAACCACCAACACAACAACAACAACAACAACCACTTTGGGCAGGGCTTGCGGGCATCGACACACGCGGCGGGCGAGGACGGGATAGGCAGCCAAGGTGGCGGGAGGAATGGGCGAGGTCAAAAGAAACGCGCGATTAGGTCAACATGGGCTGCCGGGGTTTTTGAGGTTGGCTCCCTTCCCTTGGGCTGCCCGACCTCAGCATGCGCCTAGTCCTGTCCAGGCCGCTCTGTTGACAAGCAGCATCGCACCGTACCGCACCGCACAGCACCCGCCGTTGCTGTACGTATGTATGTATATATGTATGTTTGTATGCATGTATGTATGTGCTTAGTATATATGTACTTAGTATGTATGTGCTTAGTATGTATGTGCTTAGTATGTATGTGCTTAGTATGTATGTACTTAGTATGTATATATTTGTATAAGTAACTATGTCCAAGTGTACGTCTCTCCGTGTATATATAGATACATGTATATATACAAAGTATATATAGCCGGGCATGGTTTGCATGCTCCATGTGCCGGTTTGTGGACTTGCTCCATGGCCTGGTGGGTTGTACGCCGACTCCGTGGCCCATGGTGCTGGAAACAACGCACTGCTCTCTGCCCGTTGTGTTCCCCCCTCGCCAAACGCCATATTAGCACGCCTGCTAACGCGAGTGCTCGGCACTACGGGTGCGTGCCGCGGAGAGACGCAGCGTAAGTATGTACTTGGATACTGACCTCGCTGCCCCCTGTTCTGAGACGGGCTGGTGTCGCTGTGATTCGACCGCAGGGGCCGTGGTAAGTCCGCTTCACTGCAGTCCAAATTGCCGTCGCCCGGGACGCGCCTCCACGCCCCAATGTGTCTGGCTAAGTAGAGTATATTCATGTATGGCATGTGGATGGGTTGATGGGTGCATGGCTGGATGCATCCATGGCTGCGGGTTCAGATAGGCACTGCTGCCATGGCCTTGAATGGCCCTCAATCCCCCCTCTGCTCGCCTCGCCCAAGGCTCGCGCATGCCCGCCTCCAGGGCGCAGAGCTTCAGACAGCAAAGGCGCCAGGGCTTCAGTCAGTCAGGGTGCTCTCACTCTCGGGGAACAGGAGCCTGAGCCGCGACAGCTTGTAGCCGAGCCGGCGGCATCAGCGTCGAGTCCACAGGAGCAAGCTCCACGACCCGCGGGCGGACTCGTGTGCGTGTGTGTGTGCGTGTCCCTATCGCCTCCAACACGCCTGCTTCCGGCCTGCCGCCGGCCTGCCTCCGGCCCGCCTCATTGGCCCGCCGTGCCTGCTGCTCCTTACCCCGAATCCCACCGCTCCACCGCCTCCACCATCCGCCCTCGCCATCCACTCACTATCGCCCGCAGCTTCCTGCGAGCACGTGTGTCACTGGGCCCCCCGGCCCATCGCTCGGCCACTCTCTGTCTACTTACTTAGTTGGTCCTACTCGCTCCACTGGCTGGCTGACCGGCACAGCCAAGTACATGTCACTTGGCCATCGAGAACCACTGCTGTGGCCTCTCGTCGACTTTCCGGGGAGCGGGCCGCTGCAATCCCGGCGCCGTTGAGCTCCATGCTCTCCTTACCTGTCCTCCATCCCACGTCATCCTCATCCTCATCCTCATCCTCATCCACATCCTCATCCACATCCACATCCACATCCCACATCCACATCCACATAGCCAACTAACGCCCAAGCACAAGCACAATCTGCAATCATACTGGCCTGCACATGGCCCGCTTAGCTCAAACCAACCCCCCCCCCCCCCGCCGCCCCCCGCCCTAGCTCGAGTGCCTCTGCGAGCTGCTGCCCTGTGGCGACGCCCCGTCATGTCATGCCGAAACACTCGCACTACGCAGCAAGCAACTGTGCCGAAACCATCCTCCCTTGGCTACCCCGGCCTGCCCTCGCACCCCAACTATACTACCAAGTAGTAGACAGTAGTATGTAGTGCTATTCACAGCTTTGCACGCGCTTCTGTTGCTTGGTGCAACCCTTTGCCCCTCCGCTCAAAGTATTCGCGAATCTTCTCCCTCGCTACATGGACCGCCTCGCCATCTTCAATCGTGCTGGGTACCTGGACTTCCTTTTCAAACTCGCCATGCGTCGCGTTCTCGAGCAGCTCCCGCAACACTCGCCGCAGCGTTTTGCCACTCCTCGTCTTGGGTATCATGCCCTTTCCCTGAATGATGCCTCCCAGGCTAGCAATGGCACCTATCTGCTTCCGTACAAGCCCTTGAACCTCGCCAAACAGCCCCTCGTCCATCACTGCCGATTCCGGATGGTCGTGCCTAGACAGAGTAACAAAGGCGAATGGCAAGTGCCCCTTCAAAGCATCGGGAATCCCTACCACAGCTGCTTCGGCAATCCATCCATGAGACGTGATTGCTTGCTCAATGGCACCTCATCATCGCTGTTAGCATATCCACGCCACTCTATACATACTAAACTCAGCTTACCTGTACTAAACCGGTGCGCCGCGACATTGATCACATCGTCAGCTCGTGCCATGATGGAAATATACCCTTCCTCGTCCATCATCCCGGCATCTCCCGTGTCAATCCACTTGCCATTAAACCTCTTCAAGTAGCCTTTGTAGAAGCGTTCCTCGTCTTCCCACAGCGTCGTGAACGCCGTCGGAGCCAAAGGTATCGCCATGACAATGTTCCCCATCTCACCCCTCGCAACCTCGTTGCCATCGTCATCCACCACACGCACATCAAACCCCGGCATGGCCTTCCCTGCCGAGCCTGGCTTGATTGCAAGTGGCTTTGGACGCTCTTGACAAGAAAAGTCCAGTCCTGACGAAGCGCTTAGTGCAATCCCAGAAATGGGAGAACCCGACTCCGACGACCACCAGTTATCTACCACCACTGCGCCTGGAGCGCAATGTTCGGTCAACAACTCCTGATACATACGGATGATACTCGGCTCGCTTCTCTCCCCTGCCAGAAATAGGGCTCGAAGTGTCTTCAGTGCACCTCTTCTGCCTCTTGCTTCAAAGAAGTGGTTTTCGCCATCGTCCCTTCGAATCGCCCTCAGAGCTGTTGGAGCAGTGAACATGGTTGAGACTTTGTACTCCTCAATAATTCGCCAAAACGTACTTGCGTCTGGAGTTCCGATTGGCTTGCCTTCAAATAAAATCGTCGTGGCGCCAGCTAGCAACGGGGCGTAGACAATGTACGAATGTCCAACAACCCATCCAATGTCGCTTGCAGTAAACATGACATCGCCTGCACCATGGACGCCAAAGAGGTACTTGATGGAAAAGTTGAGGCCTACGGCATGCCCCCCTGCGGAGCGAACCACGCCCTTTGGCAGCCCAGTCGTTCCCGAGGTGTAAATGATGTATATTCCATCCCCACTCTTGACCGGTACAGCGTCGGCCTTGAGCCCTCGATTTTTCGCACTCTTGACTAGTCGCTGCCAGTTCCGCTGCCCGTCTTCTTTAAGTATTGGGTCCCATCTCAGCTGCTCTCTTTGCCACACAATGATTTTGGATGGTTTGAATTCACTCTTGTCAACTGCTCCCTCAATCATGCTCTTGTACCCAGTCGGCTTCTTTGTTCCCTCAATTCCGCACGAGGCAGTCATGATTGCCATAGGCCTACTTGCTTCAATTCTCTGTGCCAGTGCTGCCGAACTGAAGCCGCCAAAGACGACGGCATGTATGGCTCCAAGTCGAACAATAGCCAGCATGGCAAACAGAGCAGCTGGTACCATGGGCATGTAGATGAGAACGACATCCCCTTGTTTAACTCCCTCCTCTCTCAGTACGCCTGCAAGTGTCTCTACTTCTTGTAGCAGTTGCTTGTACGTGTACTGCTCTTTTTGACCCGTTACTGGACTGTCCCAGCAGATGGCAACGTTGTCTCCATTTCCGTTGGCCACGTGACGGTCGATGCAGTTGTAAGTTGTCGAAATTTCGCCGTCCGCAAACCACTCCCAATGCTCATGCGACACGTTGCTCTTCTTCAGGCATTTGGTCGTTTTCCGGAATACATGCGATGGCTCTCTGTGCCAGTAAAGACTGGCTGCCTGGCGTTTCCAGAATGCCTCAGGATCGGATATTGATGCTGCATAGACTTGGTCTTGGATGTGTTGGTGTGGCGTCATGGTCGGGTTTGAACTTAGATATGAAGGCGAGCTACACAAGACGAGACTGTGATAATGGGATGTGGTTTGGCTTCATTAGCGGTAGATAGGGGCCTTGAATGGAAGAGCATCTAAATCGCGCAAGAGCTCCGTTTTTGTCATGATGCATCGGTCCAAAGGGCCGTGGGGGTGGGGGGGGGAAATACCTCGGGACAAACAGCTTGGACATTCCCAAATCCCCGCAAAGCACTACGTAAAGTAGTAGCGGGGAAGCACTAACTTGATTGGGATGCAGTGGCATTGAAGAGATGCAAAGCCAAGAACATGCACAGAGATCACACTCGGGCTTCCGCGTTCGCACCCATCTATATAATGTCGAGTATGAGTGTACTTGCCGCAGCATGTGTTGTGCGCGAGGGCGAATGTGTCTGATTGCTGTTCGCTCCATCCCCCACCACGGTCGTGCTGTCGTCTCTCATGTTCAAGCACCGGACAAGTGCAGGCGAGTGGGCAATTTGACGCGAGCACCACGGGCATGATCAAATATGTTGGGAGACGCAGAACAAAGCGAACATTTCCCTTGCACCCAAGCATACTGTATTCTGCCATCAATCCACGCAGCTCATTATCCGACCCATCAGACTATTTCCGAACATTGTCGGGGTGACGTACTACATAATCAACCATGGCACCATCATACGCGCGGCTTGACCAGATAGCCCTCAACTCGTCAATGCCACTGCCCAAGGTCGCTCCAAGGCTTATTACAGGTATCACCATGGCTCTGTCCCCGACACCTCGGGCCATTCTTTTTGATGTCTTTGGTACCTGCGTCAACTGGCGCAAGTCCATCGTTAGCGCCCTGTGTGACAAGGCTCACGAGTCGCTCAATGCTGCCACTGCATCGCTAGCTTCTCAGCTTCGACTACGAGCTTCTGCCATGATGGAAGAAGATTGGGGTCGATTTGCACAGGAGTGGAGAGACAGCTACAAGGTCTTCACCAAGAAACTCGCGGCGGATCATTCGTCCACTTGGATGACCGTCGATGATCATCACCTCAAGTCACTCAAGGAGCTCATAGCCAAATGGGAGCTCCAGGGCTTGTGGCAAGAGCATGAGATTCGCGCTCTGAGCCTTTGTTGGCATCATTTAGTGCCATGGGACGACTCTATTTTGGGTGTTCAGCTGCTAAACCAGCTGTTCGGTAGGTCGAGGCCAGCCACCTGGTTGCGACGCGTCGCTAACGGAAATAGCAACATGCACACTTTCCAACGGCAACATGAGGTAAGTTAGCTTCCGTCCCTATGCGAGGTGCACTGCACTCGCATGCATGCATTGGTAAACAAGGACGCGCTTTCAACTAGGAATATGGATTGTGCCCAAGATCATTTGCCGAGGTTGGGGCGCGCGCGTTTGACCGTCTGATGCTAAAGTCAACACCCAGCCTCCTCTCTGATCTCCGCGCCTTCACCGCTATACCCTTTACGCACCTCTTCTCGTCCGAGATGTTCGGTACCTACAAGCCATCACCCGAAGTCTACCTTGGCGCTGTCAAAGCACTGGGCGTCGCGCCTGCCGAGTGTGTCATGGTAGCTGCTCATTTGAACGATCTCAAGGCCGCCAAGGAAAATGGTCTGCAAACCATCTACGTTGAGCGCGCTGGTGAGGAGGACTGGGGCGATGAAGAGATTGAGAAAGCACGCACTGCCGGCTGGGTGGACATGTGGGTGGGTCTTGGTAATGGCAATAGAGGATTCATAACGGTAGCAGAAAGGCTGGGTATCGCGGTGACAGAAGGCAATGCGGCTATGCGGTTGGGCTCCTCCCTTCCCATTGGCATGGATTGAAGATGCCAGTTCTGGCGGATGCCTCTTACTCTCTTCCCATGTCAGAGTATGGGTGGGTGGGTTAGACATACGTAGTGACGCGTTATGTTTGGATGTCTCGGGATCCCATGGTGTGCAGGTCTCTTGTGACGCGTCGTGATGGTTGACTTTCGCGACTTGTGCCCATTGAATCATCCTGCAAAGATAAAATAATGGATATCTTTAGAATTTGTAGACCAGACAGCTTTTCAGTACGTGTAGTGAATTATATTGTACGTGGTGTGGTGTCCTGGTATCTACTCTGTCTCCCCTGGTGTTGCTTGGCGCGACAAGTGAACACATGTATACAACAGCTTGTGTGACGCGACACATAACAATAGATGTTGGGAGGGGAAAAAACTACTTATTTGATATTAATACGCGTAGAAGACTTGAGACGGTGGTTTTACTGTAGTTTTTTTTATTAAAGATAAATGCTGTGATTATTGAAAAAAAATGTAGATGATGTTACAAAAAAATCATTTTCTACAGTTAACCGCAACACTTAATTATTACAAAAATTCACGCCGCACGTCCAACAAGATTGATTGAGCTAAAAACTCAGATACACAATGCTGACACACCAAATAAATATATGCAACAGTTTTTAAATGAATTGACCCAGTGATCACGATGTTCAACCGCTTGTGTGCAGGCAATGACGTCATCGGCATAGTTCAAAATTGACATGACCGACAGCATCGAACAGTAAAATTATTGTGAAAAGGGAGAACATGGGTCATGAGAGCGAGATCATGTAGATTGACATTAAATCAACACGCCAGTGGTGGATTATTGTCGACGGCTAGTTTGCGTCTACCAAAATGCCTGGTGTGGTAGGTATAGATTAATCATGACACCCGAAAGAAGAGGCTCAGACTCGATGTGTAGTTAATCGAAACCATAGCACTTGCATGTAGCATATAAATGCATGCAACGAACAGCACATAAACCCAGAGAATAGCACCAATAGAACCCAAGACATCTAAGCCCACAGCAAGCAGAGAGGCACAAGTCACGATACAAAAGTAGACAATGACACTAGACATCACAAGGCACAAGAGAGAAATTGAAGTATTATGGTATCATTCCATGCAAAGCAGAAACCGACTGATATAACCGTGAACTCCGAGCCTTAGTATACTGTACAAGGCTATGACCATCCCACCGAGCACCGAAGCCGACCATGGACTGAATAAGTCGGCAAAAGTCGTAACATGAAAACCGTGAAGAAAAGCACTTTAACCACCGAAACCGTAAAGGGTGCGGCCTTGTCGCTTGAGAGCATAGACGACATCGAGAGAAGTGACAGTCTTGCGCTTGGCGTGCTCAGTGTAGGTGACGGCGTCACGGATAACACCCTCGAGGAAGGTCTTGAGAACACCACGGGTCTCCTCGTAGATCACTGCAGAGGGTTAGCGGCAAATCACGTGTAAGGAGTAGCTAGGCACATACTGGCTGAAATACGCTTGACACCGCCACGACGAGCGAGACGACGGATAGCGGGCTTGGTGATACCCTGGATGTTGTCACGAAGAATCTTGCGGTGGCGCTTGGCACCGCCCTTTCCGAGACCCTTGCCACCTTTGCCGCCTGGGTGATGGGTTAGTGTGCTGTTGGAGGCAGTAGACGCGCTGCTGGAGGCGGTGTGGAGAAGTAGGGAGTACTTACGACCAGTCATGTTGATGGATGTGTGGAGAGAAGGTTGTTGTTTGGAGGTGAGTGTATAGAGTGGATTGGGGGGCGTAAGAGTGATAGACGCGGTGAGATTGGATGCTGGACTGGAGACGGGGCAGGCGTAGTGGTGTTTATGAGGGCGACGGGGCGCGTGCACGCCAGGCGCCAGATCACACACCTGCCACGCCGGATCAGAGTGACGCACGGGCGCGCTTTCCAGATCAACGACCGTGCCCCTTCCCTTTCGGGCGCGCGGCCAAGCGAGCCAATGGCGCAAGCGCGCTCACTTGTGAGTTTTGTTGCAGCGCGCATTGCCAGCAGTTTGGCCTTTGGTGTTCCTGGGCCTGCTTTGCACGCGCAACAAAGAGTGATTTTCCAGGCAACTGCCCGCCCCCCCGATTACCATATAAGCAGCGCCCGCCCGCCTGTCTCCATCCCTCATCCACTGCACAGCTCCACTCATCAGCCTCATCCACACACAACTCCTTTCCTCCACATCATCATCCACCACCACAACCATGGCTCGCACCAAGCAGACCGCCCGCAAGTCCACTGGTGGCAAGGCTCCTCGTAAGCAGCTTGCCTCCAAGGCCGCCCGCAAGTCCGCACCAGTAAGTACCTTCTTACCCTCGCCATCCTCGCCACTCTAACCATCTGTAGTCTACTGGTGGTGTCAAGAAGCCTCACCGCTACAAGCCTGGTACCGTCGCTCTCCGTGAGATCCGTCGCTACCAGAAGTCGACTGAGCTCCTCATCCGCAAGCTGCCCTTCCAGCGTCTTGTCCGTGAGATTGCCCAGGACTTCAAGTCCGACCTCCGCTTCCAGTCTTCTGCCATCGGCGCTCTCCAGGAGTCCGTCGAGGCCTACCTCGTCTCCCTCTTCGAGGACACCAACCTGTGCGCCATCCACGCCAAGCGTGTCACCATCCAGAGCAAGGACATCCAGCTCGCCCGCCGCCTCCGCGGTGAGCGTGGTTAAGCTTTTCACCTTCAACACGACATGACAACATCCTCGGGTCGGTGATGGGTCTTTGGTTCGGATAGTATAGGCGTTTGGGGTTTTTCATGGTTCACGGTCTTCAACTCGGTTTTATGAGTGCACACGAGCGGTGCTGAGCATGTAGTATATCCAGGCTAATCAGTGGTCACTGGTCGATATCCCACGAAATCAATAGATTTCCACTTCAAACTCTTCAATGCTTGTGACGTGACCTTCATATTTCCCAATCCGGCCATCGACTTGTACGCTACCAACTTGCCAGTAACGTCATTTTGCCACTATATCTTGCTTACTAGCACTCCATCGTGGGTGCGGCAGCAGTCACAAATGCACTCATTCTCGTGTCTCGGTATGCTTTTTACAATCGTCCCCTTGATCCGCACATATCGAATTCCGCAATGACCTGGCAACGTGAATTATCATCATGGATGTCGCCTCCTCGAGTGAAGACGGCCGATGCACCGGCTGTCGGCCAAAAGGCACCCTCATTGCCCAATTTAGAGGAATTTGTACAGAATGGCAAGCCAACCATCATCACTTTCCTTCGGCACTGCGGCTGTCCTTGTAAGTAGTTCAGTTTGGCATTGGGCCAATCTCTAGACCAAATAGTCTTGACAAAATCACTGTAGTCGCCGAGAAGACTTTCCTCGACTTGCGTGTAGTTGCACCTACTCACCTAGATATTCATTTCGTGGTTGTTTCTCACAGCGACCAAGAATCTACAGACAAATGGTTTGCTTCGCTAGCCGACCCTTCGCGAAATATACAACCCAATCTCCATGTCGTTGTTGATGCGGAGCGTGAGACGTACGCTGCGTGGGGCTTGGGTACGTCGGGCGTCTGGCACGTCCTGGCGAGCATGCCTAGCGTTCTGAAACTGGCCAAAAAGGAAGGCATCAACGTCAGGCCGACTGAGAGTGGCAGCAGGTGGCAGACCGCGGGTGACTTTGCTATAGATGGCGAGGGTATAGTGAGGTGGTCTAGGAAAAATGAGCGTGCAGACGATATGCCAGACTTCAAGGAGGGACTTGATGCTTTGCTGAAAAACAGATGAGTGAATTGAACCCAGCAAAGTCATGCAAGGCGGAAGCACAAAACTTTGTAGTATTCCCTGTGACTATACCGTCTAGTACTTGGGTTTCACCTTGGCCTTCGGTTTTCCTTTCTAATTCCATTGTTCGTTCCGCGTTTTGCACTTCATAATGTGGGGGCCATGTCGGCGCGTGATGTAACCTTTTTATACACATGATCAATCGCGTCAAATTTTCGTGTAAACGAATCACTCAAGCTACAACACAGATACAGCCTGTTGTGCCAAATAGCTCATATCCTATGCATATATGGCCACCATGGGCAACTACAGCTTGGGCCCAACTTGTGCTGAATGGCGTAAAGGCCTATGACCTCATGAGTATAGTACTACATAGGCAGACGCGAGAGCGCGCCAGCCTGAAGCGCGCCCCACCGCCACCGCAACCACCCGCATCACCAGCGCACCGTGGCTGGATAATGGCATCATGACAGCACCAACTGTGCAGCTAACGAATCAAGTGGGCGACTATGGCTCGGATATTGAAATCGAATCTGTCGCCACACTAAGCGATTATGGCTCAGACATCGACATCGACGAGGACATCTTACTCGCAAGCGCCTTTGCCACGATAAGAGGCGCAGCTTCTCTCGATAGAAGCGCAGTTGTGCCCAGCGTAGAGTTTGAACAAGACAAGATTGAGGATGAAGAGCAGGATGTGGAAGGCTTCGTGCGCATACACAAGCCACCAGTGCTGCGTGTCGCTCAAGGCACGAGAAGTGTCCTGGCTGATGAACAGAGAAATCTACAAAGCTCTTCCATGGGAGATCGGTGTACGTTGGAAGTCGAGTACGACGAGAGATCGCGGCGAGCATGGAGTGGTAAGTTCAGTATTGTAGTAGCTGAAGAGTATCCATATCGACTGACGACTAACAGCCATTAGTTCCCTTCGAACAACCGACCTTGTCTCCTCGACGCTCACCATCTCGCTCGCGTCATAGCACAGCAGACACCAAGCATGACAATGGTTCGCCACTCGAACGATTTCGCACCAAGCCCAAGAAGCCTTTATCGGTAACAGACCTTGTCTCTCCGGCATGGTGTGAACTGCAATACTTGTACACTTTGAACAAGTTTGGGCGCAAACCGAGAACACAGGCGATGCGCACGGGCTCCAAGATTCATGAAAACCTCGAGGCCGAGGTGCATACCACGGTGCCCGTGCAAGTTGAAAGCAAGGAAGATCGCTTTGGCCTACGTATATGGAACACAATATCCGGCTTGCGCTGTCTAAGTGAGACTGGCCTCACCCGAGAGTTGGAAGTGTGGGGGGTTTTGGAAGGCCAGGTCGTCAATGGCATAATCGATGAATTGTCCTACCAGTGCCCCGATGCCGCTTTTGAACAGCAGCTTGAGAGATCTAGCGCTGAGAGAAATGGCGGCATCATTCCTCTGCCATCGGGCCAGCTCGGAATTTCAGATGCTTTTGCCAAGAAGTCTACTCGAAGCATGTCACAGCCTGACCGTCAGATTTACATAAGTGATGTCAAGACGAGGTCTGCAAACTCGCTTCCTGCTGGATCCTCGTTGCGTCCGACGTGGATGCAGCTGATGCTCTATCGTAAACTGCTCGAGTCATTGTCGTTGAATACGGTAGATGCAGAGACTGTCTTCTCACGCTACGATTTGCAACCCCTCGAAAACTTCAGCGATACGTTTATGCAAGCGGTAGGCGGCATCGGCCCTCACAATCAGGCCCCTGATTATCCAAATCTCCTCTCGCTGTGGTCACTGCTGGTTACCGAAATGCAAACCGTAGTCCCTCCTACAAGCCTATCACCCATTGTTCGCGCCGAGTTTCGCTATGCGAAGAATGGTCATGTCATTGGATCAGAGCTCATGGTTTATGACACTGATACCATTGACAAGTACATTGATGATGAAATGGCGTGGTGGAAGGGGCAGAGAGAGGCAAAGGGAGTGGAAATAGAAGAGGCTTTCAAGTGCAGGATATGTGACTTTGCAGACAGCTGTAGTTGGAGAAGGACAAAGGTCGATGAGGCTATTGAGAAAAGCAGACTCAGGCGAGCAGCCAAGGAAAAGAGCGCTGTATAGCTAAATGACTATTCATTGAACTGTCCATAACCTTGAAACACTTGCATTATATGCATAGTAGCCTGATCAGCGTGGTAGGGAGTTATTTATATCATTGGTAGTATATATGTGAACCCAGTAAAGGACACAGTATCAGTTGCCTGTTCCAGATGTGTATAGTCCACCTTGCAGAAATTAGCCCGAATAGGGAACACTGATACCATAAAACACATGAAAACGGATCACAACAATTGACATAAACAATATGCTAACGGGCCATGTACTATCCAGATATCGCCCAACATCGTGATTTACTGACCACTAGGAACTTGATAAGGTCCATAGCCTGGTTTTGGGAATTTGGGCGTACCGTCCTCGTTCCAGTCAAACTTTTGAGCGCGAATCGTACGGGCACTCCAGCCGTTAGTCGGATCTTTCATTCCATGATAGACGATCCAGTTCTCGGTGTTGTCGGGAGAAGTGGTAAAGGACGCATGGCCAACACCATACGCAGACTCGCTAGGGTTCTGATAGAAGACGGGATACGGGTGCTTCCGCCAGTCGCTAGGATTCATTGGGTCGTCACCAACAAGCTCGAGCTGGCCAAGGCAATAGTTGCGATTATCTGAGCGGGCGGCGCTGTAAATGAGGAAGTTTTGGCCCGTGGTAGGGTTGGTGAGCTGTTGAGGACCCTCATTAGATGAGAGGCGATCGTTACTTGCGCGACCAAAAGGCGTCTTCTCCCACGCATACTCTGGCACCGAGATGACTTGGCGCTCTGAGAAGGGTGAGGTGGTTGTAGAAGGATCCGACATTTTGGTGATGCAGAGGTTGGCTGGCCAGCCATCGTACTTACGGTACCAGCAGGAGTAGACGTGATACAGCTGATCCCTATACTGGAAGTATGTTCCATCTATAGCGAACTGGTCATAAGTCTCGAGTTGGCCATGGTACCGATAGGTAGCAGTCCATGGATCTTGGCCTTCACCAGCCACGACAAACATGCGGTGATTGACGGCGGGACAGTTGTATTCGCACCACATCTCGACCTCGGGGGGAGGAGAGTCGTAATTGGGATCAGCAGTGAAGATAACCCACCAAGCACCGCCAATCTGGTGGATTTCCGGAGCCCAAAGGTCAGTTGAGTAGGGCTTGTTGGGCTTCGGGTGAAAGATGGTCTTGGACTCTGCGCCGTTCCAGTCTGTAATAGACTTGCTGCGCCATAGGGTTATGTTGACGTTGTTGGTGTAGGTCATGTAGTAAAAGTCACCATGACGAAACATCCAACTGACATGGTTAGCATTCACCCTGCGACGGTGACATTCAAGCTTACGGATCAGCACCCGTGTCGACGATAGGGTTGGTGAAAGTCGAGGTTAAGTTGGCAGGGGGAGAGTGTTGGCAGAGGGCGCCAATGGCAAGCGCCACAGTGACCAAGAGCCTGAACATGCTGAGGATGGAGAGAGGTGGCGGCTTGAGCAAAGCAGAAGGAGTTGAGGCGGCCGAGGACTAGTCAAGGACTAGGCGAGGAGCGGGTGGTCAGAGTATTTAGGCGGAGAGGCGGGGTGGTGTGGAGCGAACAGTCCCAAAAGGGAAGTGAGATGAAAGAGGAAACCTGTATTTATGTGTATATGTATGTATCCATGCGCACGTGCATGTGTAGTACATATACATACTATGTACAAACAAAAACAATAGCCATGACGCCTAATCTGCGGGAGAAGAACTTACGCAACAAGCAAACGTGGGACAGTTGCTGGCAAGTCATGTGCTGTGCCCGAGAAGTAGTCTCGCGGTGCTCTGTGACTGCATAGAGGCGGACCATGTCGGCTGGGCGGTTGACGGGTGAGGCTGGTGGTGTGGAAGCGACCCAAGCTTCCCCGCGCCGGTGGAGGCTGGCTAGTCGCACCCACCATCCATGCACGTATGACTTACTAGTACGTACATAGTATCTAGTATGCGCGCCATGGTGCAGGACAGGCCGTGGATGGGCTTGGCACCATTTTTGCGATCCACGACGCCTTACAAAGCCCTCGACTCCACTCATCATGAACAACTCGCAGTTCCGACGGCTGCTCATCGACACCCCCAAGACGCGAGATGGAGACAAGCAAAAGTCTCCAGCTGCGCCAACGCCGAGGGCGGTGCTGGGTGCGCGCAAACACTCGAGCATCCTCATGACGCCGTCAGTGTTTCCTTGCAGCTGCATCCCCAACTCCCACTAACTTGCCCACAGTCGCCAGGTTGGAAGAGGCTCGGTGCAGGCCGATTTCGCCCGCCAGCTCGCCGAGCGCAATGCCAAAAACAACCCCCAGAAGAAGGCCGCTTCTTCTGCGCCCAAGGGCACCAAGCTCGCCGCAGGATACATGGACCGCACCAAGACACGCGTCGACGATGAAGACAACGACATCGCAAAACGCATAAAGAACCTCGAACAGTCTATGAAGCTCGGCCAAATCGACCGCGAGACGTTTGAGAAGCTGGTACAGGACATTACTGGCGGTGATGTTGGCACTACACATCTGGTCAAGGGCCTTGACAGAAAACTGCTCGAGAGAGTGCGACGTGGCGAGGATGTCCTGGGAGGTCAGGACAAGAAGGTACAAGATGAGCAAGAAGACGCCGAAGAGGCACCAGATGTCGAGGACGCCTTCGACGAGCTGGCCGAAGCTGAGATTGGTCCTGTTGTGCGCGAAAGGGTAGAGAAAAAGGGCGAGAAGATATCTTCGCCGCCTCCAGTCGCGGGTGTCAAGCGGAGTCGTAACGACATCCTAAAGGAACTCAAGAGACAGAGAGAGGAAGCTGCTGCGGCGGCGGCAGCCGAGCACGAGAAAAAGTTCCCCACTTTAGGGCCTGGGTTCCGTAAGATCAATGCAAAGGGCGAGACATCACGCATCGAGACGGACGAAAAGGGACGCGAGGTACTCATCATCACCGGCCCAGACGGCAAGGAGAAGAGGAAGGTCAAGAAGCAACAAACAGGACCCCAACCCACGCCTGAAGTCCGCCATGATTTGGACGACGAAAAGAAGCCTATCAACATGCACAATCTCCCCGTACCCAAGAAAGACGAGTCAGAAGACGAGGACATATTTGAAGGAGTTGGTTCCAACTACAACCCACTGGCTGATTTGGACGACGGGGATGACTCCGACGAAACAACAATAGACCCACAGTCTTCTGTTCCAAAGGCAGACAACGGCGAACAACTATCAGAAGGCGAGGTGTCTTCTAGCGAAACAGAAGCAAATATCCAAGAATCATCCAAAGACGCCGTGTCTGGCGCGCCTTCGAAACGAGACTACTTCAAGTCAGTGGCCCGTAGTACCGACGCCAACCAAGGCTCCAATGTCGCTGCTGCCGATGCAACTGTACGCGCTGCTCTTGCAAAGGTGCGAAGTCTGGACGAGAATTCCACGCTGCTGCAGAACCTGGGATCTGATGATCCCAGCGATCCCGCAGCAAAGGAGGCACGTCTCAAAAAGCGCGCTGCTGAGCTAGCTGCTGCTGACCGTGATATGGATGACATGGATATGGGTTTTGGGGCGTCACGTTTCGATGATGCTGAAGAGATGGAGAGAGAAGGCGAAAAGGTCAAATTTAGTCAGTGGAAGGGGCTCGATGCAGAGGGCGATGAAGACGAGGGCGAGGATGGCACAAGAGGCCCAAAGAAGCAACGTAAGCGTGGGGGCAAGAAGAGGAAAGGTGACAAGAACAATGCTGATGATGTACTGAATGTCATGGAGAGACAAAAGGAGAAGAAGTCCAAGACACTGGGTTGATGTATTGGCTAGGACGTTTGGACTACTATTGGATGTCGCATCAAGCTCCTCTTGGGATGGTGTAATCTCTTGCGCCTTCTGTGCTGAATAAGACGACTACAGACTTTTCATCCAAACCCAGCCCGGCTTTTTGCATACTGCATGCTTTCTTGAGTGCAGTCATTGTGGCTGCCCCACACGGTCCATTCTTCACACCCCGACTGTGCAGGTATTGCACATCATGATGCACATCAACATCGGATACCGTAATACTTGCATCGACACCGTGTTTCAGGATTTGCCATGCCGTCTTTGATGTTGTCCCACAGTTCATTCCGTTCATGATTGTGTGGCTGGTATAAATGGGCGTGATTTCACCGGCTTGGAGACTGGTTTGGAGACTCGCCGCGACGTCTGGTTCAACCGTGATGACAGTAGCAGGGCGAGTCTGGGCTTTGTAATGCATCGTAACCGCCTGCGCCCACGACCCTACTCCGACAGCAGCAAACACGTGCGTCGCACCTGGCAGGACCATTTCCTCCAATTGCCTATCGGTTTCTGTAAGCATAGTCATGTAACCCTCGACAACCCACTGGTCAAGGTCAGCTTCTTGTTTCGCGTCATGTAGACGGGTGGGGGGAAGGGGGGGAATACACCTCTGGGATTTCTTCATAACCTTCCCAAGCCACATCCATAACCAACATGCCACCCTTGTCCGCTTCTTCCTTTGCCTTTGCAATAGAATAATCATAGTCACCATCCACAACAATGACTTTTGCCCCCTCACTCTCGATTCTCTTCTGTGTGGCCTCGTCCATGAAGTCGGGCACAAAGATGACGGCCTTGATCTGCAGGTACTTTGCCATTCTTGCAACGGCCCTGCCCCAGTTGCCTTCGGTACATGTCACTAGTTCTATGCCTGCTTTCTGTGAAGCATCTGCCAGCTCATCCAGTGAAGCTGATGGTGGAAGGCCACACCTGGCGGATATGGCATTGTGGATTGCCCATGATGCACCAAGAATCTTGAATGCTGGCAGGCCCAGACGCAGTGATTCATCTTTCAACAGGACGTGTCCGAGACCGAGTTGCTTAGCAATTTCTGGGAGAACAGTCAGAGGAGTGACTGTGTAGTCAGGTAGGGCCCGATGGAATGCCTCCACCACTGCGGGGTTTGCAGGAGCACCATGATATGTCCAGGTAGCTGCAGATGGATTTTGAAACATGATGTACAGTTGGCCTCGATTCTGCCTGCCTTGGCTCTTGCAAGACGTGGAAAATGGTGTTTTAAGAATTCTGACAGCTTGTCAATATGATTACTCACAGGTCGTAGAACCATGTACGTATAGGCTGTCAGCACTTTGCTCTCCTGTTGTTGCACATGCGCATAAGCCACGCGTGTCTCCCCGACGGAAAGCGCCCTAAACCGGGTGGGCCCAGGAAACCGTGGCGAAGCTCGTTTGAGGGCCCTTGTTTGGTATTACGGACACACGACTATTAATAGTCATTAGTTGAACCTTTAGATACGTCATTCCTGAAGTAACTTCCTCTTGGACACGTCCCCCCCCAAAGCAACCTTCAGTCACTACTAATAGAGCAAACAGCACCAACATGTCGCAACCTAGGCCCCGGTCAGCTCTGGCAAATGTTCCAAGAGTGGTATTGCAGCCGACCTGGGACAACACTGTCGCGGCGTCGTACCTTGTAAAAGTAACTGATCATGTGCATATACACATGTCTTTTGGGCCAGCTAACAATGCCATAGGGCACCATTTTCTTCATTGCGCATCCATTTCTTTACCCGCTGCTACAAGCCCGCCTACTCCCAGCATTTCTACTCAGTGTGTTTGTGCTTCTCAACCTTTTCTTCTGGACCTTGCTACCCCAAGTCCTCTTTCTCAAACTGTTCCACCCTGCTGGCAGCGCCTGGGTCAATGCTGTGTTTCTTGTCCTCGGAGAGGGAGCAGCTATAGTCGCTCTACTGTTTGAGTCTTTCTTGGTGGTATGTACTTGTGCCATGTTCACCGGTTAGGGCTCAGTGCTCATCAAGTGCAGGATGAATCCCAAGTCGATATTTTCGACGCTGTCTTGGTGTACAAAGGCTACGAAGACCTGGTCCGCCAATCTCGACCCCTCTCCGAAGATGCTATGAACGATCCTGTACGTCGACTCGGGAAGCCAACACGCTCCTCGGTCTATGCGCCCTTTTCCTTTCGTCAAATTGCCGAGTTCGTTCTCCTACTGCCTATCAACTTTGTGCCGTACGTTGGTGTACCGATATTTTTGTTATTGACAGGCTATCGAGCGGGCCCGCTCCAGCACTGGAGATACTTCCAGCTGCTAGGCTACGACCGCAAGCAAAGGAATCTTGCCGTCAAAAGGCGACGATGGCAATACACTTGGTACATAAGTCGCATGCAACAGTAGGAATGCAACTGACCAACGACAGGTATGGGACAGCGTACTTGTTCCTGCAACTTGTACCGCCACTCAGCATGTTCTTTCTTATGACAGCACCGGCAAGTTCTGCTCTATGGGCGGCTGATCTGGAAAGACTGCGACGGGAGCAGGAGGTGAACCCGGGTCATGCGCCACAATACACCGATGAACCGGATGCGACTATCTGATTATGAGTGGTCTACTACTATATAACGCAATCGTTTGCCCTCTTGTTTGGATTCAGGGCGAGAAGCTCGATGCAACATCAGTGCTCAGGATCATGTGAACAAGTAGCACGTAAGAGCTAGGATTTTCTGGCGCGTCAGTGCTGGAGGTGATCGGAGCTTGACGCGTTGTGCAAGCTCTCTGCAGCCGTCATGGTGGGTTCGTTGGCACAGTTGCAGTGAGTGTCTTCACGTTGCAAGATCAACAGTGGCAAACCGCCTGGACGATAAGCAAGTGCATGGCGACTCCAATAACATATGAATTGACTGCAGTCCGCGGCACACCTGCTCGGGACCGCGTTGTGTGTTGCCTGGAGCGCAGATCCAAGATGCAGCTGACTCGAGCAGGGAATGTGACACGCTAGTTGTTTAGGCCATCGGTCGCATACGTCAATCAGGCCGCGCTTCCCCAGCCCCATGCATTCCCGCCCCATAGCTTGTAGCCAGCTTAAGCTCCATCGCTCCATCCATCTCTCCCCCACGACTCTTCAACTCGTCCATCGCACACCCATCCTTCTTTCACATCATATCCCACTCTCATTCATCGTCCGTCATCATGAAGACGGCGATCCTTCTCGCAGCGGCCAGCTCGGCGTCTGCTGCCGTTTACAAGACGCCACTCAAGAAGGTCTCGCTTTCTGAGCAGCTGGTAAGCATTCATCGCAGTCACATGCGCTGGCACGTTTGTCTGATGATCGCCAGGAACATGCCAACATTGAGACCCAACTCGCTGGCTTGAAGCACAAGTACTCTCAGCAGCACATGGCGGGCCTCAAGCCTCAGTCTCAGATGGAGGCTGCCCTAAAGGCACCCTACATTGCCGACGGAACGCACCCAGTACCTGTCAGCAACTTCTTGAATGCACAGTGTATGTCACACAAGCTTCGCAGTGTCGTGTGGCCAGCGCTGACACACATCTAGACTTTTCCGAGATCTCTCTCGGTACGCCTCCTCAGTCGTTCAAGGTTGTCCTTGACACGGGCAGCTCTAACCTCTGGGTCCCATCGACTGAGTGCAGCTCGATCGCTTGCTATCTCCACACCAAGTACGACTCGTCTGCCTCATCTACATACAAGAAGAACGGTTCAGAATTCGAGATCCGTTATGGATCGGGTTCGCTGAGCGGATTCGTCTCCAACGATGTTTTCCAGATCGGCGACCTGAAAGTGAAGAACCAGGACTTTGCCGAGGCTACCTCTGAGCCTGGTCTCGCTTTTGCTTTTGGCCGGTTCGATGGCATCATGGGTCTTGGCTATGACACCATTAGTGTCAACGGCATTGTTCCTCCATTCTACAACATGCTTGACCAAGGTCTTCTTGACGAGCCTGTTTTCGCCTTCTACCTTGGCGACACCAACGAGAGCCAAGAGTCCGAGGCCACCTTTGGCGGTATCGACGAGAGCCACTACACGGGCAAGCTGACCAAGATTCCTTTGAGGCGCAAGGCCTACTGGGAGGTTGATCTCGATGCCATTACCTTTGGCAAGGAGACTGCTCAGATGGACAACACTGGTGTCATTCTGGACACTGGTACATCTCTGATTGCTCTCCCCTCAACCATTGCTGAGCTTCTGTAAGATCTGACCCATGGCACATAGTGATACAGGCACTAACAATTTACAGCAACAAGGAGATTGGTGCTAAGAAGGGTTTCAACGGCCAGTACTCGGTTGAGTGCAGCAAGCGTGACAGTCTGCCCGACCTTACTTTCACGCTTACTGGCCATAATTTCACTATTGACGCCTATGACTACATTCTTGAGGTCCAGGGATCCTGCATCTCTGCTTTTATGGGTATGGACTTCCCCGAGCCTGCCGGACCTCTTGCTATTCTTGGCGACGCTTTCCTCAGGAAGTGGTACTCTGTATACGACCTGGGCAACTCTGCTGTCGCTCTTGCAAAGTCCAAGTAAACATCTAGCCCTAGATATGATGGCCAAAAGGCAAACGAAATGGCATGAGAAGCAATGTTGATCAAGTGATGGAATTTGGCTGAAATTGCGCTTTGGTAGGAAGGGTCTGAGAAGTATTTCTTTGGTTCGACATGGCAACACGGTCGGTGTACGTATAATGGCAAATGTGATAACAAGTCAAGTAACTTGGCGTTCATCGCAGCGTGATGTCTATAGTAGTAGTAGGAGCCCTGAGAGTGATGGATGCCGTAATGAGCTAGCGTAGTAACAACCGGCTATGAACAACTGTCGACGCGGAGAAGTGACAGAGCACGCGCTAGACGGACGGCTACCTAATTGCCTTGAGTGCACGGGGCTATTACCGTAAGTACATGATAGTGTGGAGTAGTACGCACACGGCAGATACGGCTTGATGCGGCGTAAATGTCTATCCTTATCGATAAGAACGGACCAATGACGTCTGCAGACTGGCCCATGGCGGCAACCGGAGGCTGGCAACCTAGCACGCAACCCCGAAGTGAGTGGATTGATAACGATGAGGTCGCTGTCCGAGTACATATGCGAGTATGACGCGGTCTGCAGATGTCAAGTGAAGCCGAGTGGCCTGGTGCTGGTGCCTAGGAGTGTGTGGCAGTCTTATCATGTCACGCTAACAGGCGCCCTGCGGGAGTCTCGTGGCTGATGAGCGTGCATGGCTCACCGTGTACCCGTCCAAGTCATTCCTCCAACCTTTCCAATATGTGACATTCAACAAAGCACCCAACTGCCTTGCAGCCTCCGACGTCCCTTGCAGCAATAGTAATTTACACTACTCTTTCCACCTCGACCTGCCTTCTTCGGCCCGCCGTAGTACCACCGCTGACCAGCCTACCGACGCCGTCAACCCCCAACGTTTGTTGAGCGCCAGCACACACACACACACACACCACATCCCCCCAACATGGCCTCCCAAGACAGAGACAGAGACAGATCGACTCGGAGAATGAGCAGGAGACGAAGAGATTCAAGACGGGAGTCCCGCGGCATGTCGCTCGATGTGCCAGAGCGCTTTAAAGATGGCGATGATGCTCAGGAAGATGTTACGGCACCAAAGCGAAACAACACCATGTCGATGAACCAGTCCCTATTTTCCATGATAGCTCGCGCAGGGCAGCAGTCGCAAACAGACCTTGGCACGATGCAGGAAGCTGACTCCGGTGATAGCGAAGACGAAGGTAAGCGACAGGCATCGTACCATGGTCTGGACGGCGCTACCAGATTAAGTCGCCTGAGCTCTACAAATGACTTCCACATCTCGAAAGAGGAGCCCTACGACAAGAAAATAGCAAAAGAGAAGCACAGGCGGACACTGTCCGAAAACAAGCTCTTACGCTCGCTCCCCAAGTTGAAGGTGTCAAGCCGGAAAGAAGGACTCCCAGAAGGCCCACGAGTCCATCCAATGTCTTCGTCACAATTTCTACCACCCAAACCATCGCTCAATCAGTCTCCAGCAGCCTTGAAGAAATGGCCGCCCAAAGGCAAGGATAAGGACAAGGACAAGGTCGATACTACAATGGGCGAGGAAACACATCCTGAAAGAGCATCCAATACTGGGCGGAAGAGCAGAAATGGAAGCATGGCCGGCTTGGATAAGAGCCAACAACCTGTGACGCTTGCGAAAAGGATCCAACAAATATTTGAATTTGAGCAGGTTGAAGAGGTCATCTCCGAATACCCATGCTGGTTACTTCAAAGTATCCTATTACAGGGTTACATGTACATCACCCAGAAGCACATATGCTTTTATGCATACCTACCCAAGAAGCATGTAAGCATACATTGCCCGAATTTGCTGCAGTCTACTTATGTTCGATAGCATGATGTTACTAAAACAGGTTATCTCTTCAAACGTGGTCGATCGAAGCTGAACAGATACTGGTTCGTCTTGCGTGGCGACGTACTCGCATATTACACCAACCCAGCAGAACTCTACTTCCCGAGGAACCGCATTAATCTTCAGTACGCTCTGACCGCCGAAGTGCTTGAAAGCATCAAAAAAGGTGAAGAAGAGACTAGTTTCGCAATTACAACGGACGAAAGAAGATATGTATTCAAAGCAGACAGTGCTGCGAGTGCGAAGGAATGGACCAGATCGATTCAGAAGGTCATTTTCCGAACTCATAACGACGGAAACAGTGTGAAGATATCGCTTCCGATCCAAAATGTTCTGGAGATTGAAGAGAGCTCGATACTGGACCTTGCAAATACTGTCAAAGTCCGTGTAATAGACAATGACGAGACGTTTGCCATAGACGAGGTATGTTTTGTCCAAGGTCTATCTTACATTGTCTAACACGAACAGTATTTCTTCTCATTCTTCAACAACGGCCAAGATGCGCTCAATGTGCTCCGCATCATGATTAATGACAACGAGCATCATCAGGCTACCCCAGATGCTGGTGAACTCGATAATCAACCTCCTTCTCATCGTGGCTCCGTAGCATCACCAATAGATGGTAGTGAAATGCCGCAAATCCGCGAAAATGTGCGGGCTACTTTATTGCCACTGCCTGTAACGCATGTCAGACGATCGAGCATAAGTGATGTGTCCGGTCGGTCTAGCAATGAAGTCAATAGAAAGAGCTGGGACGTGCGACGAAGCATGGATGTCACCCATACACTTCGTCGCTCAAGCTATGAGACACGTCAATCTCCTCATGAGCCACAACAAAGCTTCAGTGGTGGTCCGCACAGCATGCAACACAAGCGTCATTCAGAAGATGATTCGCCTCAGTCCCCCAGAGCAGCAGACTCCGAGTCGGCTACGCTCTCATTCGAACCAGGCACCGAATCATCAGCCGCCATCCAATCGATAGATGAAAGCAATGCTTCTGCATCTCAAATACTAGACCGCTCCGATCTCTTTCGGGGACCCACAAACCTACCTGGCGATAATGCACCACTGAGCAAACTCGATCTACAACATAGGGACTCACAGGAAACAACACGGTCAGCTCAAGCGAAGACTACAAATGTCGCAAAACGTTCCAAACAGTATACAGCCGTAACGGGTACGCCTGATTTTGAAGATGACACGGAAGTTAGTCAAGCAAATCCTCGCATGTCAGGATCATCTTCAGCCTTACAGGATATCGCCTCCTACCCACTCCAGAAAGCATCGGGATTAGCTGGATTCTTGAGGACTCGATCGAAGAAGATGGGCAGTCTGTTAGCAAGCGAGTCTATGGGCTACTATGAAAAAGTATCGGGCATGCTTGCGGGTGGACGAAAGCACTACAATACTGCCGAAGGCTTGGAGACTGGGGATCAAATCCATGGATTCGAGGACGACGAGGACGCAGCCAAGGCCGTAGAGAATTTCCGTGACCATTTCGCCTTTCCCGAAACCGAAATTTTGCAATCTTCGTTCTTCGCATCCTTGCAGCGAGTGTTACCAAACTATGGCAAAATCTACATCAGCGGGAGATATTTTTGTTTCCGCAGTTTGATGCCAACATCAAAAACTAAGGTCATACTCCCTATGCGAGACATCGAAAATGTAAATAAAGAAAAAGGATTCCGAATCGGTTATCACGGTCTCGCCGTTGTCATCAAAGGCCACGAAGAGCTCTTTTTCGAATTCTCAAAGGCGGAGTATCGGGACGAGTGTGCTATCACAGTGCTTCGTATATTGGAGAATACGAAATACCTCGAGGATGAAGATTCGTCTTCCTCGGGTGTGGATAGTGGAGACGAGGCGGCCAAAGCAGAACATGACTTGCTCCAGCAGGCACGCGAACATACGGATACTGGCAAGCAGGCTGATGTATCGGAGATCGTCCGTGCTGCGGACCACGACCGAATACCACTCATATTCGACGATCCACTCGCTTCGTTTGTAGACTTCAAACCTTCAGAGCCGTTGAACATTGTTTGCCTTACCATTGGGTCCCGAGGAGATGTGCAACCGTACATAGCACTATGCAAAGAGCTCCTGAAGGAGGGGCATAAGCCGCGCATTGCGACACACGCCGAGTTTGAGCCTTGGGTGCGCAAACACGGCATCGACTTTGCCGTTGTTGATGGAAACCCAGCTGAACTAATGCGCATCTGTGTCGAACATGGCATGTTTACGTATGGATTCATGAAGGAGGCCAACTCCAAGTTCCGCGGATGGCTGGATGACGTGTGTAGTTCTTCGTGGAGGGCTTGCCAGGGTGCGGATGTGCTCATTGAGAGTCCTAGTACCATGGCGGGAATTCACATAGCCGAAGCGTTGGAGATTCCATACTTTCGGGCTTTCACGATGCCTTGGACACGCACTCGAGCCTATCCCCATGCCTTTTCTGTGCTGGAGAAGAAGATGGGTGGAGGATACAACAGTCTGACATATATCACCTTCGATACTATATTCTGGACTGCAATTTCTGGCCAGATCAACAAGTGGCGTCGGCGAGAATTGGGACTTCAAGGAACCACGCAGCATAAGATGCAGGCGAGTCTTCGACCGTTCCTGTACAACTTCAGCCCCCATGTGGTGCCACCGCCCCTCGACTGGCCGGATTGGGTTCGTGTCACTGGTTATTGGTTTCTGGATGAGAGCAACTCATACGACCCTCCTGCCGAATTGTTGGCATTCATGGAAAAGGCACGTGCAGACGGCAAGAAGCTGGTCTATGTTGGGTTCGGCTCCATTGTCATCGACGATCCTGCGGCACTTACTAGGACTGTCGTAGACTCTGTATTGAAGGCAGATGTACGCTGTGTGTTATCTAAAGGCTGGTCTGATCGCTTGGAGACCAAAGACGCTTCAAAGCCGGAGATTCCCCTTCCACCTGAGATCTTTCAGATTCAGGCCGCACCGCACGACTGGTTGTTCAAGCAGATGGACGCTGCAGTGCACCATGGCGGCTCCGGCACTACAGGAGCAAGCTTGCGAGCCGGCATCCCTACCATTATCAAGCCGTTTTTTGGTGACCAATTTTTCTTTGCACAGCGCGTGGAAGACATGGGCGTTGGAGTATGGCTGAAGAAGGTCAATACGAGTGTTTTCAGTCGTGCGTTATGGGAAGTCACTAATAGCCAGCGCATGATCATGAAGGCAAAAGTACTCGGACAGAAGATCAGAAAGGTAAGCATAGGCAACAGCTAGAGGTTTCAGGTACTGTGACTAACACGTCGTAGGACAATGGCACGCAAGTTGCGATCCAGACCATCTACCGAGAACTAGATCGCGCTCGCACGCTCATCAAGAAGCAGACGAAACAGGACGATGACAATAGTGAGGAGTTTGAAGAGGATTGGACAATCATTGAGGAAGGCGAGGAGATGGACGGTGCCCATCCCTTTGCGATGCAGCAGCCATTGGCGGGGATCAACCAGGACGCATCTCAAATGGGTGCTGGTTCTTTGGTTCTGGGCAGCATGGTGTTGAAGGGCGCAGCTGCGCAGAAGCAGGCACCACCAGAAGTTGCGCGTCGGGATTGAGCCTTGTCGGACTCTAGATGAGGATGTTGGTAGGCGTTAGGAGGATATGGGGCTTGGATGGATGTAATAATGTAGTAGTGAGGATTAGGGTATTAGATTATATGGGTGCAGTCCATCCGGAGTGTCTCGCAACATGTCTGGTATTGCATTTACTAAATTAGCCTTGTCTCTTCAACCCAGACAAAAGGCAAGTTCTATTGGCTGTCATATGATATAGATGTAGTGCTGTGTCTTGTTTGCACAGCACCGTGATCGCAAGGATGATCAGCGGGTCTTGGCAATGTCGCTGTCTTCGTAGTAACCAAGTACATGGGCTTCCGCACGGCCGTGCAGGCAATGGCACCGTCGACGATGCATTGCTGTGTTCTTCTCTGCCTTATTTGCTCCCGATGCCCGAACTGGGGCATTGCTATAATCAGCCAGTGGGGCATGTGGCCGACGGGCAGGAAGCCCCGAGGGCTGTCCTTTGTCTGTTGGGTTTGATGTTTGAGCGGACGTGCGAGCAAGGTGCACGCTAGCCCTGTGGCTGCAAAGGTATAAAGCTGCCCCTCGCTCCAAATTATTTGGGGGGGAAATCGGAAATCGGCCAGCCGCGACGCCATACGTCAATCTCCAGTCGCACTCAACACGCCCACTCTTACACCCAGCCCGTTCCCGTATTGCGCTGCACACTGGCTAGAACCCTCGATTCTCTCCATCACGCACTCGGGCGCCTTTCCCCATCCGACACGTTGCTCGCATCCCCAACACCCTTGCGACGACGCGCGAGCGGCCTTCCGACTGCTCTGCCGCGTCGGTACCGGATGCGCCAACTAGAAGAACGACGCGACCGCCATCACTACCACGTCGTCAGTCGCATGGGCTGTCCCGGCTCGGCATGAAGATCCTTTCGCCCCGGGATTTGAACTATCCCATCACTGTCATCGACCTGTTGAAGAAGCGCGATGCCGAGGTGCCACGGTCCGAGAAGCTCTTCACCTACAGTTATGAGAGCCGCGTCGTCGAGGGCGACAAGTGGGGAGGGGAGCGGACGGTGATGAAGAAGTTTAGGCAAACCTTTGATGCGAGCACCGAAGGAAAGATCACGCGATGGTTCGTCAAGCCAGGTACCGTCATCGACCGATCTGGGTGAGTCTGCTTTGTTGTCGCAAGACAAGCCCTGGAAGCTAAACGTGCCCCTAGAATCCCATTACTCGAGATCGAAGAGCCATGCACGCATGAGACCCAGTTTGGCGGCCTCTGCGTTGATTGCGGCAGAGACATGACCCAGGTCGACTATCTGACCAAGGAGCGTGACGTCGACCGCGCAACCGTCAACATGGCCCATGACAATACCGCGCTTCTCGTCAGCCACAAAGAAGCCGTAGCCGCTGAGGAGGATGCCAAAAGGCGCCTCCTGAATGCGCGAAAGCTGACCCTCATTGTAGATCTCGACCAGACTGTCATCCACACCACCTGCGAGCGAACAATTGCCGAGTGGCAGGCGGACCCCGAGAACCCAAACCACGACGCTGTCAAGGATGTGCAGGGCTTTCAACTCGCTGACGACAATGTATCCAACGTGGCTGCAAATTGGTACTACGTCAAGATGCGCCCAGGGCTCAAGGACTTCTTCGATCGAGTTTCCAAACTCTACGAAATGCACGTCTATACTATGGCTACCCGAGCATATGCGCAAGCAGTCGCAAAGATCATTGATCCCGAGCGCAAATATTTTGGCGACCGCATCCTCAGCCGCGACGAAAACTACACAGACAAGCTGAAGAGCTTGACCCGACTTTTCTACCAGAACACAGCCATGTGTGTCATCATTGATGACAGAGCAGACGTCTGGCAATACAGTCCCCATCTCGTCCGCGTACCTGTCTTCAACTTCTTCCCCGGTGCTGGAGACATCAACGCAAGCTTTCTGCCTAAACAACAAGAATTGGTGTCGTTTACCAAGGACAAGTTGTCTCCAACGCCAAAGAAATCAGCATCCGATACCGAGTCCAACAAAGCTATTCCAGTTGTAAGCAAACCTACCGAAGGTGCTCCAGCTGGAGCTGCAAATGGAGACCTAAATGAACTAGGGCATCAACTTATATCTCTGGCGGCAACGGAAGACTTGGAAGTGCAAGCTAAGGAGCAGGAGAAGGTCATCATTGCACAGCAGACTGAACGGCCTCTGTTGCAGCAACAACTGATGCAAGATAAAGAGGATGACGAGGCGGAAGACGCAGACGGCTCCCTTCAAGTAGAAAACGGCAACATGCAACATGTGGAACACCACAAAGTCCGACACAGCATCCTCAACGATAACGATAGGGGCCTGGATATTATTGAGAAGAATCTGATTCGCGTGCACCAAACGTTTTACGACGAGTACAGGAAGGCTAAGAAAGTGCCTGCGGGTGGTCGTGTTGCAGAGCTGAAAGGTGAAAAGAGTCCCAAGAAACGAGCCATGGACGATGTCATCCCTGATGTTGCAGAGATCATGCCACGCATCAAGAGCGAGGTGCTCGATGGTGCTGTGGTTGTATTTTCGGGTATCATCCCTCTTGGTGTGGACGTTTTATCGTAAGTTTATTCAGATGCTGGCAGCAGTGCGCAACTAACAATGACCTAGATCAGACTTTGCACTGTGGATCTCGAGCTTCGGTGCAGAGGTTACTACCAGTGTCAATCGGCGGACAACCCATGTCATTGCCAACCCTGATCGAAAAACAACCAAAGTCAAGCGAGCTGCTCGTTATCCTCATATCAAAATTGTAAATCCTGAATGGATGTTTCAGTGTTGTACCAGGTGGGAGCATGTGGACGAGACGCTCTACTTGATTGAAATCGATGCTGCTGACCGTGGTGGATCGCCAGTTCCGGATCTCGAGGATGAGAGCATTAATGGAACCGGTGACGAAGAGGCGGACGAGGCACCTCACTCACCAATAGTGGAGATGTCTGATGAGGTGTGGGCTGCGCTGGATGATGAGTTGGCAGAATTCATGGATGAGACAGATACGGATGGTGGCAGTGAATCGGACACGGACAGTGTTCGTTCAGAGAACAGTACAATGTCGGATGCGAAGCAAACCAAGAAGAAGCGAAAGCGCACCGATTCAACAGAAACTAGCGAGACGGAGGAGAGCGATGCTAGTGTTAATAGTACTTCTCGGCTGCAACGGCGGAAGAAACGGACCATGGAGCGAGTGACGTCCATGACAAACGTTGTCAGTGCGGAGAAGTCGTCTGGTCTACCCAGTCCCGAAACCACAGGACCGGAAGAGGAGCAAGGCGAAGATGAGGACAAGATGCCTGAAGCCAATGGGGTTGCACCAGACCTGGATGAGGATTATGACGATGGACTCGAGGCAGAATTATTGGCAGGGTTTGGTGATAGCGATGGAGAAGAATGAGCGAGACATGTATATTGGAAGGCGAAAGCGAAGGGATCTCTTGGGAGCTTTGTCTCATCCATGGTCTCACCTGCATAGCGAGGTGTCTGGCATCTGGCGTTGAACATCTTGGGCATTTTCTTGGGGATACCTTACAATTGAACGTATGATTTTTGAGCTTGGCGGAGGACTGTCCGGTGTATCAATCATAGGTGTTATGAGTGTATGCACTTGTTGAAACATGTACATATATAGTACTGGTATATGTATACATGTGTACATGTATTGGAGGCGGACGTGCTCAGCCGATGGAGCAGTCTAAGTACGTCATCCAATGGTAACTAGGCAGGCCACTCCACTTACCCCAGCATGTCGGCTACTATGTACTTACTTACCCTATGCTAGCGCCCCATGTGGACCCTGGTTCTCCCACGGCCCAGCCAGCGGTGGGGGGCCCTCGTCATGGCGGGACAGGTGAAGTGAGGCTGAGGGTTGGTTGCTTTGGCGGGCGCAGGCAAGCCCTGGAGAAGCCCCAGAAGCCTCCGCCCCCTACTCTGCTCTTGCTTGTCCACTTCAGCCTCATTAGCAACCCGCCGTGTGCAGCGCCAGGTAGCAGGCAGCAGGCAGCAGCGCTGACAAACATAATTCCAGCACACATTCTTCGCCCGTCACAAGACGCCAACAGCAAACACCCACACCAGCACACTCGGCCTCTTTCTCCCGGCTGAGATTAAATTTTCCGGCAGGCGAGCGGCTCTTGTCGCACAGCACACAAGATGGCGCCCCGGCTAGCTTTCATGGACTTGTCTGTCGACTTGAAGACGCTCGTCATTCAGCACGCAAGTATCGCCCAACCTCTATGTGACTGCTATAGCTGATCCTCATATCATAGATCAATCGCCCAACAGACCTCAAGAACGTATGTCTCACATGCAAGCAATTGCATGAGATTGCTGCCCGCCAGCTCTACTACGAAGTCACTCTCGACGTCGGCTCGCCCAACGATACGCGCCTCGCAGCCTTCCTCAACCCTAGGAACATCGGCCTCCAACATGTGCGCAAGCTTGATCTCTACCTTGCAGATGTACTAGACAAATGCAACCAACAACAGCAGGCCAACTTTGCCATTCGCATGATTTTGGAACTGCTGCCAGAGAATCAGTTGGACAAGTTCTCATGGCATCCCTGGTCGCCCTTTTCTGGCGACAACCTGGTCTTGCTGTATCGAAAGCAGAAGCGCATGAAATGGCTGGAGGGAATTTCTCTGGACCGCAATGTCTTGGAAGAGCTGCAGAAGTTGCCCAATATTGACTCGTGCTTTGACAACGTGCGCAAAATTGGACTATACCCCGACTCACGAGAGGTTCTGGAATTTTGCCACTTTCTACTCAAGAACACGGCCAAATGCACACTTGACAAGATAACATTACACGCCAGCTTTGACGAGCTGGATTCGTCCATTACCACACGCGAGTTGAATGACACCGTCAACGAGCCTGGTCTGATTACCTCAACCATGTTCAGCCACATGCAGCCTTTCGCAAAGTGCACGCCCATGGCACTCAAAGAGATCACGCTACAAAAGCTACATCTGCGGTACGCAGCAGGGACATATTGCAAACTGATCAACTTCCAAACGATTAAAAGCATCCGTGTGTTTGGCTGCTCGGGCGCTGACGCCCTGTTCGCCGAACTGAGCAAAAGCACGAAGCTTCCCGACAAACTCGAGACACTTGAACTCAAGCACGACGACAACACGGAAAACGACGGGCTGGGGGCCATTGACGGGTTTCTTTGCCTAGTGTCTGGGATCAAGATCTTGACACTGGACCTTACGTACGTCAAGGCGCTGCCGGCTGCTGCGGGCATTGTGCGCCATGGCAAGACATTGAAGAGCCTGAACGTGCATGGTAGCACGGGTCCCGAGAGCTGTGACGAGGAACTTGTGTACGACTATTCATCCTTCTCGCAGATATGCAAGGACTGCACTTTGCTAGAGCAGATTTCAGTAGCGTTTCCTGCCGTGAGCGTGGTTCGAAGCAAGAACGATAGCTTTGTCAACTTTGAAAACTGCCTGGGTGACCTTTGCCATCTGGCCACACTGAACATTACGACGTGGCCGACCAACAGCCCTTCGTCGAGCAAACTGCCGCGCAAGATCTATGAGCATCTTCTTGCCGGGCTGGCGCAACAGGGGTTTGAGCGCAGTTTGGACCATGCCAAGGAGCAAGGGCGCTCATCCAAACTCGGACTTATTGCCTTTGGCTCGTCGGACAAGGTCTACGACCGCGAGGATAGTCAGAACCAAATCAGTGAGTAACTGGGCCGAGGCATATAGGACGGTTGCTAACGGCGTGCGTGCAGTATTTGTCAAGGGTCGGCAGATTGATCCGCTAGGCAAGGAAACATCGACGGCTGTGCAGATTGGGTGGTGTCTGCGCAAGTATGTTGATGCTGGGGACAAGTCGGACGTGCTTGATTTTTCCCTTACGCGAAGCACACGTCCGCCGACACGCAGCTCACCGGACAGCGACGACAGCGACTGACAGACACGACCAGGCGAGGGGCTGGAGTGGGATCCGGCCATCATGGATCTGTGGTAGGTAGTGTTGAAGTGGGCGATGGTGGGTGATGGAGCGTGATGGAGCGGGTAACAGTGGAAGCAGGATGTAGTAGTATGTACGGCCAAGCAGGGGATTGTATTGGCGATGACGTGTGTGGTATCAGGACGCAATGGGACGAACATGTGTTCACAGTGTCGGAGGATTTTGTTGGCTTGGATCGACATCGCTTGGGGATGGTGCAGTGCAGTGCATGGACATGGCCGCCCACGCCAGGCGTTCTCTTTGGTGGCAGGCTGTCTGTGCTCGCACTCGTGTCTGCTGCGTCTGCGTCGAGCGGCCTCGGCTGTTTCCGCGTGTGGTCGGACCGCGACGTCAATCTCACCTGCGTGTGCAGTGGCAGACCAGTCCAGTCTTGTTTCTGCTCTTCGTCTCCCGCCCGTGTCTGGCTGAGCAATGCGACGAGTCCAAGAAGGACACAGTAGTACAGCCTGTGCCAGCTCCTGCTCCTGCGTTTGCTCCGGCTCCTCGCTGTACCCCACGACGCCTCGTTTATCCCGAAGCTGACGCGACGTTACCTTGCCTCCTTCCTGCGCGGCGGGAGATATTCGGAATCATGAAATCCCCAGACTCGCCCCAGTACCTGCCACCCCAGGACCCGCACTACACGTATTCCCCCGCCCACGTCCTCGATGGCACACAGCCAGCACAGCCAGCCCGTCTGCCCTATCCCCACGGTGCTGCCTTTCCCAAGCTCGAGAACATCAACGAGGTGCTCCAGGCCCAGCAGGCCCTCCAGGCAAATCATGTGCTGAATTCGCCTCAACCCCAGCCCCAATCCCAATCCCAATCCCAATCCCAGCAGTCCAAGCCAAACAGACTACGCAAGGCCTGCGATTCTTGCAGCATCCGCAAGGTCAAGGTATGCCACGCCACGCGCCCACACGCCCCGTACCTGTATCTGTACCTGTACTGGGTCCACACATCTTGTTGCTGACTCGCATCCTCTGCTCCAGTGCGATGAATCAGGCCCGCCCTGTAGGGCCTGTGTAGCCCTTGAAATTCCATGCACATTCGATCGCCCCAGCCGACGACGCGGGCCTCCCAATAGACACGCCGAAGCCATCAAGCGGCGGCGCGTTGCCGGCATAGACTCGGAAGGGTCAGCGCCCGAGTCTCCCACAAGTGCAGCCCACGCCTTGGCCCAACTCCAGTCGTCCCAGCTCCAATCCTCCCAGCCAGCGCAGCTCTCCGCTGAGGAAATATGCGCCCTCCCGACCCTCAACGCCCTCATTGATGACTTCTTTACCTACATACATCCACTATGTCCCTTTCCGCACGAGCCCTCGTTTCGTGAAGCATGGGGTCGCAGAGAAGACTTGACGAATCCCTCCTTCCTTGCCCTGCTGGCTTCCATGATCGCTACGTTGGTCGCATCTTTCCCCCGAAAACCGCGCCTGCACCTCAACTTACAGACGCGCCACGAATACCCAAATCATCTTGCTCTGGTTGACAAGTGTCGAGACGTTTGTGCCCGCGCGCGGGGCCCTGGCTACCTCGATCGTCCTTCTCTGAGTGTGTACGATGCTTGCACAAGTTACTTCCTTGGCTTGACCGGAGCCTATGTCTTCCAATGGAGGCCGCTGCGCCTGTACATGGCTGAATGCCTGACCATCATACGCGGCTTGGGTCTCCATAAACCCGAACTCCAGGGCTATACTTACCTCGGCGGTGTACCTAATGCCTTGGGCTCCAGTGGTCCTAACTACGATGGCTCGAGGGAGGCCAAAGTCGACTACATCACAGAAGAGATTGGCCGTCGTGTTTTCTGGACTGTCTTTGTTGGTGTGCGGTGGGTTACGCCCTATCTCTAGTCTCAACAATTGCTGATTTCAATTAGGACCATACAACAATTGGGTGCTTCTTTTGGAGAGCTTGTGATTGCGCCTGCAACGCCCAGCGAACCTCTACCTCCTCTACCGCGAGAAGTAGATGATGTGCACATCTTTCCTCACGAAATCCAACCACAGCAAAACGGTGTCGTCTCAATGCTCACTGGCTTCAACATTAATGTGCGCATTTATCTTTCATACTCCTCACTCGCTACAGCCGAGATGGCTTTCGGCATTGATGAGATATTCGATTGGGACCGACAGCAGCGTGTTTTGCAGCAAAGCTTGCAGCGTTGCAGGCAGATCTTGCAAAGCATACCAGAGGTACTGAAGGTTCGTCCCAAGGCTGGGAAAGATAGCGAGGTTGAGCCACAGAAATCGTATCAACCGCTCGTAACTGAGTACACAGGCATGCGAGATCCTGCAATAGATGATTACCACAAGTCAGATGCTCCAGATTTACGACGCTACGAGATACAGAAAGCGAACATATACGCTAGCCATTTGGCTACCCGCTCACACTTAGTTGAGAAGTATTTTCTACAACTAGAGAAGTATCGAAGAACAAAAGTCCAAGCGAGTCTGCAGGGCTCTACCAATGCGATTGCGGCAGGAATTGACAAGCTCGTATCTGATACAACAACTGACCCTGAAGCTCTCGAAAAGATAATGTCCGAAGAGCGCGAACAGGTGGTCAAAGACCTCTTGGTGGTACTAAGCAACATCGACATGGTTAACATGGAGCCCAATGGTGACTCTTTTGTAAGTCTACACATTCATTTGCAAGGCTTTGGTCTCTTCTATCAAGTTGGAGACCTAGTGATATCATTCTCAGTTGTGTTTTTTTTTTGCCTCAGCACCATAAGTCTGTTCGTAAGCTTACAGGTCGTTCCAACACAGATACAAAAAATTCGATCCATTGCTAGTACGCTGCTTGAAGTACCTAAAGAAAGAAAAGGTAGTGTAGCGCAACAGCATCAAGATTATCTGTACAAATTCTTGGATATATTAAGTAAGCTGGAGAGGGTAAGCCCAGAAATCAGTGATCCCAATGGCGGCAGCTTTGACGAAGAAAGCGAGCTGCGCTTGTGGGCAGATTTGAGGGACCATCAATTGAGATTCCAAGAGCATGGGGGTGTTTATGGCTTTTAATGAAGCGGCGCCCAGGTTGGAATCTGAACTGAGCAAAGAGCAATCTTATTCAAGATATCCATCACACGAAAACCTGTCACTCCTGATCTTCCACCAGCCATATTTGAAGCAACGTCCGCAACCAGTCTCTCAACGAGGGCCTCGTTCACTGACGTTTGCATTTCCCATTCATCTTGAATAAATCACCGCTGTAGACTGGCTTTGAATGCAATCATGATGTTAGAGGTTTATATGGTGTACTAGATAATATTGATTTTCTCTCAACGTAAATCCGCCTTTCGCATGTGCGATGGTTCGTATTTTAGCCCCCTCTCTTGATTTTAGTCATGTCGAGTGATGTTTGGAGAAGGTATGTTCCCACCTCTGCGAGTTTCAAATATCTATACAATGCCCTTTCCAGCAGTGGCCCAATATCCAAAGGTGTATGTGCCATGCCCAAGCTCCGTCATCCGATTCTTGTCTTATGTAATAGACAAGAACTTGATCTGGACGCTCTCGCCACGTCTTATATCCTGTACTTCTAAGCCCCCCTCCGAAATGACTCGAGCACAACAGCAATGAAAATCTGAAGCTCTGTCCATCAGCCTATGGCACGACGACTACACCCAAGCTTCCAGCCTGTCCTACGATACTCCTCGCAATCCCCTCGAGACTCAACCCGCTCAATCGCGTCTCACTGTGCTTAATCTTGGCAATCTCATACACATGCTTTAGGCTGACTGTACCCACGGTACCCTTGACCGCATTTCCTGCCGTTGGACTACTCGTTGACGTTTTTCCCTTTTGTCCTTCGTGATTGTTCATTGGTCCAGGAACGTTTCCTGCACCCCGTATCTTGTTCTTGGTTGGTAGTACACCCGCCGCACTTAGGAGGAGGGTCGCAGTGGGTGGTGTGCGAAGCTGAAAGTGGAATGAGCGATCGGGGCGGACTGTGATGCGTGCAGGTATGGGCGTGCCTGCTGTATAGTGTGCTGTTCTTGCATTAAACTCCTGAGATCAGATTGTCAGCTGGATGGTCTTGCGACAATGGGTGTAGGTAGAGATCCTCGTGTAACATACTTTGCAAAAATCCATGCTCTTTACACCTTTACTTCCCAGCGCCGGTCCTACAGGTGGTGAGGGCGACGCTTGACCTGCGCCTACAATCAATTTGACAATTTGATCTTTTGCTATTGCTTTTCGCGCCATGATGTGAGGATGTGCAATGTGGTGGCGGTAGTGGTGGGTGCGTTTGGGGAATTTGCGGAGAGGCTCGGAGGTGCCGGTCACAGGGTTTTCTACAGCAGGTTCAATTCATTTTTTGGCGCAATCAGACCATTTTGACAGATTTTTTTTAGAACATCTTCATTTACTTGGACGATTGCAATGTTCACGATGGAAAATTTGACTTTGCACAGGATGATGTGGGTGCCTATTGTTGCACGTGACAGCGCGGATACGCTAATTAGGGACGCGATACTAATCCGCCACCTTGGAGCACCGAGCAACACTTCTGCACTATTCTTTCAACCTTCACCACGTTGTCCAAAACGTCCCATAAAACCTTGCCGAGTTCTCCGGTGTAGTGATCTATCATGCATCGGCCGAAAACACTCGCAACCGGAGAGGCCACGCCGTTGAAGCCTGCAGCGCGTCTTTATGGTGGCACTCCGCAGTCGACCGAGCGTCTGATCAAGCCATTTCGATGTCCAGGTTCAGCCACAGTGTCGCGAGTGTCAGAAAAACCAGCGAGGAAGAGGCGGAAAGTCGATTACTCTGGCGCTGGCGGTGAGGATGGGGAAAGTGATAAACCATACTCCAACGAGGATCGATTAGCTCTCGCCACACGAGACGCGAACCGATTCCCAGTGTTCAAACCTAAAGACAAAGAGACTGCATTCAGGGCGAAGTTTATTGTGCCTCTAGTCAACAAGGACACTGGAGCATACAACCCAAATCGGCCAGCGCCTCTACTAGGTATGCGAACTGGAACTGTCTTCGTTGCACGACCGCTGCATGATCCCAGTGGAGAATTTGCAATCGTACTATACGACCCAACTGTCGACGACAAGCCGGAGCCGAAACAAGACCCTGAGCCCAAGGAAAATCAAACTGAGAAGAAGGAGCTAGATGCTCCACTGGTTCATAAGAGTTTGGCGGAGATACTGGGTTTGAAGAAGAAGGTAGACAATGAGCGGCCGCGTGTACCAGTCGTGATAGATCCAAGGCTTGCCAAAGTTCTGCGACCCCATCAGGTTGAAGGAGTGAAGTTTTTGTACCGAGCCACAACTGGTATGATTGATCCAAAGGCGAACGGCTGTATCATGGCCGACGAGATGGGTCTCGGCAAGACATTGCAGTGCATCACGCTGATGTGGACGCTGTTGAAACAGTCACCAGAAGCTGGTAAATCCACAATACAGAAATGTGTCATTGCATGTCCCTCAAGTTTAGTAAGAAATTGGGCAAACGAGTTAGTTAAATGGTTGGGAAAAGACGCTGTCACCCCTTTTGCGATCGACGGAAAAGCGTCGAAAGAAGAGCTTATTCAACAAATACGGCAATGGTCAATCGCATCTGGACGCGCAGTTGTTCGGCCAGTGTTGATTGTGTCTTACGAAACACTGCGACTTTACGTTGACGAGTTTGGACAAACGCCAATTGGATTGATGCTTTGCGACGAAGGTCATCGATTGAAGAATGGAGACAGCTTAACATTCACGGCCTTGAACAGCTTGAACGTACAGAGACGTGTCATCCTTTCCGGTACGCCTATCCAGAACGATCTTTCAGAGTATTTTGCACTGCTCAATTTCGCGAATCCTGGATACCTTGGTACACGTATGGAATTTCGCAAGCAATTTGAAATCCCCATTTTGAAGGGTCGCGATGCCAACGGAACAGACACAGACGTACAGAAGGGTAACGAGCGGCTCACGGAGCTATTGGGCCTAGTCAACAAATTCATCATCAGACGAACCAACGACATTCTCTCCAAATACCTACCGGTCAAATATGAGCACGTCGTGTTCTGCAATCTTGCACCATTTCAAAAGGACCTATACAACCATTTCATCAAGTCACCGGATGTTCAAAGCCTGTTACGCGGCAAAGGTTCACAGCCCCTCAAGGTCATTGGTATGCTCAAGAAGCTGTGCAACCACCCTGACCTGCTCAATCTACCAGAAGACTTGCCCGGATGTGAAGACAAGCTACCCGAAGATTTTGTGCAAAAGGACGCACGAGGTCGAGACCGGGAGGTCAAGGTGTGGTACTCTGGAAAGATGGCCGTCCTTGACCGTATGCTTGCGCGCATTCGCGCTGAGACAAACGACAAGATCGTTTTGATTTCCAACTACACTCAGACACTCGACATTTTTGCCATGCTTTGTCGATCACGTGGATATGGCTGTTTCCGCCTGGACGGCACAATGAACGTTAGCAAACGGCAAAAGCTCGTTGACAAGTTCAATGACCCGGAAAGCCCTGAGTTTGTCTTCCTTCTCTCATCCAAGGCTGGTGGATGTGGTCTCAATCTCATTGGCGCTAACCGACTTGTCCTTTTCGATCCCGATTGGAACCCAGCTGCCGACCAGCAAGCCCTTGCTCGTGTGTGGCGTGATGGCCAGAAGAAGGACTGCTTCGTGTACCGTTTCATCACCACCGGTACCATTGAAGAGAAGGTTTTCCAGCGACAATCTCACAAGCAGTCGCTTTCGTCTTGTGTTGTTGACTCTGCAGAGGATGTAGAGCGGCATTTCAGTCTTGACTCGCTTCGCGAGCTTTTCCAATACCGCGATAATACGACCAGTGATACCCACGACACATTCAAATGTAAGCGATGCCGGAAAGAGGACGGTAAGCAAACCATCAAGGCTCCGGCCATGTTGTACGGTGATACGAGTACTTGGAATCATTTTGTTAATGATGGGGAGACGGGCGCACTAGGCAAGATTCAGGATTTGTTGCTTAGACAGGAGACGGCGAATGATTTGAAGGACGTCAGTGCTGTATTCCAGTATATAAGTCATTAAGAATCAGGGTTGGGGTGTTGCTTGGAATGACAGGGGTCTTGCTATGGATCGTTTGCATTTGTTCTTGTGTTTACAGCGTTCACGAAGCATGACACTGCGAACAGCGTTTTGATGAGCGGGGCATGAAGGATAGAAGGAAATCATCACCTGAAGAAGACGGCCATCATGGCTTTTGAAATGGTCAGCAATGCGCTTCTTAATATTTGTCTGCTCAGTCATAGTCTTAAAAGGATATAAGGACAGACAGCAGTAAGTGAAGTCCGTTGCATAGTTCGTCACCGAGCTGTCTTATTAGCGTGACTCGGCCAACTCCGTTATTCTCCCGCTACTTGGTCCGAGCTTCAACATTTTGTAGAGAGCTTCGTTCGCTGTCCATCACCCCTCGACATTGCAGACGTTACAAGCGTAACGGACCCGACGCCAAATCAGAAGCAGGCCGGGCGAACTACATTTATATAAAGTACGAACAAGCACATATACACCGATCACCCATTATGGACCCAAAACGCCGCAAGACCGGCGATCAAGACGTCAGCGCGCTCCGCCTCGCGTCGCGACAAAAGTACCTTGCCGAACGAGAGGCGCAACAGCTCGCCATCCTCCGCCGTCTAGTCGCCGATGAAGCAGAGGAGGAAGAGAGACTAGGACCCAGGCTATCAGAAAGGGAGCGCAAAGAGTTTGCAAAGAACAGAGAGACTCTGAGGTTGGCCGAGGCAAGGAATGCCATTGACGAGCACCGCGATGGGTTCATGATCCCCGATGCCGACTTCTCGAACAAGGCCGAAGTGCTCAACCGCCATGACGATGCGAGTCACTTCAAGTCAGAATACCAGCAGTGGGAGGAAGACCAGATGAAAAAGATCAAAAGCCAGACTAAGAAAGCCGAGCGCGTGCAGGAGGACGACTACGAGTTCATTTTCGATACTTCGAATCAGATTCAGTTCCAACAAGACATTTCGAGTCGCATCGATCCCGCTAAACAGGCTCTCCAAGCCCAACTCGACTCGGCAGAAAAGCGGGCCAAGACTATTGATGAGGTCCGCAAAAGTCTACCTGTTTACAAGTACCGCGAAGAAATACTCGATGCCGTCTCCAAGTATCAAACACTTGTCGTAGTCGGTGATACTGGATCGGGAAAGACGACGCAAATTCCTCAATTCGCGGCCGAGGCTGGCTACACAAAGACTGGATCGATTGCAATCACGCAGCCCAGACGAGTAGCAGCCATGAGCGTGGCCAAGCGTGTTGCAGAAGAGTATGGATGCAAGCTAGGTCACGAAGTTGGCTACAGTGTCCGTTTTGACGACAAGACCAGCGACAAGACCATTGTCAAGTTCGCTACAGATGGTGTACTTCTGCGTGAGGCTATGACCGATCCCTTGTTGTCAAACTACTCAGTGGTGATGATTGATGAAGCACACGAGAGATCAATCGCTTCGGATCTTCTGCTCTGCCTGTGTCGTGAAGTTTGCCGTGCCAGGCCAGAGTTCAAGCTGTTGGTCCTTTCTGCCACGATCAACGCCTCCAAGTTCTCAAAGTATTTCGATGATGCACCTACGTTTTATGTCGAAGGCAGGACCTTTCCGATCAATATTCTCTACACGAGCGCTCCAGAAGCCAACTACCTTAGCGCCGGCATCACGTCTGCTCTCCAAATCCACTTGGCTGCAGAGCTTCCGGGAGACATCCTCATGTTTCTTACCGGAGAGGAAGAGATCCAAGCTGCCGTGGAGAACATAGAAACAACCATGAAGAAGCTGGGCGGGCGGGCTAAAGAACTGATTGTTTGTCCGCTGTACAGTGCGCTTCCGCCAGATGCACAAGCTAAGGTCTTTGAACCCACGCCACCCAATGCTAGAAAGCTGGTTATTTCTACCGACATTGCTGAGACATCGCTAACTATAGATGGCATTCGTCATGTCATCGACTCGGGCTATAGCAAGCAGAGTAATTACATATCGTCAAACGGCATCAGCTCGCTGATCGTTAGCCCCATCTCTCGTGCAAGTGCCAACCAGCGGGCAGGACGTGCTGGCCGCACAAGCGAGGGATATTGCTACCGCCTGTATACAAAACACGCCTTCTACAATGAGCTCAGCGAAACTACTGAGCCCGAGCTACTGCGCGCAAATCTTGACGGTGTTGTTTTGACATTAAAGGCTTTGGGCATTGACAATCTGCTTGAATTTGAGTTCCTGGATCCTCCATCAAGCACATCTCTCATCAAGTCTCTGGAAAACCTCTACGCACTGGGAGCTCTGGACTCTACTGGAAAATTGACTCGACTCGGTCGACGAATGGCGGAATTGCCACTTGACATCAAACTTTCTAAAGCTATACTTGCATCAGAGAAGTACGGCTGTCGCGAGGAGATACTGTCGATTGTCAGTGTGTTGGGAGAGTCAGCCTCACTTTTCCTCCGGCCAAAAGACAAAAGAGTGGCGGCAGATGCTGCTCGAGCCCGCTTCAGCAGCAAAGAAGGCGGTGACTTCATGACGTTTCTCAATATTTGGGACCAGTTTGAGGACAGTGGCTTTGATAGTCGATGGGCGACTGAGAATTTTTTGCAGTGGAGATGCCTCAATCGAGCTCGCGACGTGCGCGATCAGTTGACCAAGCTCTGCGATCGTGTCGAGGTACCAGTTTCCAGCTGTGGTAGCACGAATCATGTTGCGATCCGTAAGTGCATAACATCGGCTTATTTTATCAACGCTGCTAGGCTAGCACGCGACGGATTGAGTTATCGTGCGATTTCCAACAGTGGGATGACCATCTTCATACACCCATCGTCAAGTTTGATCGAGAACCGTCCAAAGTGGATCGTCTATTTCGAGATTGTAGAGTCGTCCAAGACTTATGCACGAGCCGTTCTACCCATCAGTCCAGAATGGCTGGTCGAGGTAGCGCCTCATATGCACACAGAGACCTCCATTGGCAAGCTTGGCGACGACAAGAAGATGCCAAGGGAGAAATCGACAGTTCCGGCGACAGCACGACGATGAAGAACTAGAGTTCCCAGGCATGCGGCAGATAGCTATGACATGTTCCAATGCAGGTATATTGCGGGAAAGAAGTCGGCCTCTCTTCTGTTTCAAGAGCATTGGAACCAGGCGTTATGGTAATGGGAAGAACGAAGTCTTATTGATATGATACCCTGTGCGATGCATGCTGAATTGTTTTTTTTGGGGGGGGGGTAGTGTTTGTTTCCTTAGGTACAGGCTAGCGTATGTAACAGCAAGATTCAGACGAGTTGCGTGCTACCTCTATGGAGTGGTTCTGAGAAATAGACCGTTTCAACAACTGAGATCCCATACAAATGGGAGCAACTACGGTGAAGGCGGATCGGCCATATATGATTACTCAAACAGTATAATACAGGGTGCTGGCGATTGCACCATGGTGCAGGCGAGCTAGCCGGCGGACTAGTTGGTGTGGGGAGCATGGCGTTCATTCTTGTGGGGGTTTGGGTGGGTCTGGCAGTTGTGACAGGCGATTATCACCTTTGGGCGTAGAGTCGGCGTGGAAATGTGCGGAGCGAGGTGTAGAGGTGCCATCGTCCCAGAACTCGACGTCGCCCTCGGCACTCAGAGAGCCCTTCTTGATTAGACTTCCCTTTTCGCGCATGAGATCCTCGATGGTAAGGGACTTGTCTGAAAAAACCTGTATGCAATGAGCGTGTTGCATCTGAATAGAAAGCCCATGGTAAGGGTACCTTGAGATGGTCGCTGATCAAATGTCTGTTCTTACAGCCTGGACACTGGATCAAGACTGTTCCATGATGGTAGCCCTGCTTTGATAATCGGTGCGACGAGCGTGTCTTGCAGACATTGCAGGTAAAGGTCAGTTCGTACGAGGGGATTTGGTCGCGTTCTAGCCGTGAGCTTGGGGCAGTGGTGGACGTGGGAGCAGCTGTGTTTGACTCGAAGCGGATAGTAGAGGGTACTGACGCTCGCAATAGTGCGGGCGCTGGGATACGAGCAACAGAGCCATCTGGTCTTGTCCAAGGCACGGCATTTCGGGCAAAAGTGCGCAGTAAAGACGGTGAGGAGCGCATGGCGACTGTCTGAGCGTGGAGTTGGATACAGCGGGTCATGCCCGCGAGCAAAAGAATGATTAAGTTGATTGACCGCCAAGCAATGACGATGATAGCCGTAGCCATTCAGCGGGGACTCTTACCTAACCTTATCCCTCATCCCTCACGCCCTTGCGCACCTCTCCAGCCATTCTTTTCTGATTTACCGTTTCTTTGTAGCGCACGAGCATGCTGGTGCTCTGTTAAACATACGCGCCCTTGTTCCCCGGCCTCTCCCGCCACACTAAGCCTTGCAGCCACCACCGACCTTGCTCCGCTCTCAACCGCACCAGGGCCTTGTGCTTTTGAACATTTTAATCTGCACTCGAGGCATTATCAAATATGATTGCAGGACGGGGCAGGCAGCGGATAAGGCCCCCACGAAGGGTGAGTTTGCACATTCGCCCTTGCCGCTCCACACTGACCATGTCACGCTCATAGGGTCTACATGGCGACGAGATTGATTTCGAGAACACATGGGGCACCATCGAGGCCGCCTTTCGCGAGATACACACAAAGAATGCCTCTAAGCTGTCATACGAGGAGTTGTACCGCCACGCCTACCGTATCGTCCTGAAGAAGAAGGGCGAAAATCTATACAACAAGGTCCACGAATTCGAGAGCAACTGGCTGAGCACCGAGGTCCGCAGCACTATCCAGCAATTAATATCCCCAAACCTCCTCGTAAATCTGCAAAGTATAGGCGGAACCACCCCGAACGAGCGACGCGTCGCTGGTGAGAAGTTTCTAAAGGGACTGCGGCAGGCATGGAGTGACCACCAAATCTGCACAAGCATGCTGGCAGACGTGCTCATGTATATGGTGAGGCTGGCCTCTATTCATATCATGTAAAGAGGCAACACAAGCTAACACATGTGACAAAGGATCGTGTCTACTGTGCCGACCACCGCCGACCTTCCATCTACAACGCTGCCATGGTTCTGTTTCGCGACGAGATTCTAAATTCGCCAGTCTCTCCAACCGACGCTCGCACTATTCTCGGCCTGCTAAGCTACATCATCCTCGACCAGATCCAGATGGAGCGTGATGGTGATGTCATTGACAAGCAGCTTATCAAATCCTGTGTATGGATGTTGGAAGGTTTGCATGAGGCTGATATAGAATCCGAAGAACAACGGCTATACAACACTTCATTCGAGAGGGAGTACTTGGAGACAAGCAGCACTTTTTATCGGGGCGAATCCGAACTGTTGCTACGCGACTGCCATGCGGGTGCATATTGCAAACATGCGCGACGTAGAATTTACGAGGAAGACGAGCGCTGCAAGCAGACATTGCTAGAGAGCACTGGACCTAAGATTCAGAAGGTAGTGGAAGATGAGCTGATCAAGAACCGGATACACGAACTTGTTGAAATGGAGAGCGGCGTGCGTTTCATGATTGACAACCATAGGCTTGAAGAGCTAAATCTCATTTACGACCTGAACAGGCGTGTAGATGACAAGAAGATGGAAATCACTCGCGCAATCCAGCAGCGCATCGTGGATATGGGCTCGGATATCAACAAGGATGCAATCGCCGCGTCGCAGGCGCCTGCTGTTGTGCCCGTCCCCGATCCTGCCGACAAGGCTAAGGGTCCTGTCCAAGAAAAGAGTCTGAACCAGCAGACAGTCGCTGCGATTAAGTGGGTCGAGGATGTCCTTGCACTCAAAGACAGGTTTGATAAAATCTGGCGAGAGTCCTTTGAGTCCGATCCATTGTTGCAGCAGGCACAAACGCAGAGTTTTACCGACTTCATCAACTCTCCAACGTTCCCACGCTCCTCAGAGTATATCTCCCTCTTTATCGACGAGAACATGAAAAAGGGTATTAAGGGCAAGACTGAGTCTGAGATCGATGCGGTTCTCGAAAAGGCCATTATACTACTGCGATATGTTCAAGACAAGGATCTCTTCGAGCGTTACTACAAGAAGCATCTATGCCGACGCTTGTTGATGAACAAGTCGATCAGCAACGAAGTCGAAAAGCAGATGATTTCAAAGATGAAGATTGAGCTCGGCAACAACTTTACGCTGAAGCTAGAGGCCATGTTCAAGGACATGACCATTTCCGAAGAGCTAACCGCTGGCTTCAAGAAACATGTTGAAGGGCTGGGTGACAAGGACCCAAAGCGAATCGAGCTATCCATCAACGTGCTCACGAGCATGACATGGCCTCTCGAGACAATGGGTGGCGCAGCTGCCGACGAAGAAGATCAGCGGCCACGGTGCAATTACCCTGCCGTTGTTGACAAGCTTAAGCGTGGGTTTGAGAAGTTCTACAGCCAGAAGCACTCTGGTCGACAACTTACCTGGCTAGCCAACATGGGTTCGGCAGATATCAAGGCTGTTTTCCCTAAAGTACCGCAAAAGGACGGCTCGTTCAAGGAGCGTCGTCACGAGCTCAATGTGTCAACATACGGCATGGTTATCCTGCTCTTGTTCAACGATCTCGCTCCAAATCAACACATCACTTTTGAGGAGATCCAAGCGCGGACCAACATACCACCTAGTGACTTGATCAGAAACCTTCAGTCGCTTGCTGTAGCGCCAAAGACGCGCATTCTAGTAAAGGAGCCCATGTCCAAGGACGTGAAGCCTACCGATCGCTTCTTCTTCAACGAAGGTTTTCAAGGCAAGTTCGTCAAGATCAAGGTTGGCGTCGTTAGTGGAGGAAACAAGGTTGAGAGTGATCGCGAGCGACGAGAAACAGAAAAGAAGAATGATGATTCGCGGGGCTTCTGTATCGAGGCTGCTGTTGTGCGAATCATGAAGTATGTACTTTGTTGTGCCATCTATTGCACCCCATGCTAACCAGCTTTCTTAGGCAACGCAAAGAGCTATCGCATCAACAACTCATGTCAGAGACGCTCAGCCAACTCGTTGGGCAGTTCAAACCCGAGGTCAACATGGTCAAGAAGCGTATTGAGTCGCTTATTGAGCGTGAATACCTTGAGCGCATAGAGGGCGCACAGGTTGACTCGTATAGGTATTTGGCGTAAGAGCTTCGCCTGGCCGCATTGGCTTTTCATTTGTTTTTCATGGAGTTTTTTTTGGCGAGCATTGATTTGGCACTGGAAAGGATCAGCATTGCAGAACGCATAGCATTGGCGTCAAAGGCATGACGATGATGAGCATTATCAGAGGATTATCTGTGGATACTCTTTACGAGACGGGAAGCATTGAGTAGTTATTAATCATGAAATCATACGATTCTCAGCTCATTGATCAAGGTTGTTTGTGTTTTGAACTCTGCTTCATCTCTTGTCGACTGTGAACAAAGCTTCTCAGAGCCGGATGGATATGTAGTTTGCAAATTCAAAGTCATGTATGATGCAGATTGGTCATGGTGTTTATTGATTGGCAAGTATTGTCTGGTTGAAATATTACAAGATTGGCAATTCTTCATCTTGATCTTCAAATGTCCCCGATAGTCTTACCTATACCTTCCAACAATCTTCCTCCTCTTCTCAAATGCGTCTCCAGCAGCGGATCCTGAGCCTCTTGGACCATCACCAACAGGCCTCTTCCTACTCCTCTCCAAGCTTCCCAAATTGCCCCCCTTCTTCTGCGTAAGTCGTTCAATACGGTCAATGCCCGCGCCCAAACTTCTCCATTCCTCGCCTCCGAAACCACCATCGCGCTGTTGCCGGGCCTTTTTCCTAGCAGCCTCCTTTTTGCTATCTGGAGCCAAGCGAGTAAAGTTTGCTTCTTCGTATTCGCGTCTCTCATTCTCTTCGCGGCGCTCACGCTCGGATTTGGTGTGCCGGCCGCCCTGTGTAATGGTAGAACCAATACTGGGCTCAGCAATTGGAGCAGTAGAGAGCTCGGTAGCAATGAATTCGTCCAGAGTAGCTGATTTTCCTGGGCGGCGCTCTCGTCGCGCTTCGCGACCTTCTGGAGTCGGCATGGCCATGGGTGTAATCTTGGGGGGCCGATAGATGCCGTCTTTTGCAGATTCACGTGCGCGTTCCTGACTGGCTTCCGTCTTTTGGCGTATAACTTGGGCACGTCGGGGGCCGTATGCCATTTCGTCTTCGTCTTCTTCCGTCTGTGCGGACCCAGCTGATTCGGCATCGCTCACATCTGAATCGGATCCTGTGTCTGTCTTTGTCTTCTTGGGTCTTGAAACCAAACTTGTAGAAGCCTGAGTAGTGCGACGAGTGGCATCATCTGCTGTCCTCAAAATCTTATCGATTTGGTATTTCAGACGGCTTTCGAGGGGGCGAACGCCCTTTTCCAGGTAAATCCTCAGTTCAACAAGCTTTTGAACCACTTCATCCTGAGGGTGGAGATCTGCCTCTTTCTGGTTGCTTTTCCGTGACCTCAGTTTTAGGAGGATAAGGAAAACTAGGTTTTGCAGGTAGCTCAGAAGCAGCTCGTTCTTTACATCCAGCAGAGAGATTCCTTCCTTTGGTGGCACTATATCATCATTAGGCAGCACTTCGGTAGCAGATTGAATAGATGTCGTGAGAGTCGCGAGGAGCGACTCGAGCGAGTTGTCGACAGCCATGATGTTGGAGATGCAGTCGTGGTTGTGTTTTGTTGCGCGTAGACACCCAAGTTGCAAAGAAATTTTAGTGGGTCCGGCTACGCTAACGCACGAGCCGGGTAGCGCCAAGTCTCTGTACCAATCACCTTTGTCCTCAAGTCAAATATTGTCGAGAAGCAGCATCTCTGGGCTTTCGGTAGCGTTTGGTGACTTTCTTCTTCTTGAATCAACTTGCCATATGATTGATGATATCTCTCATGGAACTTTAGCTTCGCGACTTCATGATTCGTTATGCTACTAGCTGTCTTGAGCAACCCGAGAACCTAACTTGTGCCAATTTATCTGCTTTCGCTATGGAAACATCAACCCAACCAATAGATTGTCGGACGATTATGAGCATTCTTTCGGGACCATTTTTAGTATAATTAGAAAGAGAACAGGGTACTTATCAAAGCATTTGCGTGTGTTTCAGACAATACGCTACGAGCAAGGTGCGGCTGGCATTTACTTTGCCTGCAGGTATGGTCAAGCTCGCGTGATGAATCGTTTGTAGCTCATTGTACTACAAACTCAATGAACCCCTTAAAGAGGCGGAACGTTGAGAAACTCTTAATATTACGGATGACTTTGGACGATAATACTCCAAACATAAGGACAGGGTATAGTTGTGTACCTAGCAATACGAACCGGTCTAGATTTGATGAACGCATAAGTCACCTGGAGACCGTATATAGCCCGAGGGAAGGTCGGAGATTGAGAAAATCTTATTCATACGAACGGAAGATGACAACGACGAAGGATACAACTATCTTGAAACAAATCTTATCATGACGCGTGGATACGTGGCGAGCAGATAGATCGTGGAGGAGCGTATTAGGCTGACATGATTGTTTTCTGTAAGAGGGATTTGCTTGACTGAGAACGGGCCAAAAACGTAGCCCGAGCGCTCGATCGCGGATGTACATCGTCGGTGAAATTTATACCTCACGGCTAGAGGCATTCTATGCTGCTTCTGGAACTTCTCCACGACCCACATCCACTTATTCGGGTCTACGATGACGTCCAGTCGTGTACCGCCAGACCGCAACACCATAATGGTATGAGGGAAACACAGCTCCATCCCTTAACGATATTTTGCTCGCGAGACTTCAAGTACCCGGTAGCGGTAGTGGTGGCGGCACGAGCTCCCGTCTACCCGACTGTGGCGTCGTCTTAATCCGAACATCACCAATGGTAACGCAGGCACTCAAGCGCCAGGAAAGGCCTCTTCAACAGATACGGGTTAGAGTTTGAAATCGTCATATCCCGTGAGTTGCAGAAGCCGGTCTTTCAAGATACCTGGGGTTTGACTAGCTTAAGCTTCGAACCCTAGTGGCATACTACGTATCCACACGGCATTAAGCGACGATTGCTACTACGGATGCCTCGGCACGTAACTAGGTACAATCTGGTTGTGCGACGATCTGTTGCTTGTGGCTGTTTTGCCTTTTGCTGATGGGCGTTGTGTGGACATGATAGTTATGGATTTGCACAAAATGTACTGGTGAGTTGTACATACATAGGTACATCCATTGAGCCCATCGGTGAAGGCTGCGCAGTGTTAGTACGGCTAAGCCTCAGTGCCTATCAGCTAAGGACCATGAGCCAATAGTGGCGGTACTAATATCTCAGATGAAGAGCTGACGACAGCTCCCTTCCCACCTACCACGCGACCCCTCCTACACACCCTCAACACCCCTGCTCAGTGTCATCTTACTGTGTAGAAATTGGTTTCTCGAAGGGTTCAAAGAACTTTCCACCCATTTTCCAGAAGGCCCGAAAGCTAGGCGTGCAGGTAAAGGCGTTTAAGCTCACAAGGTGTTGAGCGTGCAGGGGGGTTGAGTACCCCGGCATCGTGCTGCATGATATAGATTGCACTTGTGCGGGGGACTTGCGTTAGTCACTGTTACGTGCGTATGGGTATGAATATGTGTGGGTGTTCAGAATTGTGCCGTGTGCGCGCGCGTACGCCATATATGTGTTGCCGTGTTAGGGTGTTATGCACGAGGGCAGAGCTAGGTAAGTCCAGTAGTATGCATGCATGTACAACGGTACGTCACAATCACTGCCGAGAAGAGAACATGGTCAAAGCTGGATGCAAAAGGTTGACATGGGGCATGGGCATTGTTTCCAATTGGCAAAGCTTTGTGCTGGTCCACCATAAGAAATCTTCTTTCACACCCGCCATCCTGGAACTGGCAATGGGCAGCGGCTCAGGCCAACGTCCCGTGGCGGGCCCGAATTTGTATGGGTAGTATACATTCTAGTCTCCACAAAACATCCTTTAAATTCATCTCTTTGATTCACTCGCTGATTATCCGGTCTTTCTTTGCCATGGAGGGTATAGGTAATTGGGTAACCTTCTCCATTAGGATGGGGCTCTTCCGAGGCATGCATCCTTTTCCTTGGTTGTTGTCTTCTGCCAAGCACTTTCATCGTGCTTGCAATCTTGGGCTCGCCTTGCTAAGTCGCCCCAGATGCCACGCCACGACTGGATTGACCAATCATGACAACTGCAAAGGGCAAAACTTAAGATGCTACAAAATTTCCAAGGCCGATCGCCGTCTGTGCGGAGCACACACATACAATAAGTAAGTGATAGAGTATGTAGGTACCGACACAGGACGCCGGATGTGTAGGTCTGTGCTTGGCCTCAGAACTGGGTTGGTCCGACTACCCCGCTCTTGTCTCGTATATGATAGTCAACGTTGCGTGTAGTGATGACTTCCTAATGTATATGTACGCGGAGCTCACCAAAAATGGAATGCAAATCTTGCAGCGGAGTCGATAATGGACATTGCCCCTAGTCCTGTAGGAGCCGTTCTGCCCGGCAGTCACAAGGCGCCAGATGGTGCCTTGCATGATGTTTGGCTACTACCATGATTCAAGTCCCTCAAACTTCAAATTTGAGTCCTGCTGTTCGTAGCCACATCTGTCGCTTTCCCTCGGCTTCACGTATAATCTCAGCAGAGAGACGAAGACTGGGTGCAAGATGCGCGTAGCGCTCCATCTCTAGAACAACATTGTTTATGATGTCGTCCATTGTCGCGGGTGGCGGAAGAAGCTGCGATAAAGAAGGTGTCATGGTCGCACCCATGATGAGCAGTGTTTGCGAGATGATACTATAATACGGTTAGTGTACGCACCAATGACTTGGACGGTGAACTCACGAAAGAGCGCCTTGGAACAGATAAGGCAAATGTCCAGCATGGTGCGCGGTAATGTATTCCAGTTGACGGACGCATGCTTCAAGGCACTTGTGGCAGTTATCCTGCACACTTGAATCCATTGCAAGAGATTCGTCTTGCAAAACAAGAAGCACGTAAGGTCGGAAAATGATTGTGCGGCATGCAAAGTAGCGTAGTCTCAGTACGGTCTGAACGGGGTTCTGCAGTGGCACTCTGTCGAGCGGAAATTGCATGGCTGGCGGCAATCCAGCATACCACTGGTTCAATTGGTAATCTAGTTCCACAACCAGCGGGTCTAGTTGAGCAATCGAGGTAGCAGCTGGGCCTTTCGAGTATGGCGTCGTTCGGATGTAGAGCATAGAGCTTACGCGGTTGAGTAGTCTCCGGAGAGCGATCTCGGCGAGGAAATACCAGAGCTCATCGCGACCAACAGCGTCGGTTCCCGAGTCTTCAAAGCCAGTTGGAAGTGAGAAGCCTTCTTCAAACTGTGCTATACCAGAGTGGGGAAGATCAAGCTCTGCCAACAGATCACTCTCAATCATGACTGCATTCCAATATACTCTCTTACCCAGCTCTTCTTCGGCAGGAGACACGCGACCAGGCGCGCTCAACAAGAGCTGAAGCTTCATGCTCGCGCCCGATAACACGTTCCAGGCCTCAACTGGACGTACAAGGTAGACCAAGTATGCTGCGGCTAGGATCTGACATTGTGCTGCAACCATGTTGTTCCTTGTCATAACGGTGGGCAGTAAGCTCCAGGCCGCAGCAAAATACGCCAAGCCCGGAGGATCCTTCTCCGGATTCTGCTGTGTGATGCTGCCTGTGCTTGCAGCATGGCCGAGTGCAAGCACCAGGAGCACTATGCAGCTTTCAGGGCCCTCCCGGAATCCATGGCTGAGGGCAGTCTGGTAATGGGCACTCCAGGTATAGGGATTGACAACGGCGTAGAAGACATTGACTCTCTCGAAATATGCTTGAACATATGCGCCCGTATTCGAGAGATCTAGCCCGCGACTGGCTCCGAGGCTTACCGATTCCCTAGTCATCTCGAGCTGAAGAAGGATCTTGGCATCATACTGGCGAGAAACGAGCTCGCGGATCATTGGCGACGACAGCAGATTAAGCGCGGCAGTATTATGGGTTTTTGGCATGGTCGAGATATTTGAAGGATGGTTGGTCCATGTGCCGATGCCGTTGATCGGCTGAACCATGCCGAGATGGGCTATATTGCCGGTACTGCGGGCGAGAAAATCTTCGCTGGTCGAGTTGCTGGCTGCGGGCGAGTGCGAAGAGAGAGAGAAATTACTGATGAGACCGGATTGGAGCAGGCCTTCGATGCGGTTCAAGTGTTCCAGAATCAGCTTGTCGCCTGCGTCAAGCTTGATGCCAGGTTCGCGGTAGATGCATTCTGCGTTGAGCTCTGTGCAAAGCCTGCACTTTGGCCTGGTTCCATCACATCGCGACTTGCGTGACCGACATATCTCACACTAGTTGATGTCAGTTTCTGGGCCAAAGGGAGGTTGTGGAACAAGATGAAAGCAAAGTGGCTCATGTACCGCAATGGTCGCGCGCCGCCGCGGATAGTCTATTGTGTCGGTACTTGGGCGCTTCTTGTTTGTTGGGCGCGGCTCTATGCTCGTACTGTTGGTGCCGTTGCTCGTGGGCGCGATACCATTTGACTGTGCGGGCGGGGTGGTGTCATTGGACATCTCCTGGTCGGTACCAGAGGATTGTGACATGTTGCGGGGTCGCTTCTTGAAGGTACCGTTTACACTACCGCTTCCCGAAAACAAGCCATTAGGAGACTCGAGGAGATGGGGAGATCTTAGGGTGGATTTAAGCACGAAGCTGTTGGCCTCTGGCAGAGTGGAGAGATTGAGGCAGAAGGCGTCACGGGGAAAGCCTCCATTGGTGGTGGCCGCTGACACGGGGCTGACCTCTGGAGAAGGAGTGATTGCGGCCATGATTGGTGGACGCGTGGACAATGGCCGAGGGGTAGTCCTACACTTTGGGGCTGGGGCGTCCAGCCACGATATCGAGACTACGTGCTTGATGCGTAGGCGGTACGGGTAGGATGGGGAGGGGAGTAGAGTGGATGTACTTGGTATGTAGGCAGTAGGTGGGTAGTCTGGCGGCAACAAGGTAGCGAGGACAAGAGAGGGCCGGGCCAGCAGCAATTATAACTACACCCAATCTCGCGTCCCTTTAGCTCTACACATGTGCAAAACATGGCTCGTGAGATGAGCGGCGGAAATGCGGGGATGACAAGGGGCGTCAAGTACTCCAGGTTCGGCCCAGACAATCAATAACAGCGGCGGCAGAGGATCCTCCCAGACCAGGATGGCGAGTCGTCAGCGGAAGCGCACCGTGTATCGCCGCCTCCCCACAGCGGCCGCAGGCAGGCAAGCATGAGGGGGGTGTGCTAATCGGCTGCTTACAGAGAAGGGTGCAGGAAGCACGGAGCCGTTCACAGTCATTTGCTGCTTAGTCTTGCGCCGTCCTGTTGCTGTGGTGGTGGTGATGGTGGGAAGCGAACACCAGGCCTGGCATGGCAGTCCGCCAGCGCTGCCCACGACGCACCCAGCCGACCGCTCCATGGGCACGGCGGCCAACGACGAGGCGAGGGTGAAGGCTACACGCTTGGCAAAGAGGGTCCAACACCGACTGCCATGACCCAACAGCGGCAATGTGGACCTGCATAAACTGCGTCTCCTGATCATTCACGCCCGGCCCCGACATGGTCGACAGCATTTCCATATTGCCCCAAGCCACTCGAACTCGACGCGAAGCACTGCTCTCCGTCTGATAGGTACGACTGGGCTTCTGTGCAGCTCCTCCTCATATCGGAGCGCCCCTCATACATATTGCCATGACCGCGTCGAGCCCGGCCTGTGCCTGTAAGAGCCGTCAAACGGCGCCTAGCTGGGATGCACCGAGTATCAGTAATAGCAGTCATTCATCCTGCATTGGCACTCGACCCCGGCACTATTTCTTGTCTTTCCCTGCCCTACCTATCTACTGACTTGGCCATCCATACTTGCAGTCACGGACATGATACACCGTCCATGGCATTCCTCATTCCGGCGCATCTACCTGGCAACCTGGTACTTAGTGCCGCCGAGGCCAGACGCAGTGTTGCTTCCTTTGGCATAGCCTAGCCCAGAGTTCAGATGACCGGGTGGTATGTGCGACCTTCATCCGGACAAGCTTCGCACTGGGTCAGCAATCCTGATCTGCGCATCGAGCGCTTGAACCATCCCGAAATGCGGCCCTTGGTGGAGTACGCGTTTGGTATTCCTGTAGTGTATGCGTACCACCATCTTCTCAGCGTAGAACGCGGTGGGGGGCAGACGGTTGCGTCTTCGACATAGTCAAGTATATACTCAATGGCCCTTGGACCTCGGTGGAGAATAGCCGGTGGGTGGGTGTGCCTGACTCTGACGGCCATGTAAGTAGCGTCACGCAATAACATGTACAAGACCGACAATGATCCGATGGACTAGAGCCCATGTTTGCATGCCCCCGAGAAGAACGCTTCTGTCGAGTACGGCCCAGGGTCACCGCGCAAAGGTCATGCCAAAGTATGGATACGATTACTGTTTTGCCTAGAGTAGCGGCAGACGCTGCCCTATTGTGATGGAACGTGGCATCAGAGCGAGCGTTTCGGCACTAGGAAACTTTGGCCACGGTGCCTTGTAATCCCATGACAAGTGACGTGCATGTCGCGGAGAGCCCCCGAGAAACGGTAATCTACATGACTGTTGAGATCCAGCGCCGAGACAGTAAACCTAGATAAGCTCTACGATATTGTTGTCTCCCTCCAACCAGAAAATCGCTTTTAGGTATATGCCTTCGTGATCTGCAATAAATGGTACTGCAAGCACAGACCCATTGTCTGGTTATGGAAATCCCTTCCTGTGTCAGTCCAGTGGCTGAACGGCCTGCCATCTCTCACGTCCGCAAGGAGCAAGTCCATCCCTACGGCACGGATGCAGCCACAGACCCAGACTGCATCTCATGGGGTATATGCGACTCCGACTCCTCCTTTAGTGATTTTTCTTCTTTCCCAGCCAAGAAACTTGCACTACTCATGATGTTGCCGCTGCTTGTGTTACACAGACAAGTCCGTCGCCATGCTGGTGGTAACGGAAAGAACACTTCAGCCACCGCCTCGTAAACACAACAGCGACAGACGAGTTGCTGTTACTGCTATTGCTGTTACTGCTATTGCTGTACAGACCATCACTTCGCCGAATCCTCAAACGTTTATCCACGCCCACGTAAGTGACCTACAAAAAGGAATCCCACGCAGCCAACCACTCCCTCAAGTAAACACCTCACAAGACCTGTACGACGTGGACAATCTACGTTGCCGCACATGAAACCTGAAGCAGTCGACGCCTTTGCATCAAGATAATGAGACCAGAAGCACTGGAAGCTGCCAAAGTACTGGTAGCTCAGGAAAACAGCCAGCCAGCGTCAACTGGCTCGTCTGGCACAGAGCAGGTATGCTATAAACGCCTTCTCAAAGCACAATGCCAGTCTGACTGGTTAGTTGCTGTCTCGAGATATCCCAAACAATGTTCCGACTACGGTCACACACTCACCTTCGCCCTCACAAGACACCGTACGCAGCACACACGACACTGACGACGATGCCTCGAGAGCTTCGACCCTCCTCTCTGAAATGATTCAGTGTGCCAAGACTGCTGTTGACGGCGTCCTAGCTTGGGCTGAGAAGAAGGCCGGTAGTTTGGACTCAGATAAAGGTGATGCAGGACCGTACGACTCACCAACTACATGCATGCCTTCGGATCTCGATGCTATTGCGAGCGGCATCCTGCCTGCCATGCCAAGCAAGAACCAGCACGGCGAGGGTACTAGGGCAAAAGGAAAGGAGATATGTGATACAATATCAGGAGAGGAAATCGACAAGCGCGAGGGTTAGGGCAGTGCTTGAGGCAGCGTGTTGAGTATATGGTGATGAAGCGGCAAATGATAGATTTACACGAGCTAAACAACGAGGGAAATGGTGTATGACACCCTGTTTACTTTGATTCATTTGTGCATTATGAAAGCCAACCAAACAGATTTATCAAAGACTACATTGCGTTACAAAAAAGATGCCAGCACGTCTCTAGAACGCCATACAGCGCAGTTGGAATACGAGGAAAAGTGGGGGAGCCATGTGTACATATGTACTAGTCCACGCTAGGTAGCCTCGGCTTCGCATCAGCAACTAAGCATCTCATCATCACGTCGACACAATTATGCAACATTTCCCCCCCCCCCTCCCCTCTCCGCCCCCCAATCACAAGCCAGAAACCCCAAACCTCACAGCATCTCGATAGCACCTTATCACCCCAGATCGAGCACCCAAAACCAGCAACTGTGCATTGTCAATCCCAACAATGGCATCAATAACCTCGCAATCGCACCCACTCCTGCTCGCAACTAGTGCAGCTTACGGCGTGCTAGCCCTGGGCCACACGGTAAATACAACTTTCCTTCTGGGTAAAAATAGTACCATACGGGGCAAGTATCTGATATCTTCTCTCTATCGGCGATTACAGATGAAAGGCCTCGATCAATTCAAACATCCGACCATGAACACGCTTCCGCTTGTGCTTCGGGGCGCCTCCAAGATTGGCTGGTATGAAGGCAGTGGCTTCTTTGTTATCATGAGTAAGTCTTCTTTTGTTTTTTCTTCTTCTTCTTCTTCTTCTTGGATAACATCAAGCTATATCAATGGAGAGTGGAGAATCAACGTACTAATAATTCTACTTTTCTCAAGGCATCCTCAACTACAAATGGTCTCAGATTGGAGTGTACGATATATATGATAAGAGCATTGCTGCCATCTTGACAGGACTCTTGGCTGCTGCTGGTGCAGCTTATTGGAAATCCAACGACAAGCCAACCGCCGTGACGCTGGCTACAGTGGCTATCCTGCAGGGTCTTGGTGTGAGGAACGGGTGGTACCACCGCTCTATCTAGACAGTCGCATGCTTAGCAGACCTCGTTGTTGTCAATGTCACATTGCATGCACGATATTGTACCTCGGCCAAAAGTTTAAGGGAAAGCAAGCATTATTACTCCTTGGTCAGGTCTGCTAACAAGGCGCCGTGTTGTACAGGTAATCCGTGTAAACTGGTAAAAAGCAAACCGTGTAATGGGGTATAGAACACTGGCCTGATGCCGCCCACTATGATAGCCCGAATGCACCACATTCACACAAAAACCCCAGTTCCCGTACCATGAATCATAGCCCATTATCAATCTCTCTGTCAGGGATCCCATCCATGTGGCGAAACAAGGTGGAAATGCTATAGACAAGGCCTCACCTACTTGTTGACTTTGTCGGCCTTGCTAGCCTCATCGGCCTTTTGCACAAGGACAGGAACTGCTCGCTTGTCGCTACCAAGTAGACGCTCAAGCCGAGCAATGTAGTACTCCTCAAAGGTCTTGCTAGCGTCCATCTTGACCTCATCAGCTGCTAGCTGCTCAAGGCGCAAGCAGGCGCGGTTGACAGCGTCCTCGAGCTCCTCAGCCCAGTTGCTCTTTTCCGTGACGCCCTCGCTCCTCAAGCTGTCGCTGCCATCATGAACCGCTGGCTCGATGCAATATGTGTCCGTCTCCATGAGGGTAGAAGGAAAGCAAGGGGCAACCGAGTTTGTGGGTAAGTCATCCGAGGTGAAGCTCAAGTACTCAGCGATACGTGGGTTGGCGGCAGGAGAGCCCATGGCGATAGGCACTGTACCTTCGGTTACACTGCTCAGAGCAAGAGCCCTATGAGCGTTCCTGTTCTTGCCGCTATCGCTTACTACCTCAGAAACGCTGGCAATGTCGGCCTCGTCATCTTCGGCGACCGAAGGCTCGGGAGAATAGTTGACTGATCCCGTGTCCCCTTCATGCTGACGCAGCTTGCGGTTATCGAACTTCAACTGAGCGAGTCTATCGCCAATGGCGCTAAAGCCGCGAACACGAGTAGTAGGGTTACGGTAGACGATGGAGGGCTCCGGGGAACCGACTACAGGTGTATTGATAGGAGGGGAAGGATAACCGGCCTCCTCGGCGGCTTCGTTGAGTAACTCCTGAATAGGAGCAAGAATCTTAGCAACGGCGGCGTAGTCCATCTCTGGCGGGAGATCAACGGGCTCACTGGCAAACGGAGTACCGACAGGCTCGGTGACTGGAGTGGGATTGGGCGCTGATGGAGCATCCGACTGGCAGTCCAGCGACGTGACTTTGGCCATCATGATGGAAATCATTGTTGAAATCTTAGTAGCGAAAATCTGGTGTGCTGCTGCGTCTTGTGAGTGTGGCGGAGAAATACTCGCGCTCTGGCTGGTCGGACAGAAATCAAGGCAGGTGGAGCAAAAGGAGCAGCAACGAGCGACTAACTACATTCAAACAATGTGTTTTGAAGCTTTGGTGACGCAATAAACCTTTGCACTGAGACTGTAATGCGAACAAATGTGCCGGTAGTAGTCGGTTTGAGCAATGGGAGCGCAGTGTATGGGTGAGGAGAATGGTGAGAGGTGAGAGCGTCTGTCTGGGAAGGAGCCAGGAGCCAGCTTGCAATCACTACCAAACACTTGACAAACAAATAAACAAACAGACAATTCCAAGGACCTGCAGTCCACCTATCCTATGGAATCATGCGCGGTATGTGGCCTGTTTGTGTCCCGTGCGATGAAATCCTCCTTCATTGTGACATGACGTCGATATTGCCCGACGGTGTCCTGAAGACTGAAGTGCTAGAAGGTAGATTGTGGAGCGCAATCCCAGATGCGACTGCTGCTCCATCTTCACCTGTGTTCAGATTGGCGGCAGGACGAGCGTTTTCATCGCATACCGCATGACTTCTCCTCCGGCCATTTGTCTGTGAGACAATCCAAGGTGAGAGATTGTAGTAAGCTCCGCAAGCAAAGATGCCAATCCAGAGGGCCAATTCGGTGCCATAAATTACAATCCCTAGAATGTCAAGTGTAGGTTGGAACAAGACGGACACCAATGAGAAGACATCGCCTAGAGCATCGATGGCCACAAAGATGAACGAGATTCCTCGAACAGTCCGAAAGAGGTAGATATCAATGTAGTGCCGCATAACGCCAGCTGCAAGCAAAGCAGCCGAAGCAACTGCCATGAGTATACTAGGCCAGTGCAGGCCCTGGTGCTGAGCATGTCGTATTGCGAAGATGAGACCAGTTTGCACTCCACCCATAAGACTGGCTATGGGGATGACCACCGCAAGTGAACGCAAAATAGACCAATCCTTCGGGGTATCAGTTTCGCTTATGCATTGAAATTTAATGATTTCCTCATGTCACCTTTTCGTAATAGTAGCACTGGATCCACGTGATGAGGCTCAGCAGAGTGAGAATCTGAGGCTGGATACGCAAAGCAATGTTGTAGTCTTCAGCAATGTTATAAACGCCCAGGGGAACACCGGCCCAAGCCCACAACATCATCATTGTGGGCTGCAATCCGGTTGCATTGTGTCGTCTGTAGTTTACGACAATTTGAGGTATCAACTATGAGATACTCAGCATTACCATTGGGTATGGGACGGGGAGGAAGATATGTAACTATATACTATACACACACCTGAACAGACCAACATACCTACACTAATCAGTATATTAGTCCTTCCATGAGAATGGTTCACGTACCGCTCCCATGGTCCCCAGTACATTGGCAACCATCGGGACATCCATTGTCAATGGGCAGAAGACAATAAAGCGCGTGAGCGATTAGAGATTAGCAACACGTGGTAGGCTACACCTGTGTTTCTACCAATCAACGTATGAGCAGGTTAAGTTCCCGAGAAATTGCATCACGTCGCGTCCCTGGAAAGCGGAAGCGGAAACGAAACCAAGAGCAAGGATCAGCCTTGCCGCCGCCATGACGCTCTTAACTCCGAGGCTCCGACAATGGCGGAAGGGATTAGAAATCGCCCGACCTAACGCTACCACATTTGTGCTGTACTCAACGCAAGAAAAGATACGCGGGGAAGAGAGAGACAATGGTGCAGGATAAGCCGGATACGAGCGAAGCGCAGGATATAGAGGGAAGGCCTGGTTACAAGAAACTGGCGAATGGCATCATACTCGGTCCAGATGGCAAGCCGTAAGTACTTTCTTTCTCTCTTTCTCTGTGTACCTACGTATATACCGGCGAGCAATTGCGCCGAGCATTACACAAGCTTTGCAATTACCATAGCCCTTTTTTTCGCGTGTGTATGTGAAAAGAAGTGAATACTGACATCTAGTTTGCCTACGCTGTAGATGTCGCACCTGCAACGATGTAGCTTCTCTATTCGCAATGTCGGGCAAAATGCCTACGAAGCGCACACTACCCACCGCGACCACCACAACTACCACAACTACCGCAACTAACCCCACAATGCCCGCTGACTGCCCACCGGACGTGGAAGCCCTCGGTCGCTCTTCATGGACACTCCTTCATTCCATAACCGCCACATATCCGACCAACCCGTCTCCTCAACTACAGTCGGAAACCAAGTCGTTCCTCTCCACGTTTGGCAAATTATACCCGTGCTGGGTGTGCGCCGAAGATTTCCAAAATTGGATGCAGAGGAACACGCCGAGGGTCAGTAATCGCAGCGAGTTCGGCGAGTGGATGTGTGAAGCGCATAATGCAGTCAACGAGAAGTTGGGCAAGGAGGCATTTGATTGCAAGAGGTGGGAAGAAAGATGGCGGACTGGGTGGAAGGATGGCAGGTGCGATTTCTAGATCAAAACAGGAAGCTACCTCGGGCATGTGCGACGTGTACGATTATGTGTATATGATAGTGGGGATTGTTTGTGTTTGCAAAGCGAGGATGCCACCACTCTTGTATAGTTAGCATCAAGGACGAAGGCATTGGGCGGTGTTTGTAGGCCACAACGATACGCCAATACGCAAGTTTTGTGTTAGACCATCTCGTGCATCATGAACAGGGACACCAAAATAGCCAGGCAATTTGCAAAGAAGCATGTATTTGTGCTTATTGTCATCTCACACTGTGACGACAGAAATTGCTCATAGAAAATATTCGAAGCTCAAGCTCATATCCGCGCACCTCTGCGCTGTCATGCTAATGTGTTTCTCCTGCTACGAATCCAAATGACAGGAACATGGTATGCCACTTCTCACATGCTAATGTGCTCAGACTAGCTGGCTGTAGACAAGTTGCGAAAATGGACTCGATCGTGGTATCTTGTATTAATCCCGCGCAAGGGCCAAAGACGTGAAGGTTTTTATCGCATAATCTCCTGGTAGATGAGAACTGCGTGCTGTTAGCTTATACTCAATGTGTGGAAACTCGTCTGGACTCACGCTTCAACTGTTCCTTGGTGAGGTTGTCCTTGTTCTTGTCAAAGTCGAAAAACTCCTCCGGGATAGGGTCCGCGCCTGGCTCGTCATCTGGGTCGTGGTAGGGCTCAAGATATGGGTGCTTGAGCGCGTCCTCGACTGAGATGCGCTTGACTGGGTTGAAAGCCAGTAATCGCTCGAGCAGGTCAAGAGCCAAATCGTTTGTCTTGGGGAACATGGCCTTCCAGGGGATCTTCTTCTTGAAGGGCAGAGATCGGATGTATTCGCGAGCTCGGCGGGACTTGATACCGTAGTAATCCTCCATGGTGGGCGTACCGAGTACGTCGAGGATCAATGTGAGCTGGTGGTGGTCTGGCAAAGGTTAGTTTCTCAGAGCTGATTTGGAGGCACTGCGCGCGACTTACAGTCCTTTCCTGGGAAAAGAGGCTTTCCGCTGAGCATCTCAGCGAGGATGCATCCTACACTCCATACGTCGATTGCTTTTGTGTACTCCTTGAAGGTAAGCATAATCTCTGGCGCACGGTACCAACGAGTGGCAACGTATTCAGTCATGAAACCCGAGTTGTCCTCGGTCGAAGCGGCGGATCGAGCGAGACCAAAATCACAGACTTTGAGATCGCAGTTTGCGTTGAGCAGCAAGTTGGAGGGCTTGAGATCACGGTGGAGGACGTTTGCTGAGTGCATGGCCTTGAGGGCGCGTAGGGTCTGGTAGATGAAGTACTGGCAGTGGTCGTCGGACAGCTCCTGTGTGCGAATGACGCGGTGCATGTCCGTCTCCATGAGTTCCTATATGGTATGTTAGAAAAGAGAGCGCATTTGCAAGCAAAGCAATTTGCACACCTGAATTAGGTAGACCTCGGTGAAGGTCTCGTAGTTGCGGGGCTTTTGAATGTCCAGGATGGAGATGATGTTCTCGTGGTTGAAGTAGCGCAGCAGCTTCATCTCTCGCAGTGTTCTCAGGCAGAACATGGAGTGGTCAAAGGGCGTGATCTTCTTAATGGCAACCTTTTGGCCCGAGGGCTTGTGCAAGGCGGAGCTGTGGTTGTTGTTAGGGGGCTGAAAGCGGGCCATTGGCGGACGAGACGTACCATACGACACCGTATGCGCCTTCTCCTACAACATCTTGGATGTCGTACTGCTCCGAGACGTTGAAGGAGATTTTCCTGGAGCTGCCGCTTCCTGCTGGCGGCATGGTGGCGGTTGTGGTGGATGGGATGCGCGAGGGCGCGGTGGGTAGGAGCAGGCGAGCGGAGGCTCAGATGGTGATGGTGGTGGTGGTGGTTGCGGGGCTGCGGTTGCGTTGGTGCGGGCTGATTGAAGAGACGAGGGAGGTGGACAACAATGTAGAGGGTGAAGAGACAGCTGCAAAGAGTTGTAGGTCAGCACAGGCTGTACATGTCATCAAACAGGCATTGTTCGCAAGACGGAGGGTGTGCTTTGGGCGCTCATGGTGAAACGAGTCTGTGTCAGACACCGAGTTCAGCCCCACGTGCTTGTCTGCGCGGCACGAGCAGCCAGAGCAGCAGCAGCGGCGGAGGCGATAGCATCAGCACCAGCAACAGCAATAGCACCAGCAATTGACTGTGTGCACGGCGCCGGCGGCTATCTTGGGCGCCACTGCACAGTGGCAGCGTCGGCCCCTCTGGACGAGTAGAGGACATGGGTGACTTACCAGACACTGGCGGGACGGCCCAGGGCTGTAGCTGTATGGTGCGCCCTTGGTGGTGCTGTGCTGTGCTGTGCTGCTTCGTTCTGGCACTGGCTGGGACTGCCTACGCAAGATGGAGGCGAGTGAGGCGGTGACAGAAAGGGGAGAGAGATGGTGGGGCAGCGTGTGTAGTATGGCCTGCCAAGTCAATCCCTCCCAGCTCGATGCTCTACTATCACACGCCCACGCGGGAAGCGGCACAAAGCGAGCGACCGTGGCTGATGGCGCGAGGCGGGGCGACAGTGGATCAAGGCAGCGTCCCTGGAATATCACGGCGTCATCAACAAGGTGGTGCGGTGGCGCGCGTGGTGTTGGTGCTGCTGCTGGTGCTGCTGCCACTGCTACTCCTCCTACTCCCCCTACTACTTACTCGCACTCCCAGTGCTGTCTAAGATGGGAAGGCGGGGTCGGCCAGGCACCATCTATTGCAGGACCACGACTCAACACCAACATGCTACAAGAGGCCACATGAGACCGGCGATACACTCCAAAATATACTCTGCCGCCCCAGCAACAAACTTTGGCTAGCCGCCCTACGGTCCAGCCACTGTGTGAATTGCGCGAGTCACTCTCGTGACCCCTCTCTCCCTCTGTTTCGCCAGGCCGGCCAGACACTTCCGCCTATCATTTCTAGGCCACTACGGCCAATACCTGAAACTGCTCATCTGCGCGCCCTTCTCCCACCCACTCCTGCAACGCCTATACTTAGCAGACCCATTATGAGACCAGCCTCACCATGCGGCTTCCCCTTCTCCCGGACCCATTGGCTCCTCTGCCCGCACACCACCGCCCCTCCACCACCGCATCATAAACACAATGGCTCTTGTCTTCCCGGCATCCTGGGTCACAGCCTTCTGTACGTCGTCTTGTCATTTGCCCTGTACCCGCTACGCATTTGCAACTCCTCTTCTACGCGTCCGACAGCACAAGGAGAATAATATCGCGCTGCCCCTCCTCGTACACAAACAGGATGCTTGTTTCAAGTCGGAGCTCCGCAGCCTTTTCTAGAAGCCGTTTCAAACGGCAATCGACCCGGGCGGGAGCGTCGGTGCACCCCCCGCCCAGTCTTCTTTGCAACCCGCGAGCACCAAGCCCACATGCCGTACCACCCTGTTCTATGTGTTTGGTCCGGGTACGTAAGCATGACTGCAAAGTTCTGTCAGAACCACATAAAGGTCGCAAACCGACATCTCGCCGTCCAACATGGCTACTGCTATTGCCGGCTCACCTGGCTGGGCTCGAATGCGCCCAGCGGATCTGCAGTGTTTTGCATCAAAATACATACGCACATGTGCCTTTGTGGATGCTGGCTGGTGTCTAAAGCACCAATTGTTTCAATTAACCATTCGTAGAAATTAGTAACGGTATTGTTGTAATATTGCAAATCACTAAGCCTTCTCAGAGGAAAAAAAACAACATCCGCATCATGCCGTAAAGGCCAAGAAAACGCCCTTCTTCACACCTTTACTCCTCCGTACGCCGTGCCGTGTACAATCTTCCTGCGTGGGTTTTGTTCTTGGCCCGAGCAGGCCGAAATTGATATTAGTACCAGTTATCCTGCCATCAATTCTTACGCCCGCTCAACCACGCTGGGAGTCATGCCGATGACAAAGAGCCCTTGGGCGGGTATTGCTGTCCCTCTTGTTCGATCCGTGGTACACATGTGCACCACTGCTCTGACGGAACGCTCTCCATGACACCAGCAACGTGCTTTCCACAGCCCCACCAAGTGATCTTGTCTACAAAGTGTCAGCAATGCCTTGATAGGATGGCATGTCAAAGCACATCTGTCTGTCGGGTGTGACGAACGAATGGAGAAGACGTACGGCACGAGTCGCATGAAGCTTTCTTGCACATGGTGATTATTTTGTTGTAGGTATTCAATCCACTTCTTGTGTAGTGTCGTAGTATATAGGTACGTAGGATAATCCGACGATCAATCTCGCTTTACGAAGTTAAAAAAAAGATCTTCAGACAAAGACAACCATATCGCCCTTACCCCCCTCATATATACCTCCACTCCCACCTTTATATAAACAAGGAAATCACACATACTTACGTGTACCCACACAATCCCAACCCATCCTCTTCGCCGACCTCTCTGGGTCGCCCTCCACACCCGGACGCCCCAACACCGCAACTTTGGTTCTTACGCGCGTCCCGGTGATTGGCCCGCATGCGCTTTTCTCCGACATTTTTGGTCGCCGACTACAAACTCGGCGATGTTGCCCTTTTGAAACGCACATACCCACCCCTTTCCCTCTTCCCCTTCTCTTCTTCTTCTTCTTCTTCTTCTTTCTAGACTTTAATCTCGTATTCTTTCCCCCCTTCCGTTGCGGACTACAGAGGTTTAGCCTACGGGTGAGGCGTTTAGGGTGAACTTAAGTTTTTTTTTTGGGGGGGGGTGGGTGGGTTGGGTTTGCTCATAGAGCTTGAGAAGAGACATACGGGATGATGGATGTATGGAAGTATATACGTAGTAACTCCCAAGGGTTCTTGTACTGTAGTTCAGGTGCAAAAAAAAAGAGATAAAATCATGGAAATCATTAAGGAGACTTAGTATGCAAGTTAGACGAAAGTATAGTAAGTAATAGATTGCATCTCCACCATCTACATACGGACAACATCGGGGAATTTTAACTTCTCTTGGTCCGAGGCGCCTACGCTAGATCAATGCTCTAGTATCTGCCATATAAAAGTCCATGACCGCATTTCTTAACACTTCGCCGACCAATTCGTCAACCATACTAAACTTTGATACACGCACACAACATATACGGTGCTGAAAATCAATACTTCTAGTCAAAAGTAATCTTCGTCGCGGCCTTGGCATTTTCCGTGTCCTTGTAAAAGGCTCCATACGCCCCGTGTTCCTTCTTCTTGACTGTGGTGCCAAACTTCATCAGCTCTTCCGGTACAGGCTGGTTCGCGGCCTTGAGCACATTGATCAATCTGCAAGAAATTTGTCAGCTTACGCCTCTCATATTGCTGATACATTACAAGAAGGGGTGGGAGGGTGTGACTCACGAGCCAGAAAGCGCCTTGTCGTGTTCGGTAAACAAGGTAATAGCTAGACCTTCCTTTCCAGCGCGACCAGTCCTACCAATCCTATGCACGTAATCTTCAGCTGTCAATGGAAACGTGACGTTGATGACTACTTTGACGGCCGGGATGTCGAGTCCACGTGCAGCCACATCCGTCGCGACGAGCAGTGGCACATGGCCTTCTTTGAACGCCGCAAGTGACGCACTGCGCTTTTCTTGGCTCAAATCGCCATGAATGCCGCCTACGCGGAAGCCCTTCATGCGAATGAAGTTCTCAATGCGCACCGCTTCCTTTTTGTACAAGCAGAATACAAGAATGCGATCTTCCTTGTTTTTGCCCGACTGATATTGCTTGAGCAGCTGCAAAAGACGCTGCTCCTTGGCGCGGGGATCCACAACCTCGACCACCTGCTTGATGCGCACGTTGGCACGAAGCTCCCCAGATTGATTGTCACCGATGGTGATTCTGACCGGCGAACTCATAAATGTAGATGCAAGATCCCGAACTGAAGGCGGCCAAGTAGCAGTGAACATGAGCGTTTGGCGCTTCTTGGGCGTCTGCGAGATAATCTGTCGGATTGCTTCTTCGAAACCCTTGTCGAGCATACGATCGGCCTCGTCAAGCACTACGTACTCGGCTTTGCTGAGGTCCGCAGAACCATCGCTAATCAAGTCGTTAAGACGACCCGGTGTAGCAACAACAATATGCGCTTTGCGACAAGCAGCGACTTGCGGGTCCTTTGGTACACCACCGTACACACAGACGACTGAAAGTCCGACAGGTGTCGCCAGGGCTACCAATTGGTCGTAGATCTGGACCGCCAGCTCGCGAGTAGGCGACACAATGACGGCCTTGATACCCTTCCGCTTGTCCTTGGACAATGCGGCGATGTTGCGTACGCAAGGCACACCAAATGCCAACGTCTTGCCCGAGCCAGTCTCGGCAACACCAACCATGTCCCTTCCTGCCAGCAAAAATGGCCATGTGGCTGCTTGGATAGGTGTGGGTGCGCTAAATTTGGAGAAAAAGGCGCGTAGCGTATCGTCGACAGGCAAATACTTGAAGCTCAAGATGGGGCGCAGTTTATTGCCAGTAGGCTTGGGGTCCTGGATGGTCATGGTGTTCTTAGCCAGGAAAGCATCAATCTCTGACTGAGGAAGCTGTGTCAGCTCCTTGCTCTCCTCATATTGTCCTGGCGCTGCGTTTGTCTCGTTCGTCGTTGCAGGCTCCACGGTAGTGGTGGTTGGTGGGGATGTTGTTAAGGATGTGGACCCGGCAGTTTCTTCGCCCTTGGCCAACGCCTTCAGACGCTTTTTCTCTGCCTTCCGCGCTGCCTTCTCCGCAGCCTTTATGGTCTCCTCGTCTTCTGCGACAACGCCATTAGAGTCTTTTACTTCAGCCTCTACTGCCGCCTTCTTGGCCTTCTTGGCCTCTTTGGCTTCCTTCTTGGCCTTCTTTGCCGCCTTGCGCTCAGCCTTTGATAGCTTGTCCTCGTCCTCTAAGCCGTCCGCGCTCTTGCCGTTTGTCACCTCGTCGGTATGGCCATTGGTTTCTATCGCGTCGACAGGGGCGGATTTGTTGAGCTTCTTGCTCTTGTCCTTCTTGCTCTTCTTTCTTGAGATTTCGGGAACAGTGGTCGCACCGTCTTCGGCGACAACATCGGAAATTGGTCGTTTACCCATCTTGTCGATGCGCAATGCTATACGTGCGGGAGCAGCAAAAGAAGGTGGAAAAATCACTTTTTTCGTCGGCGGTCGGCATTAGCTCTAATCGATAAGACACGCGCTAGTCCAAATTGTCCAAGTACGCGACCCTGAACAGAAATCCCGCGTCCCTACGCCTCATCATGATCTTACCCATGTGCGCGGCGATTTAGACTAAATATCGCCTCTAGACTAGAGCTTTCTTTTCTGGTTTCGACAACTCTAGTCACTAGTGAGAAAAAGCTGGATGATCATGCGCTAGCTGATCTTGTTCATATTTCCTCGTTACCAAGAGTCATGACCATTGCCAGGCTACTACGCACAGGATCAATTTCTAGGTTTTGTAAGCGGTCATGTCGAACGTGACGGTGCTCAGGTGCTGGCCAGCATGCGTTGATGCGATTGACTGGTCCCCAGACGGCATTATTGCACTAGCGTCTGATGAACGTGTGGAGCTGCTTGTACGTTTCTTTGGGAGAAGAGGCCTCAAGATGACACCCGCTGATGGTCTTGTAGTTTCCAAATACCGTCGATTTTGATAGGGACCAAGTTCTTCCACAGTGGCAACATGTTCCCCTCAAGGTACCTCTTTTCTCAACTGATGAACTGCCACTCAAAGAACTCGCGCCACTATCCAACTACTCTATTGGCGAGGAAATATCCAATAGCGCTCCTCTCAGTATCGCGTGGTCACCGCAGGGTCTTGCAAAGCATCGGAAATGCGCTCTTGGCGTTCTTACCGCGAACCTGACCCTTTCTATCTGGTCAGCCGAAGGTAAGCCGCAAGACGAATCAAGCTGGTCCCGGCGCCTCATCATTAATGATGCGCTCGCTGAGCATTTTAGCGGCTGCGATGACGAACCTAGCCACTTGACGGTATCACCCAAAGAACAGCTGCGCTTGAGAAGCCGCATTCGGGCGTTTATATGGGCACCTGCTCTGCCTTTGTCCGAAACAATTGGAATCATTGGGACTAGTCTCATGTACTCTCGACACTTTCTAGCTGTTTCCAATGATGACAACCACCTAGTTTTTGTGGCAGTCGAATCACCCACTTCTACCCTAGGGGTTGGGCGATATTGGACAGCGGAGGTTCTAACTCATGAGTCGTTGACACCAAACCCAGATGGTGTCTTCTCGGAACCACGTGTGTTTGAAGATGTGATGAAACAACAGCGGTACATATCTCATATCGCCTGGAGTCCGTGGGTTCTATTTGACGATGGCTTCCGTTCGGTGGTTGTGTACGCAACGAACGAAGACGTGCGGGCAAGAGTCATTAAGCATCGGCCTGACGGCATATGCACGGAGAAGGAAGTCATGTACCCTGGATGCGAACTGCGATACCAAGGCCCAATGAAGTGGTCGCCTAAGGTTGAAGATGGAAATCGACTCAAGCTTGCCCTTTTCACAAATTCGGGGCTCGTCTGTCTTACCATATCTGCTTACGACGGTTCTATTATTGAAACAAAGACACACAGTCTTGACGGGCGATGGGATCAGATTTCCGGCGCGGTGTGGGATACTCCTGATGGCTCGACATGTCGTTTACATCTAAGCTCACTGCTTTCAACTCTGCATAATCAGACATCTGCCCTTGAGATATCCCCCAAGGGTTTCGAAAGCCTTGGTAATCCAAGTTGGCGAGAGAAGATTGAAAATAACATTGCACTGTTTAGCGTTAAAAATGGGCTCAAGGGCAACAGTAAGGCCAAAGTTTGGGGCTTGTCAAAATCTCCGCTAGGCGATTTCATTGCAGCGTGTAATAGCGTGCATCCGTCCAACATGATCGAGTATGGTATACCTGCGGATAGGAGTGGGACGGTTGCCATTAGTTCTTTACGAAATAGCAGCGAGGAGCGGGAGGCTTTCCCCAAAGCGAATGTCAGCGCAGAAGGAGTTAGCTATACGATCCGTAAGCTGGCAGAGGAGATGGTCGAGGATCAGGACGACATGCCTGCGTTTGCTGAGGAGATTGTACAAAAGCTTACCAGGGCGTATCCAGCTCCCCGCGTTACCGAAGATTATGCAGACAGGGTTCGTCTGTATGCTGACGCAGGCGATTTGAACTCACTGATCAAAGCGTCCAAGATGACGGCCTTTCTCAACTCGCATACACTCAAAGACCGGTATACGATACTCGTCTCCCAAGCCTGCAAGACCGGGACATCACATGAGCTCGAGAGAACGCTGATAGCGTATCGTCTTGCCAATGCAGTGCACAGCCTTCCGGCGTCACTTGTGAATTCAGCCTTGAGCACGGAGATAGTGGCTCAGCACAAACAGCTCATCGAGCTTGTCAATGCGGTCATGGGATATGGCTCTTCAGAGAGCGAGAATTGCGTAGAGTCCGGTGCCTTAGGTACTGATGAGTCTCGAACGGTCAGTACTGAGACAAACGGTAATGGCAATGATTCGCAACAAGAGGCTGCGGCCGTATGGGAGGAGGGATGCGAGTTTTGCTCTGCCTCGATACCATTCACCGACTTGACGTCAGCCTCATGCACGAACGGACATCAATTTGCGAGATGCGGATTGAGTTTTCTTGCCATCCAGGCACCCGGTATCACAAAGTACTGCAGTATTTGCAGCACGCCATTCTTGAGCGATGAGTATGTGATAGCCCAGGAGAGTGTGGAAAACAAGGGCGAGGATGCTGCAGAGGACAACGCCATAAAGGAGGTGGGCGGATCGCAAAACAGAGGAGAAAAAGAGGGATTGGAGCAGGGCAATGATGTGAGTCGAGAACAGGATAAGGATGGCGAAGAAGATGAGGGGGATGAGGAAGTGGGGGAAGTGGGGGAAGAGGAGGAAGAAGAAGAAGAAGAAGAAGAAGAAGAAGAAGAAGAAGAAGAAGAAGAAGAAGAAGAAGAAGAAAGGGAGCTTCCAGTTACGCTGGGACGGGTGCTGTTCCTCGCTTGCGATGCTTGTGTCTACTGCGGCGGTAAATTTGACGGCTGAATGGAATCAGTTACAGTAGACATGTAGTCGTTGCTGAGCGGTGTTATCGTACTCGGGGTGGAGCTTTGCCCATGGATGAGTTTAGGCATAAGTAGGCATAGAGGTACGACCAGTAGCATCAAGCATGTGTCAGATAGATGTGGAGAACGATTTGTCTGCGCATTCGGATTGAGTTTGGTCCTACATACTTGATGACATGATATACTTTGTCATTATCCTTGTAGGAAATAATCACCCACCAACACTTGGCTGATTGCTCTGGGGCTTTGATCGTGGGTTAAGAAGGAAAGGGATATGCTGGTGCTAATCCAGGCAACTACTAGTAAAACTCACATGCTTGGCCATGGATACTAGCTGTTTGTAGGGTGTTCCCGGGCCCCGTGTTGCACAGAGAGACTCGAGCCCACCTGGCCGCTATCGGCGTCGGTTGGCAATTGAAACGTTATTTGCTATGTGTGGAAAAAAAGGGTCTTTGCTGCAGTCAGGCTGGAGAGGAATGGGGATCCTCGCAGGCTCTGCGATGAGGGGTGACATGGGGGCAATGTGCAGTGCTAGAGTACCACGGCTGGCTGCATGTCATAGCCTGGAATCCGCACAAAGCGCGCCCCCCACTGTTTCTGTGTGTTGAGGCAAGTGGCGCAGGGTAGGGCAGAGGGCAGTGGAGGGCTAGAAAGGCGCACAAGTGCCTCACTCCACACTAAGCACCACACAAAGCGCGCAGGCCAATCGCAGGCCCGGGATTGGCCGGCCAGTGGGGTTACCTAGAAAGGCAATTCAGGGCTCAGGAGCGGGGCAGGCGTTGGCCGTTGGTTGGGGGAAGCCGCCACTGCATTGGCACGCCCGCACAAGTCGCGCATGCCTTGGGTATATAAGATTTCCCTCGACACCTCCTCGCTCTTCTTCTTCTCATCTCACAATCAAACACCCAAAGCCTCTCAAGCCAACAATCAACACCATCAAAGCTCTTTTCAACCCACCCAATACCACCATCAACATGAAGGGTAACTGCGGATGTGCTTCCGGTGCCTGCAACTGCGGCGCTACCTGCAGCTGTGATGGCTGCCCCGTACGTCACCCTTGCCTCTATCCTCCATTTTATTCAAATGCTAACAATTTTCCCAGGGCAAATAAGTCACTGACTCCATGAGTCGAGTGCGCAAGCACAAGACCTACGACTCCGTGAGTGGCATCACAGACTGCTTGTACTATCGGGACGGCCTGCTAATACACACTCCAGACAGTCTCGTCAAGACAGTCTCGTCAAGACAACAACTGCGTCGTGGCAATCAATGCGGAGAATGTAGTAGTAATTAGAATTGTATGACTAGGAGGAGATCAAGTCGACCGGGGATGAGACCACGAATACAATTACTTTTTCGTTATAATATTTGTGTATCCGAATATGTGATTTATCTTCTAAGCCATCTTTATTTCGCCATCGTGTGCTGCCATCACTCTTGCTCATATCACTGTGGCAACCCCTATCCACAACACACGGTTGCATTCTCTTGCATGCGATCATCACCGCCTTTGCTGACCGTGAAGCTCTCCCAGCCGAAGATGAAGTAGCCAATGTACGCCCCAATGAAGATGCAGATGATGAAGTACCCGTTGTAGTACATGGCCAACAACATGACAAAGTAGGCCACTGCAAACGCGCAAGTATGTAGCAGTGCCCGGACTGCTTGTTGCAGCATCGTCGGCCTGAACTTGGCCTTGACCACACCACCCATTGTCGGACTTGCCATCCCCACCGATCCGGGATTCTTGCTTGTACCCGGAACGATGCCGTCCGCAGACGATGCTGACGAGAGGGCCGCGGTATCCGACGCGAGTGTTTTGCTGTGCTGCATTACGATGAAATGATCGTACTCCTTGGCCGTCCGACGCAGAAGCTCGAGCAAGATAACGAGCAGAATGACGCCGATGCATGAGCCCGCGAACATGCCTTTGGATCGGATGTGCCACGACTGGGTAATAAAGCATGCGTCGACTACGTTCCAGTTCCACAGCATCTACGCGCTGACAGTCAGTCATTTGCACTATACTCTGTGTGTAAAGGAATCAGAGGAAGAGGTGCTGCATACGCTAATCTTGCATCCATTTCCCATTCCCATGCTGCCCATGTCGTGCGTGTCTGCCGATGAGGTAGCCATGGGTGCCATGCTGCTCATTGTCGCCATGCCCATTGATATGCCGGCGCTCGTGGGTGTGGCCATCGACATGTCCATATCTGTTATCTTGCTCGCTTCGGAATCGAGGTAGTAGTCGGAAGACGTTTCGATCACAGATAGTGAACGAACGGAGTATAATGGCTAAGTGCGGAGAAGATATATCGAGAGAGAAGGCGGTGGGTACGACATGCACAGATTATACTTGAGCAAGTTTTTCTTTTTCTTTTTTGCCTTTCCCCGTGAGCACTTTTGCGCACTCTTGCGCGGGCTTCAAATGGGCAACAGTAATCAGTAAGATTAGGTGAATCCAGAGGGAAAGTGCAGAGATCAATGCACGTTTGCCTCTTCTCTGCCTGCACTTTTGTACGATTCACACTTTTTCCTTGTTTCTGTCTCTGTGTGTATGTAAATCTAGAAAAGTAGACTAGAATCAACGACTTAAAGAAGAAGGAAAAAGGATAGCTAAAAAAAAGGTAAAAAAAGTCACAAGAAAATTGGTGTTTTTAATACCTGCTCATCATCGCTTCTCGTTGCTTGTCGCAGGGCACCATATTGTTTAGCGCGGCAAGGATGGTTGGGGGAGGGGGAAAGAGTTCCACCTCGCGAACCACAACACGTGCCTAGTTTTACACAAGCGCCTAGTTTTACTGCTTTCCACCTAGTTACTCTTATCTCGTGCCACTGCATGGCCTGACCGCCTACTGAGACTCGTAGCATATTCCCACTTCCCCCCCAATCCTAAGCATCTTAAGAGTCCCAAAAACATGTTCACCGCGCAACCCGCCCTGCCAGATGAGGTTTAGCTGCTCCTGCAGATGAGAAGGTTTCCAGATGAGCATGTTTCACGCATCCACGAAAGATATTGTCTTGATAGCCCGTTGGATAATCAAAAGAGGTTTACTCTTGTTGAATTCTGCATACTTGTTAGGCTTTTTAGTGATTGGTGGCATGGACAAGGGAAGAGCGAGGAGCGGTCCGCGTATCTTGCATGTGCTGGGATACACTCTTCACACACGTGTGATAGATGAAGTACATGTTGCAAATGTGATAGAGGCGCATTCCCAACGGTGTGGAAGCCATGCATGGAGCAGAGCTCCGGAAAATTGAGGACGCAAGGCGCATACCACATAGGAAAGATAAGTACGTATACAGTGCTCGCTTCGAGTCGCTTCACGTGCAAAGACCCAGACATAATTGATAATCAGGATATCAGTGATTCGACATATTCACTTTTATCACTAGGTATATGACTGAATATATACATCTGAGCAAACAGTCTTTTCTACCCACTCATTGTCTCGTTTCTACCAAACGGGTTAATACTCGGATCCGTGATACGCACGTGCTCAATGAAGCGCGCAATATTCGTTGTTTTCTCTGCATTGGACGTCTTCTCGATCCAGTGAAGCATCATATCAATACCCGCTATGACTCCCGACGAGCTCCAGATAGGCGGTGAGCTCGAGTAGTCCTCGATCCATCGCGCGTGCGGCACCCAAGTCGTGTTTGGGTTATTCTGCACCATCGACACCCACGACGACTTATTCGAAATCGCTCTCTTGCAGTTCGAGATACCCGAACGCGCTATAAGAGCCGAGCACGTATAGATGGTAAGCATCTGCTGTACCTTTGGCCTCGTCTTGCGAATATATTCTATGATAGCGTTGAGCGTGGTTTGGGTTGCGCCATCCTGGTCCGCCGGGAATAATCAGCACGTCGAGTCCGGGAACAGTCTCGAACGTGTGTGTTAGTGTTAGAGACGGGTAGACTGATGAGTTCAACGGATTCATAGTTGCCAGTGCGGGTCGCGCAGTCACTGAGTCCAAAGTCTCGGCAATGTAGACAACGTTTGTCTGGTATGATCCGCCAATGAATTGCAGGGCTTCAGATGGCCCGCACACATCGAGCATGTCAAACATGCGGAATAGGGTGATTCTATAGGTCCGTGGTACGTTGGTGCCTGACGCTGTTTTGTATTAGTGCGCTGTGCTATTGTATAGTGACAGGTAGCACATGTATGTTGCAGTCATGGTGAGCTGTCTCCCAAAAAGGGAAACCAACCCCTGTAAGAGGCCCATTGTGAGCAAGTTGAGTCCGAGGATGAATGTCGGTGAGTGAGTTATGAGAACTGGTACTTGGACTGCTAGACCTCAACAGGCACCGACTCTTTATGTGCGCATTCGAGACCAATTATATTTCCTGAGCGGTGTCAGCATCCAACGTATTCGTCTACCCTAATTCAAATAAACATTGCCCTCTTGGCAAGAACCCTGTGGTCTACGAATGACAGCTATGATCAGAACAAGATAGAACAAGGCGTCCGCCCCATGCTCAATCTTAATCGCTTCATTGTGCTCATGTGACAGTGCAGTTTTAGGTACTTGGCATATGTTCATATATCTAGCAGTTATGAGGGGCTAGAATTGCGTCGAATTGCGCAGGTCTCTACGCGAAGGAAGGTGTTTAATCAAATAGGTGAGGGAGCCTCCATACAAGGCGTGGAATGCGAGCAAAGCTAAGCGGATCAGCCCGACTAAGAACATCGTCTTGTCTCATTCTTCTTTGTACTTCATAGATATTATGATTCATTCGAAAAGTGTAGAAAAAAAAGTTATGATGAAAAGAGATATTGGTATTGGTATAGCAGAGCGCAGGCCACCTTCCGGTCAGCCATTTTCAAAAAAGTCTCAAACCCATCCTTGCGCCAAACGCCCGACACAATTTCCTCCGTATACGCTATTACGTGAATGGACATTCAGTCTGAACCAACTAACTATAAAGACACGAAGAAGAATAGCATGACACGAAAATAACAAAATTTCTTACAAAAAATACTCTGCACGCCCTACGCTTGCGCCCGAATGAACCGCATCATGCTCATAACAGGAAGAAGCCTGCGTAGCTTATTCTTCTCACCCCGCTGAACAAAGTGTGTATCCTGTCGCGCAAGAGATCCAGTCTCCACGGGCGAAACAGCTACCGTAGCGCCCTTTTCGGCCGTAGGATCGCACGCAATGACCTGTGTCTTCCTGCGTACGATAGGAGAGCCAATCGGCGAGCGCATCTTTTCAGCGATGGGGGAGAACATGGCTTGCCTGCGGCTGACAGGCGAGCAGACGACAATGGGTCGCTGGCTCTCACCTGCCGACGAAGTAACGACGATGGGGCTGTTCTTGCCCACGACCGGCGAGCAGATAATGATTGGCCTCTGCTTCTCGAGGATCGGCGTGACGAGGACAATGGTGCTCTTCTTGTTCTGGTTGAAGACGCTGACCTTTTCCATGGGTGTAGTTCCGGGAATAACCAGCTTGGGAGGAGCAATGGTGCCGGCTGTTTCGGCTGACTTGCGCCTTAGGCTGAAGTATGATCCATCGGGTCCGTCTACCCAGGAGCCTTCGAAACCTGGAGTTTGTAGAGCCTTCCTGGCTACTTGGGCTTTGGCGAGGTACATAAACTCATCGCCTTCCACCTTGATCATGCAGTTGTGCCAGGGTGTTGGAAGCTGGTATTCGTACACAGGATTGGGCTCGAGGCACGTCTCAAGCGAGTCGATTGCGCGCACCTTGTCTGCTGGCAATAGACGAATGGCAAATTTAGGACCCGCGTTGTTGTGTGCGTGAATCGACAGACGAACGTAGTTTGGAAGGAGGAGCTCCGTCAGGTTGGAGTATGCTTGGTTTCGAGACATCATTTCCTCTGCTACAAGAGCAGCCGTCTTCTTCTTTTGCTTGCCGCTCAAAGACTTGACTGAGGGGATGTCGGCCAGGTCCTCAAGCATGAAGCGTGTCTGGCCTCGGTAAAGTCCAAGAGCATCTGGCTCTTGCTGCTCAATCAGCTGGCGGATGTATGCGCGGTCGGGTCCTCCAATGCCGAGCATCAGCTTGCGACAGAGCTCAGCTTCACCGGTGAGCTTCGTTTTGACAGGATGAGGCATCTGATGTGAGTTTTGGAGTAGCTTCTGTAGGCCTTGGAAACCATCAGAGTCGGCCGCAAAGATATTCTTTAGGCCCTTGAATTTGATTGCTGGGACAGGGCCAGCGTCTTCAGGGTATCGTTCCTTGTATATCGCTGCCATGCAGGCATCGTATGTGTCGATCATCTCATCGTCAACGCCAACTGCTCTTGGTTAGTTTCGGTCTTGAGATGTAATGTTCAGTACAAGACTTACTGCAATCGGAAAAGACGTGGCCGTCATTGATAACCCACATCGTTGCGCCGGGTGCATACACGCCGTTCACCTCTTGGACAAAGGCGTGAAGCGCATCCATGGCAATGTGCTCAGCCAGGTCTGGCATGATGCCGCCGGCCTTGTTTGGATTTGGCGACTTGCAGGGGAAGGCGGGTAGGGCTAGTTGGATTGGAAGGTTCTTGTCGACATAGCCGTAGACGCGGTTCAAGAACACCTCTTTACCGCACACATGCCATTGGTCATCCTTGGAGATGTTCTTGAGTCTCCTCTCGAAGATTTCGGCAATGACTGCACAGGTCTCGCGGTGCTTTTGAGCCCATGGTGTGGTTGATGTCGACATGTGAGCAAATGGTTGAAATTCGGTCTCCAGGAGGACGAAGCGCTCTGCCCATATCCCAAAGCCATCGGCTTTGACAGACTTTGGCCTGGAAGTAAGAATGCCCAAAAACAGGCCATTTGCGTGCTGGATCTCGGACACTTGTGTGTTGATTTCTTCTTGTTGATATGATGGTGGGAAATTTGAGCGAATGTTTAGAAGAGCTGGAATGTTGGCGTTGATCGGAAGAGTCTTGATGGCTTTGCCAGAGGGTAACTGAAGTTGACTCCACGACGCGTCAGTGGAGCATACAACGTCTTTGAGTTGTGACCATATCTCTGGGAGAGATTTTGAATTGCTTCCTTCGACAGCTAGGAGTTCGCCTGAAGCATCCCTCCAGTACAGGCCTTGAATGCAGTGGTAGGTGTTGATGGACTTGTTAAGGGGCGCCATTGTGAATGATTAAAGATAGGTTGCTAGAAATTTCGGTTGAAGTAGGGATGATGGTGAAATTGGACAAAGGAAATAAAAGATGAAGATGCCAGTGGCTTGAATGGCTAAACTGTTGTGAAGGTTGGATGTTCAAGTGCCACAATACCTACATGTTGGCTTCTATATATCAAAGAGATGCAATGCATGTTTCCAAGCACTGCAAAGGCCATTGCTCCACACTGTCAAAGCTCAATCGGCGTGCTGCGCACAGCATCTAGGCAAGCCACGCATCGTGTGTTCCGCACACCGACTGGAATACTAATTACAGTAGCTTCTAATCTCGCTACATAGAGTCAGCTCACTAATTCCCCGCTTCCTTGGGCATATCGGGAGGCAGTGCGCTGGACCATTGCATGCTTTGCTCCTGCGGTGCCCCCAGGACGCACAACTTGGCATGCGCTGCGATGCTAGTAGGGGCGGCTGGAGCGAGGCGGTAGGCAAAGGCCAGCCGTCTGGTATGGGCGCAGACGTTACAGTGGGATTCAGCTGGTGACTATGCGGCATAGACATGAGCTGAGTGGTCGTGGCAGCGCTACAATGGCCCCCAGGCCAGTAAAGACGTTAGCGGCCCTTGGCAGCAAGCCTGAGAAAGAGGATGTTCGCCCTTGCTAGTTACACCGCGAACCATTGGTCAAAAAATGCCAAGTCTTGCTCAACACCTCCAACTGTACAGTCAGAAGCTCCCTATTGTCTAAATGTAGATGCATGGGGCTTAGAGACATACAGGGGTTGTGCATTCGCGCATTTCGCTTCAGCCGCCTTCGTTAGAGAGCACCGCCCCCCTGTAGGGCTGAAGATGCTACCCGCATTGTTCATGGGTTTCATATATGCTCTATCAAAGCAGTAGTTGAAGAGTGTTACACTTCTGAGCGTATCATCTCAACACTATGGTGTCCTATCTTTCTTTGGTGTTTGTAGCAGCATTTTCTACCGTTTTTGGTGTATTCACATTCTTCGTTTACCTTTTCACACCACCTCGCAACTTTCCCAAAGATATCCCAACAATCCCTTTCTACTACGGGCTTTTGCCTCTTTTCAAGGATGTCGATCAAGCTGAACTATATCGGGAATACCTCAAGGAACCTCTAGCGCAATATGGCGCAGTGAAGCTGTTCTTTGGTGGACAGTGGAACATCCTGGTGACGAAGCCTGCCTACGTAGCAGAGGTTTTCAAGCAAGAAGACACCTACGCAAAGTCGGGAAACCAAATCAAGATCCCACACAGCGTGCTTGCTGAGTATACGGGTGAGAACATCATCAGCGCCCATGGCGAGAAATGGAAGCTTTATCAACGCGTCATCAAGCCAGCTCTGCAAGCTGATCAGGATTCTGAGAACATCTGGAAGAACTCCAGGGTTCTCAAAGACATGTTCCTGAGCGAGTCCAAGAATACCAGAGGCAATGGAGTTCCAGTCTACGCCTTACTCCACCGGTATGCACTTGCCAACCTCTCCGAGGTTCTTTATGGTTCTAGCTTCGAAACATTGCAGCATGCAAGCGCTCCTCTCCACACGCTGCAAACAAAGATCAAGCCCATAATATTCCACCCAATCTTCCTAAATTTTCCTTTCCTTGACCACCTGCCATTGAAGATACGGAAGCTTGGTCGTGTTCTGAGCAGGCAGTTTCGCAGCACACTCCGCAGCGCCATAGTTAAGGGCCACACCCAGCATGTTTGCAACGAGAACGACAACAGGAATGTTGCCTGCAGACTGCTTGGTTCTCACCGCGAAGGCATCCTCAATGACAAAGATCTCGACGACAACCTGGTCAGCACCTTTCTTGCCGGGCATGAAAACCCCCAGCTAGCTCTTATGTCGCTCATGTACCTCCTCGGCAAACATACCCACATTCAAGAAGCTGTCCGCAAAGAAATCGCTGCTCTCTACCCAAGCGATGCGCCGACAGACTACGAACCTGAGTACTCCGACGTCCACGATCTCCCCCTGCTCACATCAGTGCTGTACGAATCTCTACGCATGTTCCCGCCCATTTCACAGCTTATCAACCGCCGCACCACAACCTCCGTCGTTCTGGGCAACACGGTTCCCATTCCTGTTGGCGTATATATGGGATACAACGCATACTCTACAAATCGAGACACGGACTTCTGGGGCACTGATGCAGATGACTTTAAGCCTGAGCGTTGGGGTACTACTAATGAGGACATTAATAAGTTGTATCGCCGCGCCAACTCTAAGAGCGCCTTCATTAGCTTTCACGGTGGGAGGAGAGCGTGCTTGGGTCAGAAGTTCGCTATGCAGCAGTTGAGAATTACGCTAGTGCAGTTGCTAAGGGATGTTAGGTGGAAGTTGGACGAGGCTTGGGATGGGAGGATGACACCTGCGGGTCCGTTGTATCCGAGGGGGTTGAAGCTGAAGTTTGAGAGTGTGTATCAAAAAGCAGAGAAGGCGTGAAATGGACTTGCATAGCACTTGTTGTTTATTCAAAGAATTCAAGTTACATGGTGTATCAAATACAGTCTTGATTCATTACCATCTGCTTCTACTGTATACATGGGCAAATCGGGGGGGTTTTTTTGGAAAAAAGGTTAAGCAGAAGTTAGCGTACCAAAGTCATTTTCAGCCAATCAAACAGAGGTTGTCAACAACAAGATTTCCTCTGATTGGTAGAACCAAAGTTTGGTACGCTAACTTCTGCTTATCTTGTTTTCTAAGAAACGATTTGCCCATATATGAACTTCCACTTAAACTTTTTTGGCTACAGTTACTCCCTTGCCAAGATTCCCTTGAGCTATCCGCCTACGAGCAGACAAGGATTGTGCCTAGCCAACACAATATGCAAAAAGCTAACACGCACTACTACTGTTGCAACATAATCCGAATACAGCAAAAAACCAGGCAAATACGACAAAACGAATTGAATCACATTCGGCCCGTTATGAATCCTTCCCGGCTTTTCAAATCAGGACGCTGATTACTGTGGAGTTCGGCAACAAACGTAGGTAAATACCCAAAAGAAAAGTGGAAATCAAAGTAAGCAAATGCAATTTCGGCAAAACAGCATGGAAGGATACGATCTCCAGCTAACGTGGCCGCCTAACGTTAGGCGTTCCATCTGCGCACGTGACTTACTTACGACCTATTCTCCCGACACTATTTACTCCTGGGACGATACCAACAGGAAGAATCAAAGGGGTAGTAAGATTTTCGTGACTGTAACTTGTTATGCTGAAAAGCTAGGGCAAGGAGGGGTCACCGGATTGCACGTTTCTATGACAGTTGCTGGGAAAGTTAGCAGTATCAGCACTCGTACGCTAGCGAGATTGGTCAATGGTGCAAGATTGTGTATAGGATAATGTTGAAAGTCTGCATTGTGCTACCGTCGGTCAATTTTTCAAGTAGCAGAGGGGTGACTCATCAGAGAAACCTGCATATGTCTGCTGTTGATACACGCATACCTCTATTACGTAGAGACAGACAGAAAGACGAGATGAACCAGTAATATATGAAAGAACAGACCAAGTTTGCAGGCGCTGTGTATTTACTAGCCCCTCACTTTAAGTCAATCTCAGTTGTTGGACTTTACGCGACATGATAAGCTGCAAGTTCTTTTTGTGCCTTAACGAACAAGGCCAAAAGTAAAGAAGAGCGGTTGCCGAGCATTAAGCCGCCTCTAAGACTCTGCATAATGGCTTGCTGAATCTTCTCAGCTGCTAGCCACTGGCGTGTTGGTATCTACGCACTATTGCCCTTGTTTGCTGCAGACTGACAACTTATCTGGGCCACTAGGTTTGACCACGACATAGTGCAGCTTTCTGAGTCGATAAGAATCTCATCTTATGATGTGCCATAATCGCATATCCCAGTCGTATCAACTCTTATGCACATGCATGCGCCATATTTTCTAGCCAGGCGGACCCATGCCGCTATGTTTGGTTTCTGTGCCTGGGTAGTGTTCTAGTATTTTGGTTACGTCGTCGATATGATGGCACATGCTAAACCACGACCAAGAAGATGTTTGTGAATGTAACATCACATTGTAGTCTCATGGAGTTGTATGCAAGGCGCAGTATGCGTGCATGTTTACCACTAATCCTTCCAGTTGGAGTGGGGCTAAAGAAGTTCAGCCTCACGTCGACCCCAGCCCCTCGGGTCGCCCGTGTCTGATGCTAGTAAGACAATACACCTATTTTGTTAGCTCTGCGGTATCATATTCGGATGTCATCGACTCGGGACAAAGCTTAACCAGGACCCCATGCCGAGATGGTAAACGGCACCACCGTGCTCAGCCAGCCACTCTTTCACAGTATACAAAGCCAAGTAAATGTGAAAGAGAGTCCCATCCTTTCAGACGAAAACAATGCAGCCAGAAACTTCGAGTATCGAGGGACACGCACGTAACAAGCTTGTGTAGCCACCGACACCAACAAGCAGCAGTGATCGTTGAACGTCTAGTAGCAGACCGTTGCCATGATCTTTGGGGCTGAGATGGTGGGTCGCTTAGCGATGCAGCCAAAGATCGCTTTGGTGATAGGGCTCAACGCAGCCGAGACGAAAATACTCGCTTTGAACAAGGTTACGGTTCCTAGCGAAGGAACATGAAAGTGGGGCTATGCCAAAGGCCCACCAGAAGCGCAACAAATGCGCCCAGAATAGGGCGTCGAGGTTGGCAGTGCTGCGTAGCGCAAAATGAACATGTACGCCATTCCGAGTATGGGGGCTATGCTGGGCATTTTGGCCAGACATATTACTGTCCCTGTATGCTCCCATCTAGGATAGCACATCTTTGGTACTGTTAGAGACATTACCACTGTTGTATTTTCTTTCACCATGCGCTCGCCAATTGAGTTCGAAAAGTCACACCATTATGACCAGTGCCGTGACAGCATTGAAAGCGACAGATACTCTTCGCGACACAGTGTTGACGAGGAAGCACAACAATCCTTCGCAGATGACGTGCCTCTAGCACCCGGTCCACCACCCCCACCGCCCTACTCTGCGTTCTCAGTTAATCGAAGACGGTTTATCTTGGGTGTTGTTACAGCAGCTGGCTTCTTTGGGCCACTTTGCGGAGCAGTCTATCTGCCCTCACTCAGACTCTTCCAAAAGATCTTCAATGCTTCTGAAGCCGCGATCAATGGAACGGTCTCGATATACATGGTTGTTTTTGCCGTTGCAGTGAGTGCCCCAAGGCAGTCTTCTTAACACGTTGCTAACTTCAACTAGCCTCTCTTTGGTGCGGCGGCTTCCGATGTTGGTGGCAGAAAGACGGTATACATGGTCGGTCTTGGAAGCTTTCTCATCGCCAACTCGTTACTCGCTACGCTTCCAGCTTACATCTGGCTATTATACATTCTCCGTATCTTCCAAGCATTTGGATCATGTATCGTCTTTTCCGTTGGAGCCGGTACCGTAGCCGACATTACTGAGCCTGCAAGCCGTGCGTCCGCTTTGGCTTGGTTTCTCATGGGACCTCAGCTTGGACCGATCCTGGGACCTCTGATTGGTGGTCAATTTGCGACGGAGTCACGGTGGAGATGGGTGTTTGCCTTCCTTTCGATGACAAGCTTCCCGGTGTACCTCGCCATCGTCTTCTGCATGCCAGAAACTTTGCGTTCTCTAGTTGGGAATGGCACCAGTGTTGCCAAACAACCCTGGATATCGATGCCAAAGTTGTGGACCAAGCCTTGCACCGACATGAATGTTCCCAAAGTTCCCGGGCCCTCGTTCCGCAAGTTCATGCGTCTCTTGAAGTACCCGCCGCACCTGATTGTCTGCTTCAACGGGGCTTTTCAGTTTGCTGGTCTGTATGGCATGTACATTTCCTTTCCTACCATTTGGCAAGAAGGCTACAATTGGACGACTGCCGAGGTCGGCTATGCTTTCCTCTGTCCTGGCATCGCCATGTTCCTCGCTTCCATTATTGTTGGGCGGCTTTCAGATTACATGCGGAAGAAGGCCATAGCCAACAGCCCAGACGGAAAAATAGCACCCGAAAGACGAATTGCAATCCAGATTCCGGGATTCCTCTGTGCGGCTGCTGGGAAGGTGATGTTTGGTTGGTTTACGCTTAACCATGTACATCCAGCGTTAGGCCTCTGTGGCTCAGCGCTCGCAGCGGTTGGTGTCTCTATAGTTTTTGTAACGAGCACCTCATTCCAAACGGAATGTGATCCTACTCAAACTGCCAGCTTGGTGGCACTAGGAGGCTTTCTCCGCAACGTAGCTGCAGCAATCTGCGCAGCCATCATGGGCAGCATTCTAGATGGAATGGGTTGGGGATGGGCGTTTACTGGTCTGGGCATCATGGACCTGCTCTGTATCCCCGGCATTATCCTGATTCTGGTTCGTGGGGCGAAGTTTCGCGAAGAATTGAAGCGAGGATAGCAGTGGACTGTGATATTTGCTGCGCGCTCAGTGGGACTGAGCAAAAGTTGATTTTCTGCATAGCGAGGTGTTATCGGGTCCTTAGTCTGCTGCTTTTACGATATTATAGTGAACAATGATGAAATCAAAGCCTGATCAATGTGTATAACCAAAAGAATTGATATGCATGGTAGTGACGCCACATGTCACCGCTTGGTAGCTGCATATGATGACATTACTGATAATGATTTCACTCAAACCAGCACTTGGGGAGCTATCCAGAAGTATCGTAAGAACCAGTAATGATATGTGTCATGAGTTGGAAAAGTTGAGCGACTGCGCTTTTCGTTAGGGAATAACCTCGGAACCGCGGAACCTGCTGGAAAGGGCAAACTCGGCCAGCTTTGATCAACACCACCATGTCATTTGTCAGCAATGTTCGCCCTCCAATTCGCCATCCATCTGTGTATAAAATCCAGTGCGCGCTGAAAACAATGACATCACTCCAGCAACGGCATACTACGTTTTTCACAACTTCACTGTGGCGTTTCGAGCAAGTCTACGCAGCATGACCAACTTCCAGGTCAATATCGTCAGCGATACAGTTTGCCGTAAGTCTTTGTTGTATCCAGGATAAAATCTACGACTAAGGATTCATTCATAGCATGGTGCTACGTGGGCAAAAAGCGCCTTGAAAAAGGCATTGCAGCCTACAAGGAGAAACACCCCGACTCCAACGACACCTTCTCCACATCCTGGTTTCCCTTCTACCTCAACCCAGATGCAGGAAAGAGCATGAACAAGCAGCAAGTGTACGAATCGAAATTCGGAAAAGAGCGCACAGCAATGATGCAAGAGCGTCTATCGGAAATCGGCAAAGCAGAAGGCATCAACTTCAAGTACGGTGGCAACACTGGAAACACACGTGACTCGCATCGCCTCGTACAGCTCGGTAAGACCAAGGGTCCTCAGGTGCAGACGCGTGTGATTGAGGAGCTCTTTTCAGCGTACTTTGAGAACGAGAAGGATATCACGACGCAGGAAGTACTTACCGAGGCGGGCGTCAAGGCTGGACTTGACGAGAAAGAGGTCAAGGAGTGGCTGGAGTCTGGCAAAGGCGGACCAGAAGTTGACCAGGAGGTGCAGCAAGCCAGACAGCAGAATATTAGTGGTGTTCCAAACTTTACAATCAATGATCAGTATGAGATTGGAGGGGCACAGGAGCCGACTGCTTTTGTTCAACTTTTTGAGCGCCTGAAGAAGCAGGAGGGGAGTCTTTGATTGTATTTAAGGCTGTTTTTGAAGGTGAACAGATGAAATGATATCCCATTTGATTACGTCCTTTCTTTGTCTTTTGGACTTATTGCATGATTCCGGCCAAACATACTATCAATCCTATATCGCAACGGAGTCCTGTGACAATGTCATAGGTTGAGAAAGCGCTTGTTCCGAAGCCTACTGAGGGAACTGGTGCATAACAGCAATGAAGTAGCGATTTTGAAGAGTACCAATGCAATTTTGAAGTAGCTGATTATCCTCCGCTACCTTCCGGTTGTAACGTGATATTTTCCTTGCTTTTCGGATTTACTGAACACACGATGCCATGTATTCCGTGCGCTCCGTCGGATGAAGATTGAACAATGTCTGGGGTTTCTCAGTTGTCTTGTAGTGGATATAAATGGGTAAGGTTCGCGAATACAGCTTCTTCAGTGTATTTGAAAACAGATACCAACTACGCGTCAGAGGTAACTATATTCATTCCAAGAAACAACCTGATGTCGACCTTCCCATCGCACATTAGTAGTTCACCGTACCCAGCGCTTAGCGTGAGGTGGGTAACAGGTAACCGAACCTATCCCGGCTACCACTAACCTGCAGCACTAGCACGGAAGTCCTCTCTCCGTGTCCAAAGCGGCTTCCCCGCATTGTATCACCTTAGGAACCATGCCCGGACGACTACTACCAACTGCGTATGCAGCGTAGTGGACGGAACGGGATTTTAACCAGTTGCTATTCGGAAAATCTTTCTCCGCACATGATGTCAATAGTGTATTGATGTGGGATTAGCCACTGGCCCAACGGCCGGGGGTGCGGTTGCACTACAGCCGATGTTGGTTTGTCGAGGCGGAGCGGTATAAAAGGTTTGGGTCAAGGTGCTTTGACGTGCCTGGTTAAGCTTGGCTTCTTGTTTGTTGTACCTGGGGTTTTCAACATGAAGGCTTCTTTGCAGCTGCTTTTCACTTCACTAGCTGCGGGGTCGGTGCTACCAAGGAATGAGCAGACTTCTGATGAGTCTGCAATCGCAGATGGCGATTTTGTTCATGTTGAAGGGACGAGATTGTATAATAAAGATGGACTTTACTATATCACCGGTATGCTGGCTCTCTTTCTTTCTTTCTTTCTAGACCAGGATGAATGTTCTAACATAAATCCAGGGATGAACTACTGGGCATGTATGAATCTTGCTGCAAGTGATTCTGCAGGGGGCAACTACTCGCGCCTTGTGACAGAACTGGATCAGATGGCCGCTCATGGAGTCAACCATCTGCGCATCATGGCGGGTTCGGAAGGTGCGCCGACACCGCAGCCTTTCCGGATGAGCCCAGCTCTGCAAGAGGCACCGGGCGAGTATAACGAAGAAATTTTCAAAGGTCTCGACGTTTGCCTCGCTGAGATGTCGAAGCGCGGAATGCGTGCTACCATGACACTTAACAATCAGTGGCAATGGAGCGGCGGCTTCGCGCAGTATGTGTCATGGGCGACCAACAACACCAAGATCCCGTACCCTCCAAGCTGGAACCTGACAGCATCGCCTCAGCGCGAGGTACCCGGCACAGGATGGGGAAATTATACCGAACAAGGTGTGGATGCAGCATCATACAATGAGTTTATTACGTATGCCAATTTGATCTACAACAACACGCAAGCAGAGCAGTGGTACAAGGATCATATCAAAGCAGTTATGAGCCGGCGCAACACCGTCACTGGACTACTTTACACCGAAGACCCGGCAATCATGACATGGCAGCTTGCCAACGAGCCCCAGCCTTCCGATATACTAGGATACACAGGTCCATATAACCTTTTCAGCCTGCCGAATCCCAACGACCTGCTATTTCCCTGGGTGGACCGCATATCCCGCTACATCAACTCCATATCACCCCGCCAACTCATCAGCGTAGGCCTCGAATCCAAGCAAGGCGAGTACTACTTTAAGCGTGTGCACGATTTCCCGACAGTATCATACGCCACCACACACTGCTGGGTGCAAAACTGGGGTGTATACAACATGTATGGGGAAAGCGACGCAAATTTAGCTACTTCGCAGGAATTTGCACGTGACTTTATGAAGAACTCGAGTCGCTGGGCGCTGGATATCGGCAAGCCTGTCTTCCTCGAGGAGTTTGGCATGGCGCGCGATAACTGGGTTAACAAGAATAAGGAGTATCCGTATTTGAGCAGTGCGCCGACGACGCACAAAGATGCATATTTTACGACGATTATTGGGACGGTCATGGATGAGTTTAGGAATGGGGGTGCGTACGTGGGCACGTGTCCGTGGGCGTATAGCGGCGTTTATCGTCCGGAGACGCAGCAGGCGAATGAATTTAGCATGGTGTGGGCGGGTGATCCGCCGCATGAAAGTCCGGGGTGGTATGGTCTATATGACGATGATTATGCCATGGATATTGTAAAGGCCCAGCAGGAGATGATTGCGCAGTGGATTGCTGAGAATGGGAATGGGACCAGTCAGTAGCATGGGTAGTGGTAGTTGAAAACTTGATGTCATGACTGTATTGTACAAGGCCATATATATTCTTACAAGAAGCGTGCGGGATTGCTCTTCTTGAGCACAAGCGGATGTCGGTGGACACTGGGCATCAGGCCCAGGCCGATTGCTCTCCGTATCGCCTTTGCAATCTTTCTTTGGTTTTTTGGTCGCAGTCCGGTATCCCTCGAGTGCTTTATGCGGCCCATCTCGGTCATATACTCGGACATGATGGTGAAGTTCTGCTCGTTCAGCTTTTAGCCATCTGTAGCCTTGATTCCGTCCACATCCCCAACGTACCTTGTACTCCAAGACCGGATTGACACCAAGGACGTCGAAAGCGTCTTCCTGTGGCCTCTTGCGGCCTTGCTTCCACTTCTTCTGCTCGGTTCCGCTCAGGTCATGTGGCGCATACACATCGCCGGGTTGCCACTTGCGGTATATCTGGCGCTGGTATTGGGAGAGGCGCTCTGACTCGGCCAATTCACGGTTTGGGTTTGAGGCTGCGCGGTCGAGGCCTACATTGCGGGCAAAGCGTAGGGCGGCAGACTCTCCCGGGCGCGAATTGGCTGTTTTGTTGGTTGAGGAAATGTTGGCGGGGTGGCGAGCGGCTGCGCTCTGGCCGAGAATGCTCATGAGGTCGTCTGGGCGGCGTGTGTTAGAGAGAATATGGTGGTGATGGTGATAGTGAAGGAATTGAGGGCGCACCTTGCTTCTGCGGGCCCGACGAAAAGCAGCGCATGCCCATCCTCACCGCCGCCAGTGTTGGCCGCAATGATATTCGCATCACAGACATGTTGGTGGGTGCTTTTGCCGTCGCCGTATCACTGTCGCTGTCGTTTCGTGACTTTTCGATATGCGGCCCTTGTCGGCGGTCGGAGGTTTGCTTTCTTAGCGTTGTATGATTTCACCACACCATACTCGCCGCTGCCATCATCCCCTCGCCCCCCCCCCCCGCCTACTCTTCGCGGCCACTATTGCAACGTCTTTTTCGTGTACATATATATTCTGCCCGTGTCTTCTGCTGGCCCTATGGAGCTTTTACCCGCCTAATCGCCACCATGCCTTCTCAATTGACCCGCGTCGTCTTCCGCAATCTCATCGCAAACGAGCCTCTGCTATATCGAGGATGTCGCCATCGCCCTCTTCGCCCCCGTACAGCCACCCAGCATGCCTCCCGATCTACATCCTATACCCAACGGCGCTCCTTCTTCAGCAATCTCTTCAGGCAACAGAGGAAGCTGAAGCCTGCCGAGCTGCCCGCCGGCCTCGAGAAGCTGACTGAGGTGGCATTCGCAAAAGAGAATGCCATTCGTCCGCCTAAACCCGCCGAAGTCGCTCAAGCGATCCGTGACTTTTTCGCCTTTTACAAAGGAAAATTTGAGGACTTCCATGTGGCGAGCGCCCACTACGCGCTGCAGTATCTGAAGGAAACACTACAGGACGATGGGCAGCCCTGGCTCACTAGGAAAGACATGAAGGCAATTCTTGACCAGCTTCTGGAAAAGCGACCGAATGTGGTTGGCAAGTGGCATTTTCCTTTTGGTCAGATGCTCATTGATGAGCTTGCAAAATCCACTCAAGGCGACCAAGATAAAAACCGCAATGCAAGCCGAAAAGACCTCGATATCCCATTCGACATGTACATTAAACTTTCCCAAGTTCGCCTTCTGTCCTTATTTGGCGCTCCTGCCGAGGCGAGACAGGTTGCGGCCGGCGCCTTCGTTTACGATTCTAATGCACCTGCTCCTGTACGACTAGCTTCTCTCTATGCATGGAAGACTGTACTTGAAAGCATCCTTGGTGAAAATGACGCAGGCGGAATAGCAAAGACTGTAGATATGCTACAAGACCTGTCGATTCCCTTGACCCGCCCATTACAACGCATGCTAGTCTCACATTATTCAGAGAAAGGCGATCTTGAAAAAGCCAAATTATGGTACTCCCGACCAGTCTTTTCCGAACTTGGCGATCCTGCTACCCCCTCAGGGAAGACAAGCTCTGCACTACTGAGGGGTTGCGCCTCAAAAGGCGACCTGACTTTTGGTCAGCAGGTCGTAGCCACCCTGCTCAAAGATGCCATGTCTGCCAAAGAAGCTTGGGACGCTGTCTTTCTATGGTCGGTAGCTATTGGCAAAGGGCCCGACGAGATCAATCGTATGATTGATGTACTAATCCGTCGCAACGATGAGGCACGTCGCAAAGACCCCAGTATTCCTGTTATCCGCCCAGACGTCGAAACCATCAACACGCTGGTCGAACACTGCATGTCAAAGTCGGACCCTTACCTGGCTGAACGCTACATCGTTCTTGGTGAGAATCGTGGCATCATTCCCGATGAAACGACCTACACTATGCAGATAGCATATCGAATCTCTGTGGGAGACCTCGATGGAGCTAGAGCGGCCTACTTCAACCTTCAGGGCTGCTTCTCAGGCGCTGATCGCAGTGTTACAGCCATTAACCAGTTGATACAGGTCCTCTGTGTATCAAACCAAAACCACTTTGACGAGTTGATGGCCATGGTAGACGACCTACACGAGCGCAAGGCTAACTTCGCCCCTGAAACTGTCGCGGCCGTGACCCTCCTGCATCTCCGGAGGGGCGAGATCCCAGATGCAATGGACCTACTGCAGGTACATGCACATCAGTATGCACCAGCTCAGCGAAAGATTATTCGAAATGCGCTTTCAATCTTTATACTGGACGGCGAAACCAGCACAGCAGATGCTTGGGACGGCTATCAGATCCTACGTAATGTCTTTGCTGAAACGCCCCGCGAAGACCGGATACCTATCATGAACAATTTCTTTGCTAGGAATCGTTCCGACATGGCTTGTCACGTCTTCTTCCACATGCGCAATCATATCAGCCCAACCCACACGGCAACCAAAGAAGTCTATATCGCCGCCTTTACCGGCTTCGCTCGTTGCGCGGATGCCGAGTCGCTAGAACTGGCAAACAACCAGCTGAAGCTAGATCTCCATGTGGACATGGACACCAAGCTACGCAACTCCCTAATGCTCGCCTATGCCGCGACAGGAGAGAACCACAAGGCGCTGCGGTACTGGAAGGAGATTTGTGAATCAAAAGAGGGTCCTTCGTACAACAGCATCCTCATCGCCTTTCGAGCGTGCGAGGGAATGCATCTTGGATCTGAGCACGCTAGATCCATTTGGACGCGCTTGAAAGAGCAGGATATTGACATTGACAAGGCCCTTTGGACCGCCTACATGTGCGCCATTGCACGAAATCACAACCACGACGAGGCCTTGGCGCTTATAGAGACGGTCGAGGAGGAGTATGGTTTCAAGCTGGATTTGCAAATGTATGTATCCACTCAACGTTTCCCACTTCAACTATCCGTAATGCTAATAACCTCGCAGTCTAGGTAGTTGGTTCAACTGCACCGCCAACAACGAGAAGCAAACACGCGTTGAGGCATGGATCAAGAAGCGATATCCACAAATCTGGGACGAACTGGAAGCACTGGGCCATTGGGTCACCATGGATGGATTCGGTTATCGACAGTACAACATTAACCGCGATCTCGACCCATAAAGCATTTTTGCAACAAGGGAGCGAGATGATCATGTATAAATCAAAAACCATATCTGCGATTAATAATGTTGATGCTGACGAAGATGTGATTGTGTATAGTATTGCATTATTACTAATGACTACTAGTAGCATTATGTACCTGTATATCCCATTCTTGTGTCTTTGTAACTATCCGTGATTATCGTGATTAAATGAGCTTTTCTCGCTAGAGAAAAGATCGAAAGAGAAGTAGACGGTGGGAATCATGAGAGAAAGGAGAAAAAGAAAACATATCAGTCCTTCTTAGCAAAAGACTTTAATCCCGATTGATAACCCTCAGACTTCTCCTCGGGTTAAGCAGCACACCTCTTGCACCCCAAAACGTCGGCTCATGCACATCCAAAAGCCCATCAATAACACTCCCCTCGCTATTTCGTCTCCCCCACTCTGCTCCAGGACCCCCATACGCCGTGCCATCACCGCTATTTCTCCTCGCGATGTCAAAAGAGCCCGCAGCCACGCCGCCATTGCTGCTTCCGCCCGCGGTACCAGGGTTACGCTCAGAGCTGAGTTTGCCAGACGACGACGTGTACGTGCCGTGTTTCTCGGTCGTGGCGTTTGCGCGTGTCTGCATGACGGCAGCGTGCTTCTTCCAGATTTGGACTTGGCGGCGGTAGATCCAGGCGCAAAAAGCAAAGTAGGCGGCTACGACGAAGAAGACGCCTGCGATCACGCCGGCGATAATGGCGCCGATGTTGGGACCGTCGCGGGAGGAGGAAGATGGGTTTCCGTTGACTACGTTGGTGATGGTTGCGCCGTCGGGACCTGTTACTGTGTAGGTTTGCGGCTTGCCTGTTGCGAGGGGACCTTGGGTGGGTGTTTGACGGGGTGCAGTGAGTGTTGCACCACCAGTGGGTCCACCTCCGATAACCTGTCGTACCGGCTCAGGAACGGCATAGCCATATGATCCCTCGACACCGGCATCGATGCCAAAACCTCGCTGGTTGATTTGCTGGGCAAGTGGATTACCCGTGCTGCCCTTGTCGTCCTTGTTGTACCTTTGTAGCGCATTCTTTGCTGTCACGGCGGTGAATTGGTCACTCCAGCTAAGACTGCTCATGTTGAATACATAGATTCCGGGAGTATCGCAGCCGAGGTTCGTGTTGTAACCTCCAAGAACAATCATTTGTCCATCCCACGCATGACACAAATGTCCGGCACGAGGTGGGGGGATACTCGCCTTTTCGGTACCTTGATCGACTTCAATCCAGGTAAACGACGGAACAGATAGGATCCACATATCGTCTCGCTGCTTCTGGTTACCGGGTGGTGTTAGGTCCTGACCAGCAAACATGTAGATATTGTAAGACGAGCCGCTAAAAACCAACATTAGCACAGAGTCCAAAGCCCGATCAGCGTATACGGTCGGGGAAAAAACTCACTCTGCAGCAGCCGCAACAACAGTACAGGGGTTGACGCGATACTCTGGTGTTTTGCCTGAGGTACTTTGCTTGTACCATGTGGATGTCGCGATATCGTAGACGTCAATGGTGTTCATTTGCGTCTACACATTGTCAGAATCTTGAGTAAGCATGTCATTGTAAGATTGAACTTACAAAAGTAGCATTGTCACCACCAGTAACACCAATCAACAAGCCTTCCTTGCCAAAACCGGGAACATAGACAAGGGCACTATCGGCGCGCTCAGGGAAGGATGCTGTGTTTTGCAGTCCACCGTAAGTGACGTTGCGGAACACGCCATCAGATCCAGCAGTCTTGCCGTCACCCAAAGATTCGACATTACCATTAGTTTGTCCAGGGAATGTAAACTCCAACAGACTCTTCAGGTAGACCCTTGCGACCTGATTGCTCCATCCTTCGGTGGTGAGAAAGTCCAGGTGGCCAGCGAAATAGAATCCCCTGCCTAGTGTGCTCACCGTAAGACCGGCGCCTTCCGCAACGCGTTGCACCGATTGCCCAGCATCCTCTGCTTCATCACCAGCCGAAGTCTTTAGGTCGGGGTGTTCGATCCATTGCTGGCTTCCGATATTGTATTCCCACACTGAGTTGTTTCCTGCCTGAACTATAGGGGTATCGGAAAATTGGCCGCCATAGAGCCACAGCGAATCGAAAGATGACCAAAGCTGACCAAGCGATACAGCAGGTGGTCCGTTGGGCTTTGGAAGGCCTTTGAGAGCGGGCGAACTAATCTGCCAGGACTCGGTAAGGTCGAGAGTAAGGAAATCGTTATCTGTTGAGAGTTAGCACTGAACCCATGGAACAGGTAGGGTATGAATAGAATTAAGTGAACATACTCCACGTGTTTTCCTTTTGTTGAGCCTCGGTGGTCCTGCGGAAACCGTACATGTATAGTGTGCCATTGACAATAGCACTCTGGCCACTCCATCGCCTACACGCATCAGTAGGACTATCTTCTCGCCTCATTAGCGATGAATATTGGACGCTGGCTTCAACCAGGTTTGCAGGGACCGCGCCAGCTCTTACACCAATGTGTTTGAGTGGGTTGAACTGCATGATTGGTAGCATCAGGGCCAGTAAAAGGCTTAATAGCCCTAATCGGTAGAGTCTCGCGGGCATGACTGGTTGTGTTGTGGTGGCCGTCATAGAAGACATCGAGTCGTTGATCTCGTCTTCATCGTACACTGATTCCCATTCGTCCTCATCGTCGCCCGGGCTTTGTCCTCCTTCATCAAAAATGTCGTTTTGACTTCTAAACCGCAAAACTTTGACTGGTTGTAATCTCTTTAAAGCCTCGCCATGTGCGCGCACCGGACTCCGCTCTTCCTGGATTTTCTGCTCATCCACCAGGCCAACCTCTGCAAAGACGGACATTCGACGACATTCTGGTTGAGGCGCTGGTTGTGGTCGTAGTCGCTCCATGGTTATGAATTTATGTGGAAGCGAGAAGACGGTGGAGGCTCGCAACAAGCAGGCGATATAGCGAAAACGGTAACCAGACAACAGATGTTCCAAAGGGTACGAGTCGAGCTACTAGGCGGTAGCTAAAAAATCGGGGGCTGTGTCGTGTGAGGCAAGTGGGAGCGGGTAAATGTTTCAAAAAATGACGTCTTTAGTTCAGGAACCAAGGTGGCACCCTTGACCTTTCAAACGAGTGAGGAGAGGGACCAGCCGTTAGAGTGATCGCCCCGGCACAGTGAGTGGTTGAGGGGGCGTGGTAAGCGAGGCTGAAGGAAGGGTGCGGATGCTGATTTGTCTAGAGTGGGTGTCGTCAAGCAGCGGTAATGACGATGTGCAAGCGAGAGTAGCAGTAGCAGGGCGAGGCGAAGGTGATTCGCAACACCGGCGGGGATAAGTAGCGAGCGGCAGATTACAATAAGTATGAAGGATCAAATGCAGCAGCGGGGCGATGCAGGGGAATGGAGAAGCACCGCCGGGTGTGGGGGAGTGAAGGCGGGCAGTCGCAGTAGTGGTAGTGGTAGCCCAGGTGGAACAAAGCCGGGTCAGGTTGAACCAAGGCTCTTGTATACTACCATAATGACACCGACTGGCACTATGCTCGCAAAGAGATGCCATTGCCACGACTGGCTGGCGTGCGGTGAGGGCACGTCATGGAGGGGGCAGGGATAGGCAATGATCGATATAGAATGGCGAATGGCTTTCAACGGCCAAATCGGGCGTTTCAACGGCCAAGTCGGCGCCGCATTGGTCACGTCGGGCGAGGCTGGCAGTGCAACAGCGTGACATGTACCAAGCAAAGGCCGGCTGTCCCACCCACCTCATTCACGAAGCTACCAAGCGCCCTTTACTCTACAGTAGACCAGAGTGCAGTAGAGTAGAGTATTTCCTCCGTTTGCTTTTCAACATCTGTCCATTTCATCGCTCACTCTCAGCCCGCACCATCCGTTGTGCTTTACATACACATATTTAACTCTTACAACCCTGCTTATTCCCGATCCTTCCGCTTCCATACTAACAACTGCCAAATACACTTGCCCACACATCCATGCCTACACCCTCACACACATGCTCACGCTCACAACGATTTCAATAGCTTGTGCAGCGTGCAGCCAATAGCATCCAATAAACAATGAAAGTGTCCAAGTGGAGCTACCGCTTCGTGACCATTAAAAAAAAGGGTTCCATCTTTAAATCTATTTTTGCCACCACTAAGCCCACGACGGGCCTCACTCGGCTGGCCGTGACTATGCTCTACTTACTGCTACGCCGGCCAGCACTGTTGTAAGTCTGTATATACTAGACTACGTGTATTGCGCGTGATGCAAGTTATATATGTACAATTCCAAGGCGCCGTCCTTTTCCAGTGCTTTGTGCATGCCCAAATGTGTCTTCAATCGGCGGCCTAAGCTGACATTTCGGGTGCCAAGCGCAAGGCGGCGTATTGGCTTCGTATACAGGATTACCATGTGCGCGAAAACGGCCCAAGCAGGCATCGCTGGATGCGGGAGGGACCACCCAAGAATAACCCCACTCATCATCCCCCATGCTCCAGAGTACTACCTACTACATCAAAGCCTTTGTTCGCTTTCATTCAATATACCTCTTCTTCTAGGCCGGCTGGTAATGCTCCTCAAGCTCAGCGCCATGCTCTTCGCTTATGAAATCCATGACATCGTCAATCGTCCCTGGAAAGTCATCTGCGTCCACTTCTCGCCCATGGTCGCCAATCAGCCGAATCAACTCATGTAGCGCTGCCTGAAGAGTTTCCGTCGACCAAGGGTACCCTTGATCTTTGCGCACATCTTCCCAGTCAATCTCTTCTTCATAGTCGTCCCTGCGATCCTGGAGCTTGAAGATGAGATCGTACTTGTCGCCCCACAGCATCTGATCTACACCCGGACCGACCGACGGCTCAGACACGCCCTCCTCGCCCGATGAAGCCGCCGACCCAACCACCGATTCATCTCTAGCTTCTACCGAGCCCTGCTCACTAGCTTGTGCTTCATCATCGCCCTCTTCGTCTGCTTCATCCTGCTCCTGCTCCTGCTCCTGCTCCTGCTCATCTTCGGCCTGTTCTTCTTGCACTTGCTCTTCCTGCTCCTCCTGTACTTGTTCCTCCTGCACTTGCTCTTCTTCGGCTTCATCCTGTCGAGTTCCATCTTCATCTTCTTCACGACTCTCCCCTACATCATCCTTCTCTCTTTGGCCTTCCTCAGCCTCATCAACTTCCTCAATCTCGCTTTTCCGCGATCGTTTCCTCTTCTTCTTCTTCTTCTTCTTCTCCTTCTTCTTTTTTTTCTTAGAATGTGAATCGCTTAGCTCGCCACTGACATGCTCTTCCCCTGCTTCCCTGTCTGCTGACTCATCCCTTGACATACTTGGTTCGTCAACTTTCTCAGGCTTATCAGGTTCCGTCGCTTCGCTCTTCCGTGGTCGTTCGCGTCTCTTCTTCTCCGGTGTCGGCGAATTAGCTGCCCCATTATCCGGACCCAGGTTCTCTTCTGGTTCCTGGTCTTGAGATTCGTCAGACGGTTCCTCGGGTTGACGCTTCTTGCTGGCTGTAACGCTTGTCACAGGCTCGGGTCCATCTTCGGCCTCCTTCTCAGGGTTTTCTCTCTCCTCCACATCTGAGTCCTCTATAACGTCTTGAGACTTGTACGCATTCTTATCCACTGTGTCCTTTCGACTCTGCTTGCTTTTCTTCTTAGTGGGCGCATCAGTCAGCGCTACCGTCGATGCTCTGGGCTTGTACTCTATCTCAATCTGTGGTGGATTATCACGCTTCATCAATTGAGTCCATTTGACCGAGGCCTGAATGCGGCTGCGAGAGTTACCCATTTCGCGAGCAACTTGAGGCCAGCTGATGTGTTTATTGGTGTACGTGTCCAGTGGCGGCCTTCCTGTCTCGGCGCGGTGATCTTCATCTCTTTGCGCAACTGTCGTCACAGCACGGATGAGAAGTTTTTCTTCGTCTTTAGTCCAGCGAGAAGTCTTTCTTTGTTCGCCGTACTGTAAGTAATCGCGCCATCGGTTCACGCAGTCGTGCATCGAACGGTCGCCCATGGTAATCGAGATGAGCTTCCATTGGTTTGGATGCGCAGCCTGGAGATCTCGCAGCTGCTGGTCCTCCTCTTTTGTCCATGCACCACTCTTGAATTGGTGGTATAATTGACGGATATGCCTCCTCATTCTGTCATGTGACCGAGTCATTCCAATATTCTTGATTTCATTCCAGAATTCCGTGCTCTCTCGCTCATCCTCGCGGTCCTGAGGTGTCCAATCACTCTTGTTCCGATTAACACCCGGATCGCGGTGAAACCTGGGATCATACTGGTTCCATTGGATAATTTCAACTAGTTCAGAAATATCCAACCCCTTTCGCTGTTGAAAATCTATAATGGCTCGGCGAATCAGCTCCTCTTCGTCCTCAGTGAAATCGCCAGTCGTTCGCAGATTTGGAGGGTGGCCGAGGTCACGAGAGGCATTGAGCGCTCTTTCAGCAGACGAAAGTTCACTGATACTACTACCATTGTTTCTGCGAATCTTCATCACACCTGTGCCGTCTAAACTTTCCTTCTTCTGCACTTTCTTCTGCCCTCTCTTCTCATTCTTCTCTTTTTTCCCCTTCTTTTTCTCCTTCTCTTTCTCCAGCCCCTTTTCCTTGCTTCTCTTCTTTTGTGTCTTTTCATTTCCCTCCTTTTCAGAGGGAGCATATGGGAGGTCCTCATCATCAGTAGATATGGGATCTTCCATCAATATGTCGTCGTCTTGTTTGTTGTTGAGTAATGCACTCGGTAGTTGGCCGGGTTTGCGCACCGAGGCATGCCAGTCATAGACATCACCATTGCTCGTTGTCTTCTTTTTCTTTTCACTATGCTTCTTGCGAGTTGAAGCTACTTGCAACCGGTCACCTTCCCCTCCATCTCCAGATTGCACAAATCCATTATTTGCAGATGGCGAAAGAGCTTCACCAGCCCCTGTTGTAGGGCCTGTTTCATCATCTGGGATATCATAAATGTCCTTAATCTTTGCAATAGGCGTATGCGGCTTCTTTACTCGCTTCAGTTTCGTCTTTTTGGTTTGCTGCATATCGGCATCGTCATTAGGGCTTGTTTGTATAAGATCTTGGAGGGTAGTTGCCGACTTGGGTGTACCAGTCTTCTGCCTTTTAGCCGCGGCAGGCGTTACGTCCATAGCTCCTGGTGATCCTTGATCTGTATCCCTGATTCGTGGACGTTTGCGCTGAGGAGTCGTGTGCGAAGGCGAGATTGGGTCTTCTGTGCCTGTGTTTGTGTCTGCGAGTTGGACCATAGTCTCGCCGAAAATAACACCCTGGGCAATCTCATCCCTCTTCAATTGCCTGCTCTTCTTATACGTGCGCTTGGTCTTGGTGACACTGGAAGGCACCGTGTAGCTGGATTTCGGCGGCGAAGCGGGTGCGCGGACGGGAATAGCAGCAACCTGAGAATCAGGCACGTCAATTGTAGGCAATGCTTGCGATGTACTCGGCACCATCTGAAGGCTGCCAGACACTGAGCCGGTGATCTCTTGGGTTTCTGGCTGGGTCGCTGGGAAGGGAAATGGCGAGGATGCTGGAATTGCGGGTGGACTGGCAGCATTTCGCGTGTTCGCAGATGAGGTCTCGGGGGTTTTCTGCGTCACCTTCAATTTGTTCTTCTTGCGCTTTCCCCGCGCAAATGCAGGCTTGTCGTGAGCGGCGTCGAACTGCGGAAGCTGTTGGGTGGCATCAAACGTGGGGTCGACGCGCGCGCCCTCGTCCATGAGCTGCTGAGATGCGGCTACGTCATCCATGTCTGGGCCTATACATTGAATGGATTAGGTGCGTGTTTGTAAAAAAATTGCATCAAGCTGAGTAGACATAGTCTCTTCACGCGTAAGATTCGTGTACTCACTAGCAAAGCGGAACTTTGGCTCCGGGCTACTAGGGGAAGTTCCGCCACCAGCGTTGACATCGCGGCTTGAGGTACGGACAGGTTGTGAGGAAGAAATGCCCATCCTTCGCCTCAAGTCGTTGAAAATGGCATATCCAGGCCCGGACGTAATCGTCGGAGCCATGGGTATATTTCCAAAAGTTGCGGCTTCGCGATAATATGTTCAACTTTGGCAAAGCGCGTCGGGAGACTTTTGGACGTTCCTGGCTAGCACACATGGGGCTAGCCGGCTCATGCTTCACCAATCACTACTCTAATCTTGGCTATGTCATTGACACCTTCTATGCCCTGTTCACCCTCCTTTTCCCATTAACTAAATGCAATCCATGTCCAAAATCTCGCCCCTTCTAACATTAGCACCAGCATACCAATGCCCACCCCATCCCTCACGCGCTTATTTGTATGTCCCCCCGCATCTCCTTTAGTCCCCATATTATCAGAACTCATAAAGATCCACACTAACACTGCTGTGATGCAACCAAGCAGACAAAGTGCGAGTGTCATCAGAATGCGAAATGTGCATGGTGTACGCAGGAATTCAATTGTTGTGATCGTCGGCGGCGGAAGTCGGCTTGAGTCCCTCACATATGGATAAGTCTGCATAACGGAATTTGATGCTGCGATCCGCCTCGCCCAGTAAACCCACATATATCTTCCTTGCCCCATTTGTGGCTTTCTCAGTAGTTGTATCAAGCCTTCTTCTGTCAGCGGAGGCCTGGTTTCTTCAGAGATGTAGATCCCATCTCCTGCTGCTAGCAACCCTTCTGTAGTTGTCTGAGCCTGAGTACCACTCCATACACTAGTTTGACTAAGGCGTACAGCACATAGCCTGTGAGCGCTGAATTTACGAAGGAACCAAGATCCATCTAGTTTACGGTGGCCAGCTTGGAGGTCTTCTGCAAAACGCTTGTCGTCGAATGCTGTTACCTCTCCAATCGGCACCCGTGTCTTCTCGGGATAACTGGAACTATGGAGTGAAGATATGTTCACCACGACGAAGCGAATTGGTTTTCTCCTCTTGCCATCATCACTGTCTCTCTTACAGCTGTATTCCCGCAAGCTTAGCCAGAGCATACTTTCTGCACTAGCACCCCTGGACTCAAAATTACTTCTCGTCAACCCCTAGGATCTTATTTTCCTTTCAAGCCCGCTTCTTTGTAAATGCTTCTCCTCACTGGCAACAAGACCAAGGATACGTTTGTCTTTGCAGTCACCAAACGTTGTCTTGGCTTCACCGTTAATATTAACATTATTCGGCTTTATGTATTCCTCTATCCCATGGTTATCAACACTAAGATAATAATAGCTCCGTCGAGTATGTGGCTTGAAGTTCCTATGCTCCTTCTTAGTCGTGAAGGGATGCGGTGTTTCACAAAAACGGGATGGTATATAAACAAGGCGATCGCCATTGGCCGACAGTAGAGAGGACAACGTTATGCGACGACTACTCAGGCAAGACAACGATTTCGGAAATTTGGAAGTAGTAGCCGATTTAACGTATGTGAATCTATGGGAAGCCACTGGCGGGAGATCGAGATTTCGTGCTTCGAGTGCGTGCATGGTTGCCATGTGGGCGCTGATAGTTGAGTCGGCCATCATATTCTCGGACGCAGTTCTTCTATGATAGCTTTGAGATGTCGGATTTAATAGCCACAGAGTACAAGAGTCCTTTTCATCGTTTGAGGCGAGATATAGATGCGATTTTGCTTGTCTCCGATTGAGGATATGCAGCCGAAATAGTTGCTCCTAATTGGATGCCTTGGGCTATTGATACTCGGACTATGCTGCAATAGGCGTGCAGTATCCTTATTTAGACGGAGCAGAAAAATTTTCTTTGCTCTTTTTGGACCCCTCTCCTCATTCTCAAAGGAACTCGATACTCACTCAACGTCCGTTTGGTCGTCTTCGATACCAGGTTCTGGGTTATGTATGGAAGATTTTGTAGGGCTTGGCAGCGATGCAATTGAATTTCTTTTTCCACTTTGTCTTTGCTGTATCCAGTCCGTTTGGTCGGGTGTAAATGTTCGCATCATGTTCCTGCCGTTATGCTCCCAATCTTGGTCGGATGAATTGTCAGTGGAGACATCAGCCCCAAGTACCAACTCTCGGCTCACAATATCGCTCATATCAAGGTGTATAGATTCTCGCCTCGCAAGAAATGGGCCAACTACTTGTGTTAATGATACTGGAGTAGAAGAGTGTCTCGCTGACGGATATTTGTGTGATATTGTCTGAATTACGCTTGGTGGACTAGGCGACTCTACTGGAACCATTGGATCGTATTTGAAGCTTGAGATGTGCGAGGATGAGGGCCTAGCAACTGAAAATTGCGCAATTATTGTTTTCATATTCTTGTAACTAAACGCGTCGGCCAGCCAGGTCTTTCACTTCCAACGCACGGAAACCTTATTCGGGAGATCCCTTCCAGTTGATCATCACTCGGCGACCTGTGGAAGGCGTGGTGATGAGACGGGTGACGAAAGAAGGAAATAAGCACTGACGTAGAACAAAGCAAGAGTCGAGGTACATTAGCGCATAACAGTAGCGGTTACTTTGCAGAGATTGGTAGAAAGTGTATAGAACAAAAGACAGTCGCGCGAGCATACAAATATAAACTAAGTTACGGTTGCGGCTACGTTCTATTTACCTCCCTTGTTGAGGTCAGCGCGTGCGTCGAGCACACCAGAGGTGGAGGAGAGAGGTAAGAAACGGTGGTAGTGGATAATTGTAGTTCTTATTGGAAACACATGTAGAGAAGAATTCATCTAGAACCCCCCTTCTCTATAGCTATGTGTTGCAACGAATCTAAGAACGCCATTGCAATGCCACCAACGTGTCGAAATCAACAAAATATGACCATAATTGGAAAATAAAATGTCAGTTGTAGAGAATTCGTGTAGGATTGCATGAGTGTTTTTATTCGACGTCTCGGTCGAACATCTTTGTCATTGCTTTCTGTGCCAGCTCTACGCCAGCAAATGTAGCCGCATTTGCAGGTACTGCTCGTGCCATGGCGGGTCCGATACCAGGGAAGAAAGCCTTGAGACCACCACTTGCGTGGATGCCTTTGATAGTTCCGCTGATCGTCGGTCGGCCTTCTGCACTTTGCAGGCGGGACTTGATGGTATCAACTGGGAACACTGGTATCCACATGGCAATACCTGCAGCACCACCAGCGACCATAACGGCACCCATGCTCAATGAGCCAGGCTGCCCTGTAACTGGATCCTTTGGTGTGAGGTTGCGCTTTACAATTTCGTATGTCGCGAAATACAGAGCTGAGCCTGGTCCATCACGCGCCAGTGTCATGGCAGAACCACGATACACTGAGCGAATACCACCCTCCTTGTAGAGTTGTCGCACAACATCGAGACCGCCAGAGTATTTGGGCTTCTCACCAGGTGCCAGCTGTTTTTGACCTTGAATCTGTAGAAGCACTTTCACGCGCTCAAAGGGTGCGGTAATGATTGTCATGGGGATTGCGCTAAAGAAGCCGGCGGCGGAGACCTGAGCGACGCTGTACTGGTTCTTCTCAACCTTTGAGACACTGGATACAAGCTGCTTGCCGAGGTCGTAACCCCAAAATGAGACGGCAACTGTCCAGCGTCAGCCTTGTTTTTCCAAACACCATCCTTTGACCAGCTAGCTTTCTAGTACTTACACATTGGTGTAACACCGACTAGAGGCGCAGAAACACCCGCATAGAGACCCCTAGCCACACCTTCCTTTGCTATTGTCTTCCTTACGACATCCATAGCTCCGCTGTACACGCCCTTCTCTGCCGTTTGCATGCGCACCTTGACCAGGTCGAAGGGGTGTCCCACGATGACGGCGCAAACACCACCCACGCCTCCAGCTATCAGCGCTCGTAGCGACTGAAGCGAAGACTTGGTTGCCACTTTTACATCTTCTTTGAGCTCTGCTTTGGAGGGCAGCTTCTCGATAACGGCGTCTGCGGTGCTTGACATGTTGGTGGGAGACTTTGGTGGGGCGTGGCCAAATGGTCTGAGTGACAATTGTGCTTGTTATAAGTGGCTTGAAGACGGAAAGAAGATGGTTCAAGCAAACTGTGAGCTATGCGATCGCACCCACAGCAGTTTTGAGGAAGAGGAATATGTGCAGTGAGGGAGAAAGCGAATTTAATTTCAGCATGTGAGCAGTTCCAATACTACGTCGGAGCTGGGTCTACGTCGGTCCAGGGCTCGGCTGGTTATTTGGCGAGCCGAGGCAGATCGTGGCCGAACACCCGCAACCCATCTTGTGAGCATGGAGCATCATCCACGTGAGTCAAGGGCGCTACTAGTACCGTGTAAGGCTCTTTGATTTGAGAAATCTATATTGATGGATATCGAGGCGTCAAAAATGCTACCCCGCCCGCACGGACGTCGTCACCGCAGATGTTGCTCCGGGCCAACGGGTGACGGCATGGGATGTTCTGCATATGCACAAAAGAAATGTACGCGTTACTTCTCGCCTTGCTAGGTCTGGCCTGACTAACTAGACATCGAGGCTCTGCTGAGCGTCTCACACTAGCCTTGTGACCGCTTCAAATTTGGTGGCATGTGAAAGTTTGGTCACTAGCAGTACTACGACTATAATCAACTAGATATTAAAGGTGCTAGGTAGTACTTGAATCGTTTCTTGGTCCCCGGCCATTCACTTAGCGCGATTAACCAGTTTCTTCTCATTTGTTTCACATTCTAGTGTTAATTCGGACCTATGGGGTACTATCGTTCATTTAGAAGTCCTTCCTCACACTTGTGCACATTTACATTTACTATTCATACCGAGCTAACATGGTCACTAAGTTCGCATATTAGTCAAACATAGTTCAGATAGTCTCAGCAGCATCCTACCTTCTTTGCTTGTTATAGGCAAGGAGTATGGTAAGTATCAAGATAGGAAAATTCTTGCTGCGACCAGACGGTTCATAAATACCTGATGTGGAATGAGATATTGCAACAGAAAAAAACTCATTTCCAGAATCATCAAGTTCAAGCTAACCTTACCTACGAACCCCGCATTTGCATCTCTCTACAGACTTATTAGCCCCACCACAGAGCTCCACATTTTTCATCCACAATCCGCAAAACATTAATACACGTATCAGCCATTCACTTAAATCTAAGTGATTGTTCTTTCTATATAGATTTTATAGTGCCAAATATTTTCATCGGTTGACACAATCACGCAGGCACTTTGGCGGAGTGGTTAACGCGCTGGCCTGCTAGTCCTCTGTATTGAGGGAAGTTAGCCAGTTCCTTCGGGAGCGTGTGTTCGAATCACACAGGTGTCGGTCTCAGGCGTTGTGGCGGAGTGGTTATCGCGCAAGACTAGAAATCTTGTTCCTTCGGGAGCGTCAGTTCGAATCTGGCCAACGTCGTCTTTTTTGCTGGTTCTCGTTCTAAGCCTCTTTGTCCGTGGGATATATGTGTGTAGCGTTCGTTTTTGCTTGTGTTGCGGTACGGTGAATTCACACTCAGCTTTGGACTGGCTCTTTGCGGCATCATCAGTGCCGAGCATCTCGCACAGTGGTACGTAGATCAAATTAAGTATTTATTTCCGATATGGAGTCTGCTACCCTCTGTACAAACTTCAGCTAATCGTACATATGACCTTACCCTTTGTCTTGTTCTCCTCCAACAACCTTTGCGCGTCTTGAATCTGCTCCCATGGCAGGACCTTTTCTACATAGAGCTTGAAAGTACCATCCGTCATCTTCGGTAACGCATGTTCTACGAGTTGGTCTCTGAGCTTGCCCTGGTATGCTTCATCGCGACTCCTCAGACTGCTGCCGACAAAGCTGCACCTCTTCCTAATGAATGCGCTAATATCCGTGCCCTCTGGCAATTTTGTGCCGCCCATGAAACCCAAGTTCACGATAACGCCGTCCTTGGCTACAGCCTCGAGGTTCTGCTGGAAGTAGGATGCGCCAATGAAATCGACAATAATGTCTACACCCTTGTTATTGGTTGCTTTCATCACCTCTTCGACCCAGTTTTGAGAAGTGGTATTGAATGCGGCGGTAGCGCCCAGCTGATTCACAGCGAACTCGCATTTGGGATCCTGACGGGCGGTGGCATAGACGGCAGAGGCATTATCGGCGCGGGAGAGTTGGATACCGGCAATTGAGACAGATGACGCTGCTGCGTGCCAGAGAATGGTCTTTCCGGCACTGAATTGGCCGATCAGGTACATAGCTTGGGTGGCTGTTATCCATGTCTATTGTCCGTTTGTTAGCCAATCGCTCTCCCTTCTACAAGCAGGGTGAACCTACCTCGGGAATGCCAGCGCATTGCTCCCAAGTCAACTCCTTTGGTTTCCTCACCAACATATGTGTTGAGACTGCGATGTATTCTGCATAAGCACCTCCATATGCTAGTCCAAACACTTCATCTCCCTCCTTGAAGCCTTCTTTTCCACCGCCTTCTTCGCTCAATTCTGCGATTGTACCCGAAAACTCGACACCTAGGATTTTGGAAGCACCAGGCGGTACGGGGTATTGGCCCTCACGCTGCAGCAAATCCATGCGGTTCAGGCCAAAGGCCTTGATCTTAACAAGCGCCTGCGACTTTCCGAGCTTCGGCTTGGGCACGTCGGTGATGTGCAAATTCTCGAGTGGACCTTTGCCATTCTTGATGTCTGAGGACTCTTAGTAGAGTTATGTCCTGGTATGCACGGAAGTGTGTACGGACCTACTGCGCGCATTGTGTCACTCATTCTGATAGAACTTGGTTGTGTCGATCGTCTCATTCAAAATACAAGTAAGAATCACACAATTGAGCTGCAACAAGCAAGAGCTAGAATATGTACTTGCTCCTGTTTCCGAAAGCATTCCGTCCGCTACCGAAATGATTGGTAATGACGTCTGAGCGGGGCAGCTCCACGACTCATGGAACTAGCAGCTATAGTGGGGTGCATTGTATCGGACAACATAGGCAATGGGAGAGAGACACTTGATTGTGTATTTTGGTATCACACAATCAGCTTTGCTGGTGCGTGTTCAAGAATAAACACGCATGAGGCTAGGGACTTATGAAATTTTATACATTGTAGAGCATTGCTGAAGAAAATCGTATCTTTCCAATTTGCTCTTAGCTGACAAACAAACTATCCTCGTTCATGTCGTACTGCTTGATAAGCTGAGCAAGCTTGTTGGCCTCCTGGGCAAAGTTGAGTGGATGTATATTCATGACTTGGTATCGTGGCCTAATAGTTCGTCAGCATTGCACAACTCTAATGTGACGGTGAAACTTACTTGGGTTGGTCCTGGTACGTCTCCATCTTCGCACGTACTCGAAAGTTGAAAGTCTTACAGGTCGCTTCCTGCATGACATTTAGAAAGTTTTTCGTACCGTTTTCTTCGTCATCCATCTTCATCTTCATGGCTTCGTTTGCTGACATGCCAACGATCGTTTGGCCAGCTTCGTCAAAGCAACTGAGCCATAACGTGCCAGTGTGATCCCCAACGTTGGCGCTGAGCACATAGCGGTAGTTTGGCTCAGGAAAAGCAGCCTGGCACTTCTCACACCACCAAGAGCCAGGGTTTTCTTCAATGACTTTCTTGTTACAGCCTTGTGTTGAACAAGCAGGATACGCGAAAGTCGAATCCTTGACGTACAGGACTGATGCACGAAGGCTCATGTATGAGGGGGTATCTTGGAGATAGGCCTCTTCCTCGATGATAGCCGAAATTGGCTTTGCGTCGTTCTTGGAACCGCCGGTAGTGGATACCATGTTCTGATGCGTAGAAAAGGTAGCACTCTGTCCAACAGCATTGAACCACCCTCGCAACTTGTGAGCCTCATCGATATCCGGATCGACCATCATTGAACCGGAGCTTAACAGACTCAGACTTCGGCCGCCAAAGTCAGAGACCTTTACTCCCTTGAACGCAACAATCGACTCCAGCGGTACATCGAAGCTCTCGGCAGTCTTGCCCCAGATGGTGAGTCGCACCGATGTTTGACTGTCATCAGCTAGTGTTAGTTCTCGCTTGCTGAAGTCTTTGTTTGTATTCTTTGAAGTTATTGTAGTAACCTCAGCAACTTCTTTCAATACACCAATCGTGTCGATGGTTGTATCCTTTTCAACCGAGGTAAGATCGCCAATCTTGGTAAAGTTGAATCGAATCTGTGGCTTGTTGTCCTGATCCTCTGCCTTTTCAACCTCGGTGTCACGCTCAAATTGCAGCTCATAATCGTTGGGCAAGTTTGAGAAGTTTTTCTTCGCAAGCGTTACTCTGCAGGGTGCAGAGATGTAATACACAACACCCTCTTCAAAGACTGGAAACAGTTTGTCAGCAACTTCTGTGAAAGCTGTCGCTCGAATTTCGCCAGTGTCATCCAGCAAATTTACACTGAAAAGTTTGCCCGTTCCCTTCTGGTTGTGCCATTCCTTCATGTCGCTCTTGTGGGTGCATCGTGCTCGAATGGTCCACTTGTGGGCGTATGGCGAAAGAGATTCGATAGGATAAAGATGGGGGTGTGAAGAAGTTCCAGGGTTGCTCTGATGGGTAGGCAGCGAACGCTGGGGTTGCGGGGCAGGTGTAGGCTTCGATCCGTAGAAATTATTACTGGGAATACCAGCAGGCTGTGCATCGGCAGGCTTGGTGTCTAGGGCCTCAGGCTGCCCGATCTTGTCAAGTTCGCCGTACTGCGAAAGGACTTCTAGTTCCATGATGATCAGGATGCTGTCCATGTGTTAGGCAACCGCTAGATAAACATCATAAGAGCACATACTTCTTGTCCTTGACACGTTGGGGATTGTACTTGAGAAGTCGTACGATTGATCCCTTCTTCAGCTGACCAGAAGTGACGATCTCATTGGCAGCTGTACACGATTAGCCACATTTAGAACTCTAGATTTCTATTGCTTGACTGACTGGTAGCGATCATGGTCTGAACGAAGTTGCGAATGTCACTCAACACAACCCGAAAGCGCTGTACGGGATTTGCCTCGCCCGCCTTGGGCTCCATGGTCTTGATCTGCACGCATTGCAGGACAGGGTGTTCTACGAAGCAACCGCTCGGCTGAAAGATGCTCCTGCGTGGAGTTAGCATGGTTCCAACTATGCTGAGCATGGAGACTCACTGAATAGCGCCTTGGGTGATTGCTCCCTCTGCCATGTTGACTACAGTGTATGGGTGTTGTGATGGCGTTGTGCTAATTGCGTGTCGGTGGCGGTATAGCGAAGATTAGAAAGCGCGTCGACGCGTCGGGTCATGTGACTCTATAGCCCCGCTCAAGCCAGATGTGAAGTGTGGCAGGGCGGGACTACGTAAGTGGCCGGCTAGCACCTGGACCATTTGTGAATACTTGCAGCTCGCTAACGCCAGATTTCCTCCAACTATTGCATACATCTAGATAAACACCATGGCGGATAACGAAAGTGCTACACGTGCGCCCGAGAGCGATGCGCAGGAAGATACTCAACAACAGACACCTCAGGCAGAAGCCAAAGTCCCGGAGCCAGCGCCAGAGAGCGTCTTTCCTGGAGACACTAGAGCACAAGATGGACCAAGCATGGGTGTAAGTTGATTCGCTACGTCGTGTAATATCAGACTACATATGTCCATCATGGCTGCGGATATAGCGCATTCCCTGGTCTCTAGTGTCTACTCTATATTCGAACCGTCTTTACAGCCGTCCGTTCCGGGTTATGAGTACTGATTGACTAGGAACACTGCACAACAGACCGCCCTACCCCCGCCGGCGAGAAACCCACAGGTGATCTGACGAAGCTCGGTGGTGTCGAATGCTACATTGCTAAGCCTGCCGACTACCCGCATTCGCCCTCGAAACTCCTGCTTATGCTCACGGGCGGTACCGGCGTCAAGTCTACCAACAACCAGCTACAAGCCGACAAGTTTGCTGCAGAAGGGTATTTGGTCGTAATGCCCGATCAATTCGATAATGATCCAGCACCAAACAGCGTCAGCATGGACGAGGTACCACAAGATGCGTCTTGGCTTGAGGCTGTCAAATTGAGGACGGCGGAAGGCATAAAGTCATTTATGATTGACATGTGGCTCGCACGCCATACTCCCGAGAAGGTTCTCCCGTTGCTGCACAAGGTTATTGAGGGTGCCAAAGAGGAATATGCTGATGCTGTCGCGAATGGTGAAGGCATCTACGGTGTCGGTTACTGCTTTGGCGCAAAGTACATCCTCATGCTGGCCTCTGAACTCCCTGATACCGTAGCCTGGGGTCAAGAAACTCCAAAGGATGAAGAGCAAGGAGCAACGAAGAAAGAACCCGTGCTTCGAGCTGGTGCTGTCGCACACCCAACTATGACATACAAAGAGGATCTCGAAGCCGTCAAGTCTCCAGTCTACATCGCCGCAGTGAAAGATGATCCGATGTTCTCAGAAGACGATGAGCTAACACCTGGTCGGAGAGCTATGGAGAAGAACAAGGTTGAGCACGAGATTCAAGTCTTCTCTGGAGTACCTCATGGCTTCGCCGTCTTTGGAGATTATGAAGATGCGAAGATCAAGCAATCGCAAGCAGAAGCTTTTGGTCAGATGCTGGCCTGGATTCAATCGCATTAGGGCCTCCTCTTTGAGTCTACAAAGAGCTTACATGGTATAATGGATTTCCTGTCACTGTGGTCAACAGTTCGCATACTTTGAAGGAATTCATGATTATGATTTGGCGTTAAGGTGGGTGGAAGTGGCATAAGCCATGTCAAAATCTTACCGATATTGTCGTTTCAAGTGATTTGAGCCTTCTCATTGATTCTGTTGGGTTTATCCGCAACCAAACATATTTCTAGGCTCTATACACGTACGACTGTGAGCCGTCTGAAAACACAGATAATACAAATCCAGAGTGAATACCTAGGAATGAAGATGAGCGTTCAAACTGCTTTGTATGTGGATCTTGAGCAACCAGAGACGCTATTGCAATTATGTTTAAACACAATCAAATGACCGTGCTATGAAAGTCGCTGAATCTCTTTGGGCTCGAGTATCATTAATGAACTGTTGTATAGAGGTTTTAGTAAATCACTGTATAGTTGGATGTATTACAGCCAAATGGATTTGCGATAGCTGTATAGTATCTTGATCTGTCACCTACCAAGTTCATATCAGATTGACCCACAAAAAGCTTGGAGCGTGACACTGACATCCACCAGTTTTCATTCTGGACCCTGCATGACTCGCGCCGATAAATTTCCCAGCCCCTCCTTGCGACCCCTCGACGCATTCTTCAAGATTGACATTCACAAAACGCTAATACATAATATGGACGATTCAGCATTCGATATCGAGACCGATCTACAGACTCAAAGCATACTACTTGCTGCCGCGAACCACGATACTGCTTCGCTGCGCAACCTCCTCCGAAATTCTTCTGCAAACGTACAAGATTCCGAAACAGGCTTCACACCTCTACACGCCGCAATTGCCGCTTGCGAACCCGATGAGGACGATCCGAAGCAAACCAATGGTAACTCAAATGGAGACGCAGGCATTGCGTCTGGAGAGTCTGGAGAAATGGACAGCGCCGTGAAGACAATCAAATTTCTTTTCGAAAACGGCGCAATATGGAATGACTTGGATTCGAACGGCGAAACCCCAGGTTGTATAGCGCATAGGCTCGGCTTGAAAGAACTATACGACCTGTGTGTAGATGCTGGCGTTCGTGCAGAAATGCTGCTGAATCGTCTGGAGCAGTACCAGCCTCTTGGAGACGACGATTCAGAAGAAGAAGAAGAAGAAGAAGAAGAAGAAGCACAAGAAGTGGCAGAAGAAGCCGAAACAGTAGGAACAACCCAGGAAGATACACAAGGCGACGAGTCGACCGAAAATCCAAACTACCTTGCTTCGAAACTTACATTTAATCGCGATCGTCTGCTAGATGATTCAGGGAACGGCGTCATGATGGAATGGGAGACAACTTTGATGCGCAAATCTGCCGAACTCCTAGCGCCCAAAGAAGGTCTCCGTGTTCTCAATGTAGGTCACGGTATGGGCATCGTCGATGGAATCTTCCAAGAAAAGAAGCCAATAAGTCATCACATCATCGAGGCACACCCAGACGTGGTCAAACGTATGAAAGAACAAGGGTGGCATGAGAAGTCTGGGGTCGTGATTCACGAAGGTCGTTGGCAAGATATTGTTCCCAGTCTTGTGGAAAAGGGCGACCTGTTCGATGCCATCTACTTCGACACGTTCGCTGAAGAGTACAAGGCCCTGCGCGAGTTTTTCACCGAATACGTTATTGGGTTGCTCGATCCCGCAGGAGGTGCAGATGGCGAAGGTGGAAAGTTTGGCTTCTTCAATGGTATGGGTGCCGATCGACAGATTGTGTATGATGTGTACACCAAGATTGTCGAGTTTGATCTCTTCGAAGCTGGGTTCGATACGGAATGGGAGACTGTTCCTGTACCGGATCTTGATGAGAAGGGCGAATGGGAGGGCGTCAGAAGGAAGTATTGGGTATTGAAGGATTATAAGCTCCCAACCTGCAGCTTCATTGGGTGATGGGTAGGTCACGCGCTTAAGCACATGGAAGGAAGGTGTAATGAAACAAAATATTTGATATTGATTCATTAACGGTCATCATAACCGGATAGGTTTTCCCAGTTTCGAAATAGAAATTCTACCATCCTGTACTCCAAAACACCACGCTGTAAACAGTAGAAAAGAAGCCATTAGTTACCGTTCATTCCATTCATCAGCCCGTGCAGTTGTAGCAACTTGTTATACCGGCCCTGTTGTGGCTCCGCCAACTGTTTTGCTGCCTCTGCTCCTGTGACAGGCAGTATCTTCAACCCATCGCTCTTTTGCTTCTTGGGAACGGCCTTGGGATCCATTAGTCCAATTTGCACCAGAACCGAAGCTTGATCCCAATACATGTGTTCTGAAACGAGCTTGTCTCCTCGTACAGCCACGATACTGACCATGGCTATCTCGACATGCTTATTTGTCGGTGGAACGCCAGGCAGTATCCAATCGATTTCATCCGAGTGCGTAAAGGACACAACCATCTCGTCCACAATACGATTAACGCCCATAGTCCGCGAAATCAGGCGTATATCGAAATCTGGGACCAAACTCGGTACGAAGAATTCCCCGTAAAATTCAGCCAGCTTCTTCCTTCCCACGCCGCCTTCCATCGTGGGAAGAATAGTAACATGCGGACTATCCTGCGTCATGTTCTTGGCCACAGCCATACTGGCTCGATCCGGGTCATCGTCTTCAAAACGTGCGTTCCAATGCGCAATCGCAATGGGTTCCAGATCGACATTCTTTCCGAATCCTTTGCGGATACTCGCCAACGCTCTGGTCCAAGCTAGATTTGCTTCTACTTCCGAGTATGCTGATGATGATGGATCCAGGAATCCTGAAGCACACTTCTCATACCGATACAGCTTCCACTCGCACATCTCTGGTCTGGCGCTGGCTTGACTCAAGCACGCAACGTGGACCTGCAATTGATGAGATCGCGGATACATGGTTTTCGGACTCGGTAGAAGCGTCGGGTAGAAAGCGACGATCGCACAGCATTTCGCCAGCGGTTTCTGTGCTGTTTTGAGGACAAGGCTGGCGGCCTCGCCATAAGCAATTATCGCGTAATGCTCGCCGAGCTGGCATGCTTCTGTGAGCTTTCGTATGGTATTGACATATTCGGTTTGGGATTGCTTGCGCGGTTCGTAGGGAAGGAATTGTGCATCGTAACCTTCTTCTTGCCAAGCTAGGAGCGCTTTTTCTGGAGCGGGATACGTGCTTGTGAGGTAGATGCGTGGAGGAGAGGAGTTAAATGTCAGAAATCCGCCTCTTCCGGGTGCGGTGTCAAACGATGTGATCGACATGGCGAAGAGGATGTGATGGTACTGATGTTGATGTTGGGGAGACGCGTTTGAATAGTTGAGGTACGCACTCAAGATCCAGTCCTTCGTTGCCCGGATATAACTCCTTAGAGTAATAATGGCAAATCAAGATCAATAGTAGATGGAGGATTCCCATAGGCGCTTAAATTTATTTCGGCTACCGTCTCAACCTTGATCATACCCCAGCCGCGCAACCAAGGAAAATCACATGGTTAGCCCGTGGTGTTTGGTGCGAGATGACGTCATGTTCAAGGTTCTCAGCTGGCCTAGTTGCGTGTCCGCACTACAGCCCTTGCAACTCTTACTCAAGTCACTTCCGCTCATCCGTAGGATAACGTCTGTTGTTGCAAGTTGTTTAGTACGAGATTAGTGTATTCGTCCCGCCTTGCTCTGCGGCAACGTTTGGGAACTTTTGCAGGCCACGGAAGAGCAACCAATGACAAGACCCGCTAAGGATCGGTGACATGTATTATTATCATTATTATTCCATTAGAGTCTATATGCATTGGTGACATGTACCTAGTGCCATATTCTTATCTTTGGTAAGATTGAAACTATACTCGCAGTAAATTCATATATTGGATTTGGATGAAATTGCTGGTCTAAGTGTATATATTTAAAGAATGCAAGAAAACGTAAACGAGACGCAGATGTATGTATCCAAAAGCAGCGCGATTCGTTACCTCTTCAACACGCTATTCCGACCATTCATTTTTACAGCTGGTGATAGTTAAGCCCTCGAAGAAGGTGGGGTCTCGGGGTCGGGAGGATCTATGCACAATCAGTATATGTACAACACAGCAGTTCTTACGTAACAACGAACTTACTCTCGCTGAAGAATGTTTGCCAGTTGTCACCACTAGGATCCGTAGCACAGATGCGACTAACGTATGCATCCAAGGCCATCCATGCATAGTTGTCGGCATTAAGGGATGCACCGACCGGGTCGCCGTCCTGTTCAGGGTCGATAAGACCATGAGTTCGCTCAGGCTCATAGGCAGATACTCCATCATCGTTGACTCCGTCCTGAATTATCTCCTGCAAGGACGTTGTTGGACCCACGGAACTGTAGTGTGTCCATTCATGGAGGATGATACGGGAGATACTGTCCATTTTTACGCTGGGATAGGGGTCAAGAGCACCGCAGTCAATGTCTGCAATGCTTTCCAAACGGCCCGTCCAGGTTATGTCGCAGAAATGGATCTTCTCCCGTTGGTCAACTGGTTCGTCGACCAGGGTGTACGCGTAAGTACTTCCGTCACCGCAGTTGGATGCATTTGGAATGTCTGCACCAAAGTCTAAAATGCGCATTAGAACATTTTCACAGTAAGGCACTCGAGTCAAGCCTACCTTTATTGTCGACGACAAAGCTTCCCACGACAGCCCCAAGTTTGACATTATTCTCACCATCGCCAGCGAGCAGGTTCAAGACATTCTTGACGTGGTCCTGGAAGTGGTACTCATCAGGTCTCTCGTCGGGTTCGGTAGGCTCCTCGTTGAGCCCAAAATGACGCAAATACGGCTTCAGAGCACTTTCCGCTGCACCCGCTCCATAGCTGGTGATGGCCAACATTTCACCGCTGCAGAGGATGTTGTGAAGCAGCTCTAGGTGGGCCTTGTCGGTTTCATTATTGGGGTCGAAGTTTAGGTATCTCCACTCGTTCGTGCAAGCATCGCCTAGTGGATAGGACGATGGTTCCGGTGGGGCTTGTCGAACAACTACTCTAGTAGGTGGGTTGGAGATTGGTTTTGCGTGAACTGCTGCCGCAAGAGCAAGAGCAAAAGAAAAGGCTTTAAAGAAAGTCATGTTGGAAACGTTGTTTGCTAGGAAGGACAGGTGTAACAAGAATTTGGACTATGAGCGTTAGATATCCGTTACTCTTGGGAAGGATGTGATGATGTTGTAGGTATTGATGCAGACTTGCAGTCAACTCCAATGCCATATATACATGTTTTTTTCGTTGCCAGAGGTACTCTCAAGGTTGCTTGCAGGAACTCCCATCACAGTCACGTATAGGTAAAACCATGCGATGTGAGTGCGCCTGATTCCTACAAAGTCAGCTTACGCTATAGAATACTATTCTCGTGCAATACTCGGGGCGAATAAGGCAAACATGGCCGTGGTCCGATCCTATGGGTGTGTCGTTTCCTCGGAGCAACATAGTTTGCCTGAAGTTTCATGGTCGATCATGCTACATCTATTCTCACGTGATGGGTTCTGTTAGAAATCCAACGATGTAGAACAGGACGCCTTGGTGGTTTATTTCAAGGTATTTCATCCCCTTTGTGCGGTCAAGCCAACAGCCACATTCTATAATTATGCGCCAAAGAGGTCTGTCTAGGAGCGATCATAGCGTGGAATATCGATACAGAGTCAATACTACTGGCCATTTTTCAGTTAAATCTGATGCGATATAGAGCCATACTCGAAAGCCTATAATACTCCTGTTTCACTTACCTTGTTTGGCACCATATACCGAGTACATACACGTGACGCAACTGCAATACTATAGGTTCCTTGCATAGCCGCATGATTCTGGGGCGGTGTAAGGCGGAATGGTTCTCAACCCAGGAAGTGGGCGAATTATGATTTGTAGATCGTTTTGGGGGTGGCGGGGAACAGTACCCTAGTCTATACATTGTTGACAGAACCTGTTGAACCAGTAAGCACCGGAATCCGAGACATAGCGTGCCACACTCTCTTTGGCTGCAAGATGCGGATGGATTTCGTTGTTGTTAAGTAATGGGCCAATCAATCCTGGAAAATTCTGGACGCCTTACACTTTTCGCCCCATTCGAACGATTGACTCAGAATAGGACTCATGCTGTGCCACAGCCTGCTGTACGCGCCTACCTGACGTCACTGTCTACGGATTGTCGTAGTCGAACATGCTCCCCAAACCTAACGTAGAACTTGCTTTGTAGAATTATTAACCTTCTCAAAATCATTTTGAATCTCGACACCCTTATAACACTCACGCCATGACAAGCGAATTCTCCATTCACGTACAGCCTCACAGCCGCTACAGCGTTTTCGATGCATCGGGACAACTACCATTCAGTGTCGTGTTCGGCATCTGCCGTCTTTCTAAGTCCGACACGGATCCTCGCCCACTACTTATTGAGACTGCAGGCTCAGTGTTCGATGTCCCATACGCCCTGACACATGGCTTGCTTACCCTACACGAGGAACATCCTGGGGAAGCTACAAAATGGGTCGAAGTGGATTTGAGCAGCATAGGAGAAGTTGATAAGAGTACTTCAGAACGCATTTCTGTCCCTTCTCTCGTCAGCCGAAAGAAGAACTGGAAGGACGATATGACAGTATATCTGTGTCATATTGATCTGAAGGGTGCTCTAGCACCGGTACTCAAAATAGGGAACAGGTACAGAATAAGACTTGCGGGCAAAGACCTTGGTGTCAGCAAATGGACGTACGGCGACCGAGATCAATTTGCGGCGGCTCATGGTGAAACAGCAAAGTTGGTCAACAGCTACTCTCACGGCAATGCAACATTCAAAGTCATGGACAACCTATTGTTTCCACCGAAAGTGGAGACGAGGCTACGCTTGGTTGAAAGCACATCGCTAGAAGTTACTGTTGAAAACACGGCTGAGGAAACGATCACTGTACAACCTCGAGGCCACCAGAATTTCCTTGTTCCATGGGGTCCTATGCAGCCAGAACCCGATGTGCTCGACGACCGTCCAAGAATCATCGACTCTACGCCACAAAACTATGCTCCGATATCCAGTCTCGTGGTTCTTGATGCTGCAACGGGAGAAGTGATCCGTGGACATGAAGATCCCAGCAAGTGTCACTTGAGAGACCCGAAAGCCGATATGCGACCCAGAGTAGACGAATTGATAACATTGGAACCACATAAGCCGGTTACTGTTATACACCAGGTCGACTGGAAAGTGAAAGGATTAAAGGATGGAAAGTATAAGATCTGGATGTATCCAAAGGGTTGCCGCTGGTGGTGTGGAAAAGTTGAGAGCGAGGAGGGCGAAGACGAAAAAGTCCCAGCACGACTATGGAAAGGAGTCACTGTTCCGCTCATGCTTGAATCTCAAGATGAGTTGGAAGTGACTATTAAAGATGGAAAGGTGGATGGCGCTTCGTGAGGCATAGCGGGTGGAAAGGATGATGCTACTATTATTATTTCATTATAGTCTATGTAGCTCATGGCCATGTAAGACAGGATGACGCTACTAGTGCATGTACACCAGCGTCCCTTTCGATATGTATTCCAGGCATTGCAACGAATTCCAAAGAACTCTGTTCTGATGTTTCTCAATTATCATGAATAATAATTCAAATGAAGATAACCACCAAGGTTATGAGAGAAAGACATAGCCGATTTCGGACCGACAGAATCCCTCTGATTCGATATGACGCCATAGGGAAAGGATCCCAAACTGACTAATCTTCATCGCTCCTAGACGATGTACAAGAGCTTAAGAACTCACTTGCGACAACTTCATTGTGCTTTGTCCTCTACACAATGGCTTCTTTCTTTCCTCGCGCAGCTTCCCGAGCTCTGCGCTCTTCTGCGCGCCCTGTATTACGAGCACAACGTCCTGCCACCCCACTGCTTCGTCGTGGATATGCGCTTCCAGCTGAGCAGCCACGCCTGAGGCTAGGATCTATTGGTACTCGAGATGTATCAAAACGCTTCACAGCAACAGCTATACTAACCAATTGAATCCAGCTCCAAACTTCCAGGCAAAAACTACCCATGGTGATATTGTACGCATTCCCTACATCCCATGAAACAACAACTAACACCGACCAGGACTTCCACAACTTCCTCAATGGAAAATGGACAATCCTCTTCAGCCACCCCGCAGACTTCACCCCGGTCTGCACAACCGAGCTGGGCGCCTTCGCAAAACTTAAGCCAGAATTCGATGCCCGCGGCGTCCAAATGATCGGCCTCGTACGTCGTCTTCCACAAATAATCTAACCACCACATACTAACACACACACACACCAGAGCGCCAACGACTTATCCTCCCACGCCGATTGGATTGCTGACATAAACGAAACCTCGCAAACCACCGTCCACTTCCCCATCATCGCCGATGCAAACCGCCATGTCGCATACCTGTACGACATGATCTCGCAGGACGATCTCGACGCTTTAGAAAAGAACGGCGGCATCGCATTTACCATTCGCTCCGTCTTCATCATCGATCAGGACAAGAAGATTCGACTGACAATGTCGTATCCGGCTAGTACGGGTAGAAACACAGCGGAGGTGCTGAGGGTGATTGATAGTTTGCAGTTGGGCGATAAAAAGAGTGTTGCTACGCCGATTGATTGGCAAAAGGGGGATGATGTTATTGTGCCGGCGAGTGTGAGTACGGAAGATGCGAGGAAGAAGTTTGGGGAGGTGAGGGAGGTTAAGAAGTATCTAAGGTTTACGAATGTTGGGAAATAGAAGAGGAGATAGTGTGAAGAAATATATAGAGATAAATAGTAAGAGACAAACTACTACTATGTATGAATTGAAATCCCTCCATAGGATGCCAATATATCATCTTTTTTTTAAAAAAAAATGCAAACCGAATACAAGGGTATCATCCAGCACACGCCTTACGAGCCCGCCGGAGCTGCAAACGAGAGTCTTACGACTTTGCCGCCATCGCCCCCAGCTTCCTTCTTCCATCCCAGCACATCATCCTTATTCTTCTCCTTGTTCACTTCCCACGGCACCAAGAACCCAGCATTGAGGTTTCCATTCTTAACACCCTGAATCGCCACCTTTTGCTTTGACTGCGCAATATACGCGTTGAGGAATCCCTGCGTAATCAGACTGCCGCATATACATTCCATTTCCAGAATATCGAATTCATGTGTGTATGGCTGTACATTATCCAAGCCGGCAAAGTCCGGGTCAATATACGTCGACTTGGTAGTTGAGGCGTGGTCCTGGAAGATATGGCCGAAATTGCGACGACCTGGGCCGCGGTCCTGGGCTGCCATTGCCGCGTTCTTGATTCTCGAGCGGGCCTCGAGAAAGCGGAATATTTGGACGGCTGCCCGGAGATCGAGTAGCGCAGCTGCTTTTGATGTCTCGCCTATGCTACCGGTGAGGATGAAGACTTTCCGGAGGAGTGACCGCCATACGAGGACTTCGCAGTAGTTGCCAATGGGATAGAAGATGCGGTATTTGATCATGAATTCGGCGCTTGGGTGCGAAAGATCCAGGTTTGTAATGCGGCGGAATGTTTCTAGGTCGCCCTTACGAATGGCTTGAGTGATTGGAACGAAAACTTCGCGGAAGCCAACGTTGGCTGGATCGTTGTAGATGTATTCGTTTGGAAAGCGACCAAGAATAATGTTTGCGGCGACGAGACAGACAGCGATCAAGCGGCGCTGTTTCAGACATTGCCTATGGCAGCCTCTGTAAGCTACCTCTAGAACCAACTGAGCGGCGTGGAAGTTCGTATTACTAAAGTGATATCTTCCGAGATAGTAAAGATATGTCGTCCGCTCCGCAGCGGGATAAAAATGTAGTGGTGGAGATGAATTTGAAATGTTGTTGAAAATGGTTTCGCAGCTTCCCAGCTTGTCGGCTTGAAATAAGGTCTTCAGACAAATGTTGGCCATCTTATAGATGCCCACCTTCTTTCCATCAGGCCTGCCGTCTTTTATGCCACCTGGCACAGTATTGCGGTCGTTTAAGCAGATGATGAAGGCTTGCCGTACAATATTGGCAGCCTTCTCTGGTAATGATTCTCTCTGGCCATCCTCGTCCACATCAGTTAGAAGCTGTTGCGCCAGACTAGGGTTGTTGTCCAAGCCGATTGCAACGCGTGCAAAAACCTTGGCATAGTACATGATTGTGGGAAGCATCATGATGCCCTTGGTAGGATGCTGCAATGCGCTGTTGGCACGTCTAACATTGCTATCAACACCTGTGTCTCTTGGATGTAGTATACAGTGGTCGAACTTACGGTTGAAGATCTGTCATCATCTCGAATACCATGACGAGATTATTGGCGTCGACATCTCTGAGAAAGGTCATCCATCCAACAAGAAATGTGACGAGCGATCCCCAAGATTGCACCGGTCTTCCCTCTTCATCCTCAGACTCTGCCGTCTCAGTCACCACACGTCTGACCAGATCCTCGAGACGTTTTCCAGAGTCCGAATTAGAAGCAGGGTAGTTTTGCTTCAATGAGTTTATGAGCTCTTGGTGATCAGGTGGCCAGCGGTTGGCCTCAAGCGGCTCCAGGAGCACGATTGACTGTAATTGGTTGGCATCACCTGCTCGTATAGCGATGTTGACGGCTGTGCACAGACGCGTCTCGACATCGTTCTGATTTTGAAAGAATGGCATGGCTGCAAGAACCCCCGTCGACGGTTGGGGGGTGGAGTTAAGCTAAACGGGAGAGCTCTCTGAGCCGTGGCTAAGGATGTTCAACAATGCACTAACCTATATACGTACTAGTCGGGATCCAAGCTTCTTCGGTTAGCACCCGCATATCCCTGCCATCGATCGTTGAAATCGAGAACGTCTCCCTTCGCCCCTTTCCGAGAGTTTACTTGTAGATTGATCTCGGATCTTTCAAAAATTGCTCACCTGATGACGTTACGTCAGCAACTTTCTGTCGGGATCTTCCTCGTTTAAGCTGAACAACGTGACGTGCAGGCCTGACAGTCAACTTGGTACCTTTCACATGTCAGACCCACCACTATGACATCACCGAGCGTAATTCGCAAAACAACCATGTTGAAGCTGCACGTTTCCCGCAGATGCCCGACACTAGTAAGTAACATGAAGTGCTCTTGGTCGTACTTAACCTTTGCAAGGCGCATCGTTTGTCTCTTCCTTTCATAAATCTGTTCCATTGCTGTAGCTCATTCACTCACGATGGGGTACTTCACCGATTATGTTCGCTACTTTGTTACACATCCTGTTCTCTTCATTTACCAAGTAGTTCAATATGTGCTTGACTTGCTCCTTTCACCTACTCCTCCTTCACCCCATTCAAACCTCGCTCGCCCGAAGATCGCCATTATAGGCGCTGGTCTCACCGGTGTATCGGCTGCTTCGCACATTGTCGGTCATGGCTTTGATTGCCGTATCTTCGAGGCTGGACCAAAGGAGAACCTAGGTGGGATCTGGAGCCGAGTGAATAACACTTCTGGTCTGCAAATCCACTCGGTCATGTATCGCTTCCACCCCTCGGTGCACTGGAAGAAGGGATATCCGGATCGCCAGCAGATTGTGTCGCAGATTACACAGCTATGGAAGAGATATGGATTGGAGGACAAGACGCAATTCAACACAAAGGTGGAGAAGGTCTACAAGGATCAGCATGGGCGATGGATTATCAACGACCCGAGCTACGGACGATTTGATGGAGTCATTGCAGCCATCGGAACATGTGGTGATCCAAAGATGCCGAGGTTGCCTGGCCAGGAGAATTTCAAGGGAAAGATTTGGCATAGCTCGGACCTAGACGGCAAGGTGGCCAAAGGGAAGAAGGTGGCCATTATTGGTGGCGGTGCATCTGCTGTAGAGGCATTGGAGTTTGTTGCGAACGAAGATGCAGAACATGCGTATGTCCTTTCACGCAGTGAGAAGTGGATTATCCCGCGGAATCCATTCATCGACGCTCTTCTGGCTCTGAACATTTTCGGCTCCGAAACAATATTTTCCTGGATTCCAGAGTATATTTTAAGACTGTTCTTCTACCGCGACCTGTACGATATCTCGCCGGCGTCCAACAGTGGAAAGGGACTCTTCACCGAGACACCAATGGTCAACGATCAGGTTCTCGACCTCATTCGCTCAGGTAAAGCGTCCTGGCTGCGCGGCGACATCATGGGCTACGATGGCTCTGGTCGGGGTATCAAGTTCAACAAACGCGCCCAGGGGGTTCCTAAGAATGGGCCCGGCTCAGAGAGACTAATTGAAGCGGACATTGTCATCATGGCCACGGGATACAAACGACCAAGCTTGGGCTTCCTACCAGATGAAGTCTTTAACGAGCCATATGATCCACCGAATTGGTACCTTCAGGTTTTCCCGCCAGACCACCCTTCGATTTGTGCAAATAACTGTACCTATGTCAATGCAATTGGCACAGTCGGAAACTACCACATTGGCATCTACACACGCTTCCTGCTCATGTATTTGGTGGACCCGCTGGCACGACCCAGGACGTGGTGGATGAAGCGGTGGATAGACATGACGCGGTTCATTAAGAGCAAGGCCCCTGGAGGAGCATTTGATTTCTTCACATACTCTGAGCTGATTTACTGGTTTATCTTCACAATTGCCATCAATCCATTCCGGTGGAAGTGGGCAGCTTTTGTCTTATGCGGAGTTGGCAAAGGACTGCCACTGAGCGTGGTTGAGCAGGAGAATCGAGCAAGAAATGGACTGGGCATGACACATGTTGCTGGCAGTCACAGCAACGGACATCAGACGGAATAGCGGAGTCCCGGATAATGAGAAATGGTTAGCCTGTTGCACCATGTACAGGAAATGCTCAAGATGGATTTAGACTTTCAGCCCTTTCTTGTTGATTTGACCAGTCTCTCCGAGGAGCTGTGGAGAATGTCGTGTTGGAGTTGATCTTGACCGTCTTGACCACCTTGACCATCTTGACCATCTTGACCATCTTGACCACCTTGACCATCATGACCTTCCTTTTTGGACCAGGAATAACGAAGCACACACTGCTACGTAGGGAGAAGCTGATGAGGCAAGCAGCATTTTGGGGGACTACATGTGGACGCGAGAGTGGGATCTGCTGAAAGTGGTGTGCAGCAATGGAGATTTGGACTGCTTAAATGCTTGTTCGAGGTGCAAATTACGTGTTCAGTGGTCAGGAGAAGACGGTGAGCGTATCGATATGGCAGATTGCATGGTCGGTGCCCCGGTGAAAAACTTCGCTCTCCTTTTTTGTGCGTATGGCACGCACCACGCAAAGGACAAAAAGGTCGGCCCCTTTTTCCTTATTCTGAGTATAACTTTGAGAGTGGTGGGGTTCATCGGAAAGTTGTGCGGAGCCGGGTACACAATGAGGCACGTCTTACCCAGTGCATCTCCATGGCAACGCGTGAGCAACGCGTAAACATGAATCAGAAAATGGGCTGAGGCCATGGGATGGAAACGCATGCAAATGATGATAAAATTGACATTGTTTGAGGATGTTAAATGTTCCTCAGGAAGCGATCTGCCGTTGTCGCAGCTCAAACAGGCTGGCAGGACCTTGGGTTGGCCGGAGGATATCCCCCCCCGCATGTGGCAGCCTCTACAGGCGCGTCACCGCGTCACAGCGTCCCGTCGTCTCAGATAGCGACTTGCCGAGCGCGAGGCCGCACATGATCCGCATGCAGAAGTGAAACTCGTGTTCCCTGGGGGGTATAATATTGATAGAGGCGAATCCTTTAGTGGGCCGGATGCGGCTGCGATGCGCAGCAGCCAGCTGGCGGTGCAACAAAGGATTTTCCGGTGTGTGAGAGGGTGTGCTGACTCTTTAAGTTTTTTGAGGCGAACCCATCAAGGGAAGGCAGAAGGGGAAGAGGAGGCTCTGTTTTCGGGGTGAGTGACCAGGCGGGGCCGGGTTGGTTCTAGTAGTACGTAGTGGTAGGGAGAATTTTTTTTTACTTTGGCATTCTCCTCTTACAATCCCCACCGCGTAGAGCAAGTACATACGTAAGTGGAAGCCAGGCAGATCGGAAGCGTGCGGCCAGGTGCTGCTCTCGTGACAAAGAGGATGAGGGCTAGCCTGCTGTCACGGTGCAGATTTTCAGGGTCTCGAAACGCACAATAGGCCGTAGACGGTAACGCGGGCGGGTCCCGAGGTCTGGGGTATATGACGGACCCTGTGTGGTGAGACTGGCGCGGTGGTGTGCGTGGCTGTTGGGTGGTCGCGGTCATGTGATAGCGTGCCTGAAGTTGTTTGTGTACGGCAGGCGCAGACGCGTCGCACCTGGCGACGAGGCTTTTTTGTTTCCATGGCGCGCGCTGGGGGCCCACAAAAGGAGGGGTCAGCCCGTTGGCGGGGGCGCGTGCAGGCTGCGCTTATGAAAGAGTTTGTGCACTCGACGCTTGACGGCCTTGTTGCAAACAGCCGCTGTTCTCGAACAGCGACTCAGCTCGCCTCCAGGCGCTGCACGACCGCGCCCCGGCCACGCCGAGTAATTGCCTGCTGACGTCGTTGGCCGGGCAGCATCGTGTCCACACAACAACATGTACTCGCCCGTTGCTCAAGAGACGAGGGCACGCTGGCCGCCGGTTGACAGGCGCCGAACAGGTTTGCCTACTTAGCTCACCACGTCCGTTCATGGCAAGCCGGCAGGCGTGGCCTCAGCCTTATTGAGTATGACGTTTGAGCGTGTCGCCATCGAGATCTCGTTGCAGCAGCCTCGATCGCAGGCACGCCACTAGGAGGGTAGTGTGTTGGGGCGAGGCCAGGCCGGTGCAATGCGCGCCCGCTTGCTTGGGGGGGCATGGATGGGCCCGACAAGGCGATCCGAGCGTGAACGAGCCATGCAGTGGCCAGTCGCCGCATCCACGGCGCCTGTGAACAGAGCGTGGGCGTGCGACGTCGGTCTCGCTGCACCGAAAGAAGCATGGAAATCTCCCGCTCGCCCAATGGGTGTGCGTCGCTCCTCCATGGCCAATGGGCGGCCCGCAGGTGAGCAGGATGACATGGAGGCCAGCGTCGCCATGGCAGATTCCCTGGCAGAGGGCGTGCCAGACGTGTGCCGTTCCCTGGCCGATGACGAAAGAATACGTAGGTCGGCGGCCGAATGGGCCTGCCTGTCCTATGCGAGCGGCCAAGTGGGCTGTTTTAATCGTAGCAAGATATTACTACTCCGACTGGGGATACTGGGGATACTGGGACTACTAGACAGCTAGACAACTACACAACTACACAATTGTCCGTGTAGGGAACTGCACTGCACATCCACTGCCTCTGACAGGCTGCCAAGGGCCAGTTCACGCGTCTTTGGCGACGGCGGTTGCTGGCCTGTTCGGTTTCCGCACGCACATGCAAGGCCATGCAGCGGCCAGCTAGCCGCAGTCGCCCATGTTTGGTACCGAGTGGGCTGGTTTCCCTTGGAGACGGTCTCCATGGTACGCATACCGCTACACGCTACACGCACCACTGCAAGCCCACGCTGAACCATTCCGAGCCCACCCTCTCGTCTCGGCGGCGCGACTCTAACTGTGTATGCACTACACTGTACTATCAGGCGGGGGGGCGCAAGCAAACTCATCGTTTCACCCCTCCACCTGCTGCGCTACAGGGAGCACCCATCCGCCATGGGTCTGAGCCGCGTCGAGCTAGGCGGTTGCTTCTCTGGCAACGCGCTGCACACGGCGACATGGACCGGCCTGGTGCAGCCATCTATTATGTACAGTAGACAGACATGAAGCAGCAGCCGTCAGACGCACACGGTGCCGTGGTAGAGCAGGCTGCCAGTGCCGGGCGAAATGATGCACACACATACACACATACATGTACTTACACAGAACAAGGCAGAGATGCCATGTCTGTACACAGACGCTCTGCAAACACTGGTTTACCCATCTGCAGTGGGCGTCATCAAGCTGCAGCCCAGCTGCACGCAAGCAGCCGAGCATGGCATCGCGATCAAATCAGCAGCCGGTGTACCTGCGGCGGCATTAGAGGCAGCGGATCATCGCAGCACAGCTTGGACGTGCTGCATAGCCGGAACGAACAAACTCCACTACCCAATCCTCTTTGTCCCGTGCTGGGCAGTGAGGCCTCCGGTGTGTGCAAGCGCCTAGCTTAGCAGCCCATGCCCTGGTCGTCCGCCCTAACCTTCTCAGCGGGCTACCCCAGCAACCATGGCATCCTCAAAGCCAGCTGCGTGACGGACCCGCCGTCCTTCCTCTCTACCCTTCTCTCCCCAAGAAGGCCCAATCCCCCGACTTAACTTGGCCCACTCGCCTTGTCGACGACGGTTCGCTTTTGCTTGGATCTCCCACATCCATTATAGGCAGTCGCTACCTCCTTCACCACCTCCCATCGCGCCTGCAGCCTCATGTCCGGAGCCCGCCTGTAGCACACCACCCAATTCGACAACGCCCGCTGCCACCACCACCGACGACGCCAACCCCGATATCTCACTGCCCCAGCATCTTCAGATTGGAATTAGCTTTTCTGTCTTGTATGCCTTATCGTCCTCACCCGACCCCAGTACACCAATCAGCCCACTCTCTCCAGCCCGACGCCGACGCCGACGCTCGTTTCCGCCTGTTGCCCGGTACGACAATAGCCCATCCTCACCTTCACCACCATGGAGATGTCTTCGCCTCTTGCCGCCATGCACCCGCCCCCAATTCCCGGTCCCTGGGGTTATCGCCGTGACCTGCCTCAATCCAAGCCGCTCTTCGGAGGTGCACACAACCTTGGCCCCAAGAACTTCAATTTCCGTGATCTCAGCATGAAGAAGGCCAGTGGAGACTACTTTGCCCTCCAGCCTCGCCTCGGCTCCTCGCCTACGGCCAGTCTGGCTGCCGACATGTCGAGCAACCTGCACGTTGACCAGAGGTAAAACTACGCTTGGTTTCAGACACCTTCCGCTTTCGATGCTAATGCCCTTTATTACAGCCCTCAGCTCGCCACGCCTCGTCGGTCGCTCTTCACGTCCAATCTCTTTCAGCAATTGGACACAAGGGGTAAGTGGCTGTGCTCATGACAATGGGGGGGAGGTGCCCATTCTAACAAAGCTCATGTAGAAAACCTGACCCCAATTGCCCGATGGGAAGGCGTCACTACTCCACCAATTCCTTCTTCGTCGCCCGGCTTTGCTCCAGACTCGATGGACATCTCGCCTCTTCCCCACAAGGCCCCCTTTAGCTTCGTCAACGACCGCTCTCTGCCGCTTCCCTCGCCCTCGCCCTCGACCACTCCCGGCACCGACAGTGACATGTTGTCGTCGTGTAGCGACCTGCCTACGCCTCCCACGTACCCCACACCAAACCTCGAGGTTCCACGCCCAGTGTCTGCTGCTGAGTTAGTATCCTTCGCCGTGTGTGCCTACTCGATCTGAACTAACATAACATAGCCGCCGCAAGTCTGCCCTGCTTAGGCCCTCTCTGATGCGTTCCAAGAACAACTCATCCAACTCTGTTTCTTTCAAGGATGATGAAAAGTCTGACGAGAACTCGGTGCCTCCGCCTCCGCCTTTCCAGTTTGGGTGTGGTGACTTCAGCCGCACCTCGTCTTCATTAACCCTAGACGAGTGCTTCGCCGCCTCGCCTCCACAAGAGCGCAGCAGGCCCACGTCCAATGGATCCCTGTTCGGCTCTTCTAGGCCCAAGCCCTACCGTCTCAATTCTACTGCTACCTCTAGTTCAAATGGATCGCCCCTTGCCGCCATCCGGAAGCCTGCCGGCCCCCCTTCGCGTCGGCCAAGCAAGTTCCGACGTTCATTGAGCATGTTCGAAAGCCCTGGTGATGTGATGAATGCCAAACAAGAGCAGGAGAACTATCAGCCCAGTGGTCTTCAGTCTGTAATGGATGTTGATGATGCCCACCCACTCAAACTTCCTCATTTCACTACTAGCGAACCAGAGAGCCTTCCTCGCATTACCCGTGAGACCTTGATTGACGTGCTCGATGGTGTTTACGACCACCTGTATGACAATAAGGTGGTTATTGACTGCCGCTTCGAGTATGAATACAATGGTGGGCACATTGAAGGTGCTTTGAACTTTTGTGACAAGGAGAAGCTTGCCGAGCGTCTCTTCCAGGCCCCTTCTAGTGAGAACACTCTACTAGTGCTCCATTGTGAGTACTCGGCACATCGTGCTCCTCTGATGTAAGTCAATTGGTCCAGCCATGGTCAATTTCACCAACTAATAGCAATAGGGCCAAGTTTGTTCGCTCGCAGGACCGTAAAGAGAACGCTCACCAATATCCTTTCCTCTCCTTTCCCGAAGTCTACATCCTCGATGGTGGCTACAGTTCCTTCTTCCATGCTCACGCTACCCGATGCTATCCTCAAAACTACCTCCGCATGGACGCCAAAGAGCACGAACAATCGTGTGAGCGCGGCCTTAACAAGCTCAAGTTCAAGTCACGTGCTAAGCTCAACCGTGCCACCACCTTTACCTTTGGGCAACCTTGCCAAATGGAAGACAGCCCTACAACCATGAGCCGGTCAAGAAGCGGAAATAACATCTTCTGCCTTGGCAGCGACTCACTGGATGGCGCTCGGGCTAGTACCCGTCGCCTTGCCTCTTACTAAACCCACACATTGGCCTCTGGCCGCAATTACGATACCAAACTAACTTCACGGCGGATCGATTCATGGCGTTTATCAATACTTGCTGCATCGGCATTGGATCCCCACAGCATTGGCGTTTACCTTTTTCTTCTTGTCCTTTATCTCCATTACCGGGGCGTTTAAGCGATTTCCTTTGTTCTGCATTGTCCTCAAATATCTTCGTTAGAGGAAAACAGTCTGCATCTGATCTCTGGGGCATCCTGACCCCATTTTCGTTTCTATACCCCATGTCGCGGAGCCAAGGGCCCGGACATACGTTACCATTTCTTGAGTGGGATGGCTGGATACCCACCACGTTTACGGCGACCGCTGTGCAGGTTGATCCAGTCTGCCCGCAAGCACTCTAATTTCCTTTGTCACCACTGCTACTACCAATCCTCAACCGGATTTTTCCTTTTTTTGCAATGGCAGAGCTGGAAGATGCTCTTGCCCGTGTTCACTTGAACCGAAATCTAAGAATCATCACGAAGCCACATACACAGTCTGGGTTTACGTGCCTGTACAAACGCTCATTACCAGCACATTACAATCCATCTCATTAATCATCCACGCTTATTTGGTGTTCTTGTTAGTACTTGGAAGAGTGATGTCGTTGTTTTTGTTTTGTCGGCCACAGCGCTTTGTTTAGCGTTTGTTCTTTGTGTCTCTGCGCTTGTTCACTTGTCACATTCATCCCCTTGCAAGTCGGTGTGTTTGTACTGTGAGTATGTGGAGATTGAAGGGTATGTACTTGGCGGGATACAGAATGACAAAGCAGCCAACTGGAGAAAGCGGTTGGACTAGTAAGACAAACAAAAGGAATACCCCTCATGCCTCTCCCATGTTTGTTGTCACTGGTCGGTACCCGAGTCAGACGCTTTGTTGTTGATTTGGCCGGACAGACGCCTTGAGCTATGCCCGATAGATCTGTTGAGCCGGAAAGGCGGGCTACTTGTGCCTCAGATGGATGAGTGGCATTGCCCGGAAGAGTCCTAGGACCCAGCCGTGCAGTCGCGTGAGGTCCCAACGCGTTTGGCGCTAGCAGTGCCAGCCCCGCTCTCCCCAAACACGGCTTCCCCACCAAACCTGCGCAAATCGACGTTACGCTGCATTCTGCACGCCAGCCCATGTGTTGCCTGCGCCGATGCACCCCATCGCCACTCAAGTCTCCCAAATCGCACGCCTCAAGTAATTTCATATATCCGACACCCGCTTTAGGGGTGGTGGATACGTTGTGGGTTGCTCTTGTTTGCGCCATCTATTTTTGCTTTTGCCCCACCTCAGCTAGGAGAGGGGAAGCTAAGCTCCGAGCTCCGAGCACTTGCTGATCTCACAAAGCACCCAGTTCAACGCGTGCTATAGTACATTACATACTCTACATGCCACATGCGGCACGGTACCTTGGTTGCATAGACGAGACTCTGCAGTTGTTGTTGTTGTTGTTGTTGTTGTTGTTATTGTTTTAGTGTCGACGGCCAATCTTCTTGTCTTTTGCACGTGCAATTCGAGACAAGAGCAATAATGGATATCGACGACCTGCTGGCCGAGGTCGCCGTCGACTCGTCGCCCCAGGAATCGCGCGACTTGCAGGAGCTGACACGATGCTGGGTTGCCGAGAGAGTGGCGCCCGAGATTCTGCCGTGGCCGACAGATCTCATGGCAAGAGTGTTGGAGCGCATCGCGAGACAGGTGAGTTCTGCATGCGGGGGCCACTTTCGAACCGTTGGGGGGACTCAACGGTCCTGGGCACAAAGCAATAATGGTTGTCTGAGCTTTTCCGTTGGCTGTTCAAACCACACATACATTCACATTACATCGGGATTGAGAGGGCTAATGACGCAGCCAGATTGAACTTGTCGAAGACCAAACAGGGAATATGGACCCAAAGACGAATTTCACTCTCATCATCATCCAGACAGAACTTGAGCGATTCAAGTTTCTCGTCCGTAGTTTTTTGAGGGCGAGGATAAGAAAGGTGAGTAGAATTATCCGTCACCCCTTCCATCTCCACCCATTTACTACACCTCTTTTCTCTTTTTGGTAGATGTAAATATTGATATATACATACTGACCTGAACAATCCACAGATCGACACCCACCCCCTCCACATCTCCTCCCAACACACGTCCTCCCTCGATACCCCAACCCCGCTCCTCTCCCCCGCAGAACACCAATATCTCACATCCCACCAAGCCCTGCTCGCCGCCCACTACGCCTCCTCCTTCCTATACCAGTTCCCGGCCTCACTACAGCGTCTCGATGATACCACTGGTGGCATTAGCATGGTGGATAAGCCGGATGAAGACAAAGCGGTGTTTGTGCGTGCTTTGAGGGATGTGGGCGAGATTTTTGTCGAGGGCACGGATCGTAGGTTCGAAATGAAGAGGGGGGATGTGTGGGTTGTACGGTGGAGTGCGGTTCGGCGGTGGTGTGTTGGGTGTGGGACGGGGGATGTCGAGTTGATTTAAGGAGTTGGGAAATACCTCTTTTTGTAGCATAGAAGTCCGGTATGTGTATGTTTGTATGGAAGAGGAGGAAGAAGAAGAAGAAGAAAACATCGCGATAGCCTTTGAGATCTGATGCAATTTTTTTTGTGTTTTCTGTATAAAGTATGTATATCGTTTTTGGGCATATTCAAGGCGTATATATGAAGAGAGAGAAAAAAAGAAAGAAAGAAATGATGGTAGGAAATGATAACAAAGATAATATGGTCCAGGTAATGTACATCACGAAAGGATTCACAAGAATTTTATATATACTTGACGACTTCTTTACACACTCCTGCCATGAATGTATCAAAGAAACCATGCAGAATACATACATGTACAAGCCAGCCACAAACTCACGCTATGCAATTCATTTGTTTTAAGAAACCGACAACAAAGAATATAAAACGAACCTCGCCAATCCCCATATTCTACTCTAATAACATGCAGACCCCCCAAATCATACAACAGTACTATACCCAGCCCCAAAACCCCTCCGTCCCTTCCACCGTAAATACCACTTCCTCCCCTCATCAGCCCAAAACACGCAACTCGCCACCGCCACCAAATGGGCCAAGTCGGCAAGATGGAGCGCCTCAGTCTGAAACACCCTCTGCAGTGGCGGAAAATAAATGACAGCTAGTTGACCCAGCAAACTACCCGCAACGGCATAATTGAACATTTTGTTGTCAAAGACGCCGATTTCACCCGCGAGCACGGATTTGCGGGATGAGCGGCAGGTCAGCGCGTTAAACATGTCGAAGAGGACGAAGCAGGTGAATGTCATGGTGGTGTCCCGGGCTGTGACGATGTTGTCGTCGGACATTTCGAGGTAGTAAGTTGTTAGTGTGCCGAGCATGATGATGGAGGCAGATTGGAGGACGCGTTGAATTAAAGGACGGGTTAGGACGCGGGCTTGACGGGGGCGCGGTGGGAGTGCCATGACGGCTGGGTCGACGGGTTCAACGCCAAGGGATTGGGCGGGTGGGCCGTCCATGAGGATGTCTGAGGGGGGTATGATTAGCCTTCTTTATTTTGGATATACTTGGATGAGAACTTACTAATCCACAGAATCTGCATGGCGTTGAGAGGATTCTGGAAACCAAGAAAAGTACTCAAGAGTACCAGACTCAGCGCTGCCGCACTGGTGCTAAGTTGAAAGGTAAGAAAGTTTTGGATATTGTAGAAAATGCCCTTTCCTTCTTCGATGGCGTTGAGAATCGTGGCAAAGTTGTCATCGGTTAGAATCATGTCTGCAGCTTCTTTGGCAACGTCTGTTCCCAGCCGGCCCATAGAGATACCAATATCTGCCTTCTTAAGTGCTGGTGCGTCGTTGACTCCATCGCCAGTCATGGCAACTACATCGCCTCGCGACTGGAGCGCTCGAACAATCTTCATCTTGTGGTCCGGACTCGTGCGTGCAAAGATTGACGTCGTTGCCATGGCCTGGGCGAGCTCTTCCTCACTCATCCGGTCTACCTCATCTCCACGGATGACGGAGCGTCCAAGCGCAGAGTTTTCGGTAATTGGCATCCCCAGACTCTTTCCAATGGCAACTGCGGTAGTCTCTGCATCACCGGTAATCATAATCACCTTGACCTTGCCAGCCATTAGACGCCGGATGGCTCTTTCGACACCCTTGCGTGGAGGGTCGTTCATGCCTACAAGTCCCGCAAACGTGAGGCCACGATAGTGCTCATCATCACCAAGAGCCGATTGTGCGGATGGCGCTGGAGAGGCGGTGCCACTAGTATTTCTCTTCTTTGCCTTGGACACACCACTTGCGAAGCCGAGTACTCGTAGGCCCTCTTGAGCCATGGATTCCGCAGCCTTGATCGCTTCCTGCTTGTGTGCTTGATCCAATGCTACCTCTTTGCCCTGTGCAGTGACGTATGTATCACAGCGATCGAGAATCCTTTCCAACGCACCCTTAATATAGCTGTGTTCGGAACCAGGAGTGTGGCTACCAGAAATGCTGCCAACGACAACACCCATCCATTTTCTCTCTGAGCTGAATGGAGTTTCGAACTTGCGTTCACCAAGCCTTTCCCGCACGTCCTCTTCGCCGAAAGCATCAATCAAGTCAAGGAGGGCGACATCGGTAGGCTGACCAACCCATCTACTTTTGGCCGAGGCACTGTCATCGCCCAGAGTTGATGAGAGAACTGCTGCTGTGGAAGCTGATGCAGCGTGGTCGCTCAACAGACGGGCATTGTTGACTATATTTCCGATCCGCAGGATGTTACGAGTGGGAGAGTCTAGATCCGTAGACTCGTGCTTGAGCTTCACATCTGTTGGAGTAGCTTCGCCAAAATGCCATATTTTTGTGACAGTCATGTGGTTGGTTGTCAGCGTGCCTTCGTGAGGTTAGTGGGTACAAGATTACAGTCCATATGCACAACTTACCCGTCTTGTCAGTACAAACAACATTAACCGATGCCAGTGTCTCTACACTGGGCAGCCGTCGGATAATGGCGTCGCGCTTGGACATCCTTAGCACACCCAAAGCAAGTGTAACCGTAACAATAATTGGCAGTCCTTCAGGTATGGCGGCAACTGCAAGCGAAACAGCAATCTGAAAGACCTCGAGAAATTTCCACCCCCGCCACAATCCTACCAAACCAATGAATGCAATAACACCAAATGACATGTAACTCAGCTCCTTTCCCAGTCGGTCCATGGAAAGTTGCAGAGGAGTCCTAGGGCTTTCAATTTCTCCCAAAGATGCAGAGATGGCACCAAATTCCGTATTGCCTCCAGTACCAATAACGATTCCTTGACCATACCCAGATCTAACTAGAGTACCCATGAATGCAATATTTTTCTGATCGTTGAGCCTAATGTCTGCGCCAACGGTTCCAGTGGCTTCGGACGCGTAAAAGGGGGAAGGCGATCGCTGGGCCCCTGTTGGGGGTGCAATAGTATCAGGCGACTTGGAGACGGGTTCGTTCTCTCCCGTGAGATTGGACTCGTCGATGCTAAGGTCGGCAGCGTGCGTGATGCGAATGTCGGCAGGTATGCGGTCGCCCGTGTGGAACAGAACCAGGTCACCTGGTACTAGCAATGTCGCGGAGATTGTCGTGGACTTTCTCTCGGCTGCGGAGAGCGAAACCATGGTATCCTTGAGGTTGTCCAGTTCGATGCCGTCGATTGTTGTGCCATTGGGTGTGCGGCCGCCTCGTGATGGCTCTGCCCCAGCGCGTATGATGTGTGCAGAATGCGGAACGAGCGAGTTGAGGGCCTCGATTGACTTTTCCGACCGGTACTCCTGTACAAAACCTACGGTAACGACAATAGTCACTGCTACGGTTATGCTCAGCGCGTCTTCCAAATTACCCATGATAAATGATACAGCAGCAGATCCTAGCAACAGCAGGATGAGCGTCTCCTTGAATTGCTTGAGAAACCGCAGCCACAGCGGCTCGGGCTCTTCGTGCGGGAGTTCGTTGAGGCCATGGAGGTGTGTGCGTGTCGAGGCGTCTGCAGCAGAAAGGCCATGTGTGACGGAGGTGGAGAGTTTTTGCGCGGTTTCTTGTGCGGACAAGAGCGAGTACGTGGCTGTTACTGACTGTGTGAGTGCATGTTAGTAGTGTGTCCAGTCGTGGTGCGGTGCGGCGTGGCCGCCAGGCGCATGACGTACTGAGGGTGTCGGGCTGCGCTTATGGGGCTCTGGTGGTTGCAGCATTGGCGATGAAGGGCGGGAGGACTTGGAATATGGGTTCGAGGCATCGTAGCGGGGCAGTGAGGGCGTCGACGCTTTTGACATGTTGGCATGGCCAGTAGACGACTGTTGCGCCGCGGTCCAACGTGGCCTGTCCGTCGACGATTAGCGTGTGGGGAATGGCGGAGGAGGCCGATTATTGCATTGAGGTGGCGATTAAACAGTGCACGTAAGGACGGCTGGCAGGTAAAAAAACAATCAAGTTTGGCGACGAGGGTAAGTTAGTATTGTCTTTTCGGGGCTCGCAGTTCGTCTGGTGAATTAGACGGTCGACTAGAACGTCAAAGCATCGGTACCCTTCTGCAGGGGTCAAGGGTCCTGGCCCTTCCAGTTTCACCCCATAAACAGTTCGACGCAACACATCGACCACCGTGCGACGGCATTATCGGGAGCTGAAACAGAGAGAACTGATCTTGGGTTTGGAGTGCAAACCCGCAATAGATAAATATGCTCGAGCCGCTACAGGGGAAGGGAATCTATGCACATCGGCATTGGGGCTTGGCAGGCACACGTCCGGCGCTACTACACATGCTCTCGTCGTGGCGCGGCTGCTTGCGGGTGATGTCATGCCTGCGCCTCGGATATTGCTGCTGTGGCTAAGACGGGGTGCTTGGGGTGAAGGAGATTAAGACCATCTCTCTAACTCTACCCATCTGTCTACATACATATGTATCCAGTACAGTACATACCACATGTTGGCCCCGCTCGCTGCCATCTCACCACCATGCACTACTCTGTAATCTGTACCCTACCAGGAAGCTCGTCGAGCCATGCATCTGCCCCAGTATCTTCGACAACCTGTTGCGCCTTCGTACATGCAATCGCATCTCTGCCATCCTGAATTGTAAATGTAGAGGTGCAGTCCTCACTCCCACACTGATTGCCAAGAGCATTCATCCCCCTCTGCAACGCATCCCCCTCCCAGCCAAACAAGTAGTCGCCATGCGCACCATACCCAGTCCTATTCGAGTTAACACAATCCTCAGTATTTTATTGCGGGTTTCTTGACTCACGCATCTCCAAAACTATACACCAATGGCTGTTTACCATCTCGGTAGTATTTAGGATCTGCAAACCCAGACGTGTCGAACATGATCTCGTACATGACCTGTGGGATCCGGACTGGATGACTGCTTGGACAAAAGTCGCCCGCGAGACCATTAAAACCGGGTGCATACGCAACATGCGATCTATGGTCTGGCGAGTCAAGAGTAACGCCATCCCAGCACGAAGGAAAGATCACTGTAGCACGGATTCCCCCTGGACATGGTGTAGACGGAAAACTGGCAGTGTCATTACCTGAACAGGGCGCACCATCTCCGCCTATGATGCGCTCGTCAACCTGCAGACAACGATGACAGATTCCCGGGTAAGTACCCTCTTTGCTGCGGTTGGTGGGATCGCCAGCCAGCATGCGGAAGCCCTATGAATCGGTGAGGAGGCACTACAGAAGTGACAATCAATCTATACTCACAGGTATCATCGTAGTAGTATTCTTGTTCGTACCACTAAATGGACGCATGTAGTATATGGTGAGGCCGCCATCCTGCTCAAGGAGGGTTCCGTTTCGACGGCCGTTTGCCATCTGTGGTATTTTACGATATGTACCATTTTCTGGCGACTTGAAGTAAATGGAGGCGGTCCAATAGTTTGACATGTCTTCTCTGTAGCCATGTAAGTGAGCCGTCAAGGTTCTAGGACGACTATGCTAACTTGTAAATGCACGAAGTGCAGGTCGACTGCGCGGCTGGATCAAAGGAAGAAGGATCCATCTGATTATGTTAATCCCTTGCGTATATCAAGAAAGAGCTAGCGGTGCTATACTGTGACATTGAAACTGTTGCCTCCTACAATCTATGCAAGTTAGCCCTTTTGTATCAGAAACAACAAGTAGACTTGCTTGGTGCATATGCGGCGATGGGTTGAGCCCAGGGGTGACGAGCGGATCAGTTCGCTCAACCACAAGCTGTGAACACCCAAATCGTAGAAAGTCGGATGACCCATAAGGCGTTTCCTGGGCTGAGACATGTTGTACAAGAAGCACAAAAAATATCGAAGAATACCAAAGCATGCTGGACAAAGATGCAAGCAAACGCGCCTGTTTGGCAATGTTGTACAACCAAGTGGGCTTCGTAGGTGCAGGTATATTAGTATTTTGCTGATGCATGTGTATCCAACTACCGTTCCTCAAGCTGACCCAACATGATAGTCTAACGGAGCAGACTGTCAAAACTCTTGGAAAGCCCCGCTTCCTTGGTAACATTCGTATGTCAAGGCCAATGGGGCGCGATCGGGTTCATTGGTGCAATATCCCTACATTGGCTGGGTATTGATGAAGCAACTGCCGGGTCGTACAAGAACCTCATCGGAATATTGCCAAAGTAACAACTAGAGATTGATTTGATTTGCAGCACGTAAAGCCAAGAAGGAAGATTGTTAGAAATACTGTCTTTTGAATACCTGCGCCGGATCAATCATCAACCGGAATTGGAGACTCGCCATTCTTTCCTGTTACAAGGTCGTATGGCAGCAACGAGAAAAAATCAGCCCCGCAACGATAGAATGAGGCGGTTGTGTGTGCGGGCTTATCACATGATGATGTTACCCTATCAATGTGGGTTTCTGAAACCAAAGATGAAGGTACTTTTGGTGTTTTCTGGTTCAGAGTCATGACTAAGCGGGAGCTGTGGGATCGTGGCTGCCACGCCCTGCCCTGATCCCAGCCCTTACCAGCCTCATCATCATTCCACCACCGAGCGCATCCGCAACACCATCGTCGCCCGACCCTCTCTGGCCTTGACTGCCATTCCTACGTGTGCGCACACTTTTGGCACATACTATCGAGGTCACTGGCGCGTCTCTACCGCGTGCGCACCCCGTGACCTGCGACGCGTCGACATAAACACGACGACCGACCCGACGCGCAGCTCTTCCTCGCCCCACCCACAAGCTCCTCCATCCTGCCACCGCTATGTTTCTTCCCGAGGATCTTCTCTTCAAGCAAGGCGCGCTTGCGCACGTCTGGCTTGCCTCCAATCAGCAGAAGAAGCTCACCAAAGCTCAAGTGCTGCAGCACAAGATCCCTGAGAGTTGCGAGGTCATCATTCGACCAGAGGTAGCTGCTGGTGGCCCACTTGCGTTGCGTTTGAACGCGCAGCTACTTCTTGGTGAAGTGCGCATCTACCACAAGAAAGCCCATTACCTGCAGGATGACTGCAATGAAGCTTTGTGGAAGATCAAGATGGTAAGCTTGATTCCAACTACCCAGCATTGCCACAACTAACACGTCTACAGGCCTTCCGTCCTGGAAACATTGATCTTCCTGCGCAGACTCACGTTGCTAACCCCACCAACTTGATTCTACCAGATCAAATTACCGATCTGGACCTGCTGGCTCCTATGCCAGATCCCTCTTTTCTTCTCTCACAGCCGCTTAGTGGCAGTCTCGATCTTGGAAACACCACTGTACCGGATTGGGATAACAGCCAGTTCCTCTCTGGCAGCATTGAGCATCCACGTATGGAACCAATGGAGCTTCCCGACGATGACCTGAATCTGGATATCGGAGAAGATGACGACTTGGAGCCCTCGGCGCCGTTTGACGAAGGCACAAGTATCGAGATAGGCCGTAACGCACCCCTTGAGCGCCGTCAATCCGAAGAATTCACTGGGCTAGACAAGGGCCTTACTCTAGACGACGATGACCTTGGTATAGATATTGGTGAAGATGGTCCTACAGAGCTTGGCCCTGGCCCTGGCCCAGAGCTGAATCTCGGTAATGATACGGATATCACCATGGGCGGAATGAACGAAACAGATCTCCCAGCAGGTTCGATAGCAGGCGATCTGCCTATGCGCCAGCGTGAGGAATCACCACTTTCTGAGCTAGGAGAGGAAGAGGCCACTCGCCTTGAACAGGAAATCGCCGAGCAAACCGCCACCTTTGAGCCAGAGCAGGAGGAAGAGGAGGAGTCCATTCATCAAGCCAGGGCTAAGCGCAGGAGGGTCATTGGAGCCGACGCCGAGACGATGATTTCTAGCCAGCAACTAAAGGAGCAACAGAACAACCGTGAAAAGATTCTCAAGCCTGCGTCTTTCCTTCCGCGCGATCCCCTCCTTATGGCTTTGCTCAACATGCAGAAGTCTGGAGGCTTTGTATCAAGCATTCTTGGTGATGGACGAAGTCAAGGTTGGGCTCCCGAACTGCGCGGTATCCTTTCTTTGGAAGTAATCTCCCGACCAAGCCAGAAACGCAAGCGAGATGGCGTCAATATGGGAGCAGACACCGAGGACGACGAAGCAACAGCAGCTGAAAGAGAGAAGACGCCACAACTACAGCTAGAATTTGAGCAAGACGAGCCAACTCTAGGGAGTGGTGATATTGGTATTGGCGGTGACAACACCATGCTAGGAGGTTCCGAGGACATTATCCAACTCCCAGATGAACCAGATTTCCAGCAGATTGGTGAAGAGGAAGAAGATATCTTTTCCCCAGTCCCAGACAACTTTGACGACACAACAGCTCCTCTTATTCATCCCGCCGAAGGTGGACCCGTATCACTAGGCACAAAACACGCTGTTCACTTCTTACGAGAGCAATTTGGGCCCGAAGCTGAAGAGAGCGAATCAGTTCGACAAAAGAGCAGCATTATCTTCCAAGATATTTTCCCAGAAACCAGGACATCACGGACCGACGCTACCAAGATGTTCTTTGAAATGCTCGTCCTGGCAACCAAGGACGCCATCAAGGTCGAACAACCAGCCAACAACCTCGGCGCTCCGCTACGTATTCGTGCCAAGCGTGGCCTTTGGGGTGAATGGGCTGAGACAGGTGCAAGTGGCGAACTGGCTTCTCAAACCCAAGTTGCGCCTGCGGGAGACTCTGATGCCCCTTCTGAGGCCATTTTCCAAGGGCCGTCTGAAGTTTTTGTCTCCGCGTAGGAGGAATGAACAAAAGAGATCAACTTTCTTGGGAAGACTAGGGGTAAATGAGGGCTTTGTTCTCATCTGGCAGGCGTTGGCTGAGTACCCTTTCTTTTCGTATGACTTTCCCTTCTGCTGCTTGCAATGTTGAACTACAGCTTTTCTTGGTGGGATGGGTGCATTGGCGTTGATGCTTGGGAGGGGGCCTATTGTGTCAGGGAAAACTTGGCTTTATCTTTTTACATGATGCCTGGTAAAATATTTGTATTGGACTTGAAAAACGCAATGTACTTCGTGTTACTTCAACATTGGATACTTGAGTTTTCTTGAATGACATGCTACTCGTATACTAAGTAAAACATTTAGTGCTTGTATATAACTGTTGTGATTTTGCTAAGTATAGATTGTCATGAGGTCCAGGCTCACAGTCGGGTGACCAAGTCTCGGATTGCCGGATTGGAATTAATGCGTTCCCGCGGAACCTGCCTTGCACCCAGTCCATTTCATACCCGCGGCAACTTTTCTTCTCCCGTCCTCTCCCCATTGGCAGCAAACACGCTTTCTTGTTTTTGAATTATACCCACAAGTACCCGTAAAACTACCATATTTGGACGGCTATTGCGATGAGCACTGCCGATACGGGCGGCAACGGCACTAAGACGGGCCGTCCACGCAAAAGGGCAGCTGAGGCCTGTACCTTCTGCCGTCGGAGAAAGGTTTGTTTGTACGCGCTTAATGGAACGTGGAGCTCGATACTGAAGTCCACAGATTAAGTGCAGTGCTGAGAAACCTGTGTGCGCGAGTTGCAAAACGCATGGGGTAACTTGTCATTATGAGCCCATAGACGATGCCCATCAAGCATCGAGTCGTCCACGTAAGACGCCACGACGGGAAAGAGCTTCAGAGTCGGCTGCGCCTGTAGATGCACATAGTCCTACTACACAATCTTCTGCTCAAGCTGGTTCCTCGACACCACAGAGCGTATCGCGCATTGTTATCACTGCGAATGGTTCTTCCAGCTATCATGGGCGGACAAGCACCTTGTTCGATGAAGGTTCCCATGAAAAGCCCGCTTCTGAGGCGCATCCGGAGATGCCTGATGAATGGGTTGAAAGAGGACTTGTTGCCGAAGCTGCGCGCCAGCGGCAACTTGAGACTGTGAACTTCCGCCAGGGGAAACTCGACTTTGACGGTGTTGAGCCTGAGCTAGGGATGCACCTGCTATCCTTACACTGGAACCGACAACATCACTCGTTTCTTGCAACCTACCGTCCAGCATTTATGCGTGACATGGCTTGTGGCGGGCCCTACTTCTCCAAACTCCTTCTGAATGCTATCTACTTTGGTGCAGCCAAGTTCAGCCCACGCCACGAAGTTCGCCGAGTAGCAGATGACGTACGCACTGCTGGCTGGCAGTTTCGTGAAAGAGTGCGTGAGCTTTTAGGCGGCTCTTTGGACAGAAGCGAAATCACGACGATCCAAGCCATGCTAGTCATGACTAACTCACTCTTCGCCCTAGGGGACGAACGCAGCGCTGCATGGATTTATGCAGGCCTGGCATTTCGCATGATAGTTGATCTTGGTATCCACGTGGATACCCCACACCTTGCTGGCAGTCGCAGATTGTCTGATGAAGACTATGAAATCCGGAGACGTGTCTTCTGGGCTGCATTCGGTAAACATCATCGTTGCACGAAGATTGATATCGCTAATCAGAAGTACAGTCATCGACAAAATCCAGAGCTTGTATCAGGGTCGACCCGTCAGCATCAAGGAGTCAGACACTCTTGTCCCGATCAAGTTCCAAGATACGTATGAAGAACTCGAACATTGGACACCCTTCGCATACTCTACGCAGTCAGATGCGACTTACCTGGGCTCCCCGGCATATAGTGTCTCCACATTTCGGCATCTTTGCCAGCTCTCAGTCATTCTGAGTGACATCCTCAGCACAATATATACCGAAAGGAGCTCTGACTCGAGCCCTGCAGAGCTTTCGTCTAGGCTAGAAAGTATCCATTCAAAGCTAACGACATGGCGACAAAACTTACCCGAGCATCTTGCTGTGGACGCACAAAAGGTTTCTGTGACACCACCGCCACACGTACTCAGCTTACAGTAAGTATTCAAAATCCTGAAAAGCCATTTCAGTGTACTCAGGAAGTTCCAGTGCCCTTTACAACGTTCTCACGATCCTTCTGCATCGCCCATTCGTTGCCGACGGACATCTCTACAACACTTCACGTGCAATTTCTGTAAATTCTTTCATGGCTTGTGCAACATCGGCAGATGATATTGTAAAGCTCCTGCGAGTATACCACAAAGCTTTCAGTGTGCGAAGAGCTCCATACCTGATTTCGTATGCTACTTACGTTGCTGCGACCATTCACGCTCGCATTGCCGCTAGACGTGGACCCAGGTCTCCTGCTCATAGGAACCTCGAGACCTGCCTGGCAGTGTTCCGTGAGAATCAAGAAACAAATTGGGCCGTGCGACGTGCCAATGCGATTGTACAGAATTTGATGAAGAGAATGGGAGTTGCTACATTGAACCCGAACGATGCTCTAATTGACAGGGATACTGACAACAGGGGTCAGAGCAGTACCCCAGATACAACAGCTGGTAGTTCCGTAGGCCGCGAGCCCAGCCTGAAAAGCATCGATATCGATGGTATTATCCAAAGCTTTGTTAGAGAGCGAGAACAAGAAAACGCTCTGCCGGTGCAAACGAATGCAACTGGCAATGCTAACCCTCCACATGCAAATTTATCTGTACAATCACAATGGTCAAATTCTATGACTGGAATACCAGCAGCGACGTCCTACAATGGACAACATGACGGCGGCAATATTGTGTACGATAATAACGGCAGCTGGATGTTTCAAGGCCAGCAGCCGTTATTCAGCGAAAACACCTTTACCGTGGACGATCTCCTCTATGGCTTTAACAGCTCGGAATTGGACCGATTTCCGAACCTGGATTGGGATATGTAAGTAGGATGTCAGTTGGCCGGATTTCTAGCAAAGGCTTGCTGCGTTCCTGTGAACTACTATGTTTCGAGGCCGCGGCAAAACCTCGGCCTTTTCTTCCCGCGGCTTCATCTCACATGAAAACCTCCCGCGGGAGTCGGTGCAGGGATGAGAAGTATCATACCCATCAATAGTCATCAAAATCTTCAAGGTGGATTTCCATAGTTATATATGGGATGTACCCTCTTTTAAGACTATTGGATATACAATTCTCTGATTTTATACCGACGGAGACATTTATTTACGTCTTGGCGTACAGTTAGTGTAGATGTTTCGGTCACTCTCTACATTATCAGTTACTCAAAAAGCAAGACTCTCAACTGTATCTCACATTCTACCCATACGCTTGCCAGATCTTCCAATGGCGTACGAAAGAGCTCCGAAAAGGGTCCGGCGCAGCTTACCCGCTGTTCTAATGCGTGCGGGTACCTCCAAGGGTCTATTCATCCACCGCCATGACTTGCCAGCTTCAGAGAAGGACTGGGTAAAGCCTCTACTTGCAGCTATGGGCTCGCAAGGTTCAGATGCTCGGCAGATTGATGGTGTAGGCGGGGCAACATCGACGACATCAAAGGTTGCTGTTGTATCACCATCAACAAGAGTGGGCGTTGATGTAGATTATACGTTTGTACAGGTCGCTGTGGGACAAGAAGCGGTAGACTTTAGCGGCAACTGTGGAAACATGTGCTCAGGCGTTGGACCATTTGCTCTTCAAGAAGGTTTGGTTCGTGCTAGTCCCGGGGAGCGAACTGTAAGTTAATCGTTTCGGAATCAAGGTTCAATGCTGATTCGCAATATAGCTTGATGTCCGGATATTTAACACAAACACATCGCGGATCATTGTTGACACTATTCAAGTCGATGAAGACGGATCCTATGAGGAGTCTGGTGACTACGCAATTCCGGGGGTCAAGGGAACTGGTAGCGAAGTAAAGGTTGCTTTTGTCGAGCCTGCGGGTAGTATGACTGGAAGCCTATTCCCCACTGGCAATCGCTGCGATACCATCGATGTCAAGGGGAATGATGGCCACCAGTTTTCGGTCAAGGCAACTTTGATCGATGCCGCCAATCCCTTTATTCTCGTGGACGAAAGGACACTACCGCCAAATCTCAAGACTGGGAGCAAAGATTCAGCAAGCTATCTCGAGCAAATGGAGTCTATTCGGCGTGTTGGTGCTGTGATGATGGGCCTTGCTTCAAACGTAGCTGCAGCGGCAAAGGTTCGAGGTACACCAAAGTTGGCCATCCTATCGTCTCCTCAATCAAGTGGTCCATCCGAAATTCCAGACGTTCATGTCCAGGCATTCAGCATGGGAAAGCCTCATCCGAGTCTGCAGCTTACAGGTGCGGCATGCCTAGCATCAGCGGTATGCATCCAAGGAACAGTTGCACATGCCCTCGCAGGGGATGCTAGAATACAGTCTTCGTGGCAATCAACGCCCGAGCGTACACCAAGCCCATGCTCAGATTCGGACGAGAGCCCATCCGGTCTACTGCCCAAACAACAGACTGTGACTCTTGCTCACCCGAGTGGACAAATCAGTGTCGATGTTTTGTGTACAAGCTCAGAATCATTCGCATATGTTGATAGGTGTGTCGTTTCTCGGACAGCGCGGCGTATATTCGAAGGCAAGGTGTACTACTATACGGATGAGGTTTGAAGGGATTGCTGGGAAGAAGCATTGAACACGTCTAGAACGTAATATATAATTATTTTTAAGAATTAAAACCAGCACTTCAAATGTATATATAACAAACGATATGAGAACCAAAGCTAAGGTTGGAATTGGTCTTTGGCTCAAGTTTGTGACATCACGCGCCAGGATCGGAACTGATGCCCCACTGCGTTCCGAGAAATTTTGGCTTCGCTCTCCAGTCATCACCTTTATGCTCACGCGCACTCCCCGCATACCAAATGTTAAGCTTAATAAACTCTTCTCATATTTCACTCCATTGCATCGTTTGGCGCAAGTCGCTTTACGATTGCCCCATTGTAACGCATATAGCGCGCTGAGAAAGGCCATCGCATTCTCCAAGCCAAAGATATTTAAATTTGCCAGGCCCAATACTGCCAACGCCCCGCGAACGCACAAGCAGTTCATCACAACCATGTCTGAGACCAAGATCCAGGCGGTAGATCCCCAAAAGCTAGGGAAGATTACATTCAAAAAGACGGAAGACTTAATCGACGACTGGCATATTGAATATGACGAGTCAGCGAGTGCTGATGATCATTTCGGTAATCTCAAAGCAGCGGCTCGCGATCTGGTGGAGACGGATGTACCCGTCGCATTTCCCACCGAGACAGTATATGGCCTGGGAGCAGATGCGACAAGAAGCGCGGCTGTAAAAGAAATCTTTGCTCGCAAGGGCCGACCGGCTGATAATCCACTGATTGTTCACGTACACTCTTTGCCACAACTTCGCGCACTGTTGTCAGGGAAGCTGGAAGTCACAGGCGATGGGAAGATCAATGGGAAGGACCCTATACCAGAGATCTACAGACCATTGATTGAGCGGTTCTGGCCTGGTCCACTCACCCTCATCCTTCCGACTCCAGAGACTTCAATCCTCGCGCCAGAGGTCACGGCAGGTCTTTCGACATTTGGTGCACGAATGCCACGCTCTATCATTGCCTTGTCTCTCTTGCGACTATGTGGGCGCCCTCTTGCTGCGCCCTCTGCGAACGCATCGACCCGTCCGTCCCCCACAGCTGCCGAGCACGTTTACGATGACCTGAACGGCAAGATAACACGGATAGTTGACGGTGGGCCATGCGAAGTGGGTGTCGAAAGTACAGTCGTGGATGGCTTGTCCAGTCCACCGGCGATATTAAGACCTGGAGGTGTAACAGTAGAACAACTGCGACAGTGTCCCGGGTGGGAGAATGTGGTGGTAGGATACAAGGACAAGCAGGCAGAAGACTCGAGTAAACCACGTGCCCCAGGAATGAAGTACAGACATTACAGCCCCAAAGCGTCTGTTCTTCTTTTTGAAGCAGGCGCAGAGCAGCCTACGCCTGAAGAACTGAAAAGCAAGAGTCGGATTGGCATTGTCAGGACAAAGTATTGGAATCTCGTACTGGGCCTGAATGCGGAGAGAGTGCAGCTGGCAAATCCAAACGGATGGAATTGCTCGGAACCGGAAACCAAAGCTCCTGTAAGCACCGATGTGTCTTCGCCACGCCAGTCCAATCTCCTACGCTCCGTCATCCAGCATCAAATTCCACAATCCAACCACTATATTGTGTCGCCCGAGACCATACACGTCTGGGACATCAATCTAGGCGCGAACATGGAGGATATTGCACGAGGTCTCTTTTCTGCACTGCGAGATCTGGACAAGAAGGGTGTGGAGATTATTTATGTTGAAGGTATTGATGATAAGTCAGGCGATGACATAGCTGCTGCGGTGATGAATCGGTTGAGGAAGGCAGCGGAGATACGGGTTTGAATGGGTAGTGTTTACGAGTGTAGGGATTGTGAAGAGAAATTGGTTGCGTGGTAGTAATGGGGTGTCTGGCGTTCGCGGGCTATGAAGTGTGATGTGGTTCTTGTGTCTATATAAACGGGTGATATATGATAGAGTTTTTGCAACATCGAAGTCACGCATCTACCCTCTCTCTACTTACTGAACGCAAACGTTTTCTCGAGGAAGAACTCATTTATCGTGTATCCCTACCTTACCACCCTCCTCCTTCTCGCCCTACTAGCCATTACGACCCTATCAACCGGTACACCCCTTCATACTACTATCTTAAATCCGCCTCCTGCTTACCCCACCTCGATCTACCTGCACACCCCAGCCCGCACAAAGAAGAAAAGCAGACAACTGTCTAGGCTGCGACGTGGAGGGAAAAGTGACGTGCCTGGCCAAGAGCCGGTATTCGTGGTGCAAACACGGATGTGTGATGGTGCAGGATCTAGGATGCGATTGGGTGTGAGGGGGAAGAGAGGAGGATACGGAAGGAGGGGAAGAGTTGTGTTCGATGAGGGTGCCGGGGTATGCTTGGTGGGATTGTACTTGGAGACATTGGAAGAGAAGTAGACAGTGTTGCCAGGAGTTGCGGAAGGAAGGAAAGGAAAGGAAGAAAGCTATGTTCGATCAAAGATCGGAGTATCCCAGCGCAACTGTAAAGGCACCGATAAACACCAAAACAGTGTTCTTGTGAGATACGTGTATAGGGTTACGAGTTACCACTCCCGCGGTTACCTACTAGACACTACTATTTTTGTCTTGCTACTGTATTTGTTGGAGAATGCAAATATTAGGAGCCAGAAGAAAGTAAGCACGGCTATTTGAGAATTTGGCATCAAACTCTCTTTTCACCCCCTTTATACACACACACACCAGTCTCGACGCTCTTCTACTACACTAGTAATTACTGACTGTCGAGTCAAGCGATGAGCAAAGAGCCGGGCTACCTAGAAGGCCTCCTAAGCAGCGCGATTGCCAAGGGAACCCAAGCACGGTGTTGGACGGATTGAGACTTTGGGGGGTTATTAACTTGAAGGAGAAACAAGCTTTTGGTAGCGAACAAGGCGATGTGACGCTATTGCCAAAGTTTAAGGGCGAGAAAGATAGGGTGGACATGTTTGCGACACTTGGGCGCCGTCGTTGTTTCGAGAGAGGGTAGAGATGACAAAGTTACATCGACGACACGCGGCGAAGGCGTTGGACGGGCAGCGCAGGCAGCGCAGGCAAAAAGACTTCCGCGAACGGCGTGGGATCGTCTTGGGTTCGGCTTTGTCTAGAACGCCAGAGCAAAGGCTGCAAAAGTGGAGCCAATTACGTGGCTCGGCGCTCGCCGGGGCTGGGGGTGCTATCACTAACGTTGCCCTTGGCCTCTTAGCCGCTCTTTCATCTGCTTGGTGAATATGTGCAAGGAAATGAAAGAGAAGGCCTCATCAGGCCGTCAGTTGATATTAATCGAGATGCAATAATACAGACGCCCGCCACTTGGGGGCGTGCAGCGACAGCGCAGGCTGTTGGGGCGCTTATGCAGGAACTTGCAGCTTATCGATAGCACGACAATCGTGACGCCTCCTACTGGACCGTTGCCGGCTGCTCCGGCGAATAAGCCGTTCTCCAGACGGGAAGAAGGAAAAAAAATCCTAAAACAGGGGGGAAAGTTCTCGAGCGAAAAACTGGGATGCAAGAACGAGGACAAAGATTTCGAACGGCGAGGGTCGAAGGCACGATGACGTCGGCGCAGACTTGGGCGGGGAATAATGGAGTGTCGATATGGGCAGGGCAGAGTGGGTGGCCAGGGTGTCGGCGCTGGCTGGTAGGAACAAGCAACAAGAGCAAATGTCGTGCGTCTCATTTGATTCCATCCCATCTCGTCTCTTCTTGCCTGTTTTCTCAAGCGATGCAAACTCGACGACGCAACATACCATCGGCACGACAAAGGGACTGGCCAGCCGTCTGCAGTGTTACATGCCCAGCCTATCTTTACTAGTCCTACCAACTAACCTGACTCGCTCCTTCCACACGCCTCATCACCAACACACTTGCACTGCGCCTCTCTGCCGCACTGTCCAGCCACCACCCGACCTGCTCTCCTCACACCCGGCCCCAGATTCACTCTCCAGCAGCCCGACGCGACTCGTCATCTCGGATTCAAGATGGTCAAACACCCAGAGCCCCGTCAACACGTCCGGAGATGAAAGCCAGTGTCTAGAATAGTCGATCACTCCACGCCGCCGCTGAGCAGCCCCGCCCCTAACAGCTCGCCGGGGCCAGGAGGCTGAAGGATTCACACATACAACCCTGCCCTTGGAGTGGAGCAAACACACGCCCGCTTGACGACATGCCTTAACGCACATGCAACCAGTCAGACTCTCACACAGTCAGCCCACCGCATCCAGTGTCTTTGTGTGCCCTGAGACGATGGATTGTAGACTCACAGTCCCCCCTGCGCAATGCAGACAAGACATGCCGCTTCCAGAAACCCTGTATACGAAAACACCATCTTCTTTCGGCCCCCTGTTTGGCCATGGGGAGCGGGTGTACCTGAGAGTGGCGGCTACGTGAAACACGCTAGCTCTGCTTGCTAGCTTACGAACGTAAGCCACCATCTTAGCCGTTCACGCTGTTCCCGTGCTGTGACTGGCTGAAGCAGCCTATTTCCACCTACCCCCTGGCACATTTGCTTGACCAAAAAAAGTCTGATGCTTCCGAATTCGCGCAGACTAGGCGGGGGGCATACCTACGCGACCATCGAGCGTCCGTATTTGGCCCCCTGCTTGAATATAAGGTGAAAATCACCCGCATCCCCCATCCTTTTCCCCTCCTTCACCCTCACTCCTTCGCTCGCACAAACTCGGTTGTTGCCTGCCATTCCTTTTGAGCAATATTTTGCTCTGTACATTCTCTTGACCCCCCTTGACAGTCACGTTCCTTGCTCGACGTCAACAACCCCCCTTGTTTGCGCTCAGGTTAGCTGCATCTGCTTTCAACTGCTCAAACGATACACTCAAAGTAGCACGTGCAAACGCCTGAAATAACAAAGCACCTTTTTGTTCTCAACCACAAAACGACAACTACCAAACATGTCTTCCTCGATCAAGATTACCGGCCTTTTGGCTCTGGCTGGCTCTGTAGCCGCTGTCCCTCACTTCCAGCACGAGAAGTTCCACCACCGCGCTGCCTACCCTGCTGGTGGATGGGGTGCCTCCAACAACACTGCTCCCGCTGGTACTGGCAGTGCAATCTACGGTGAGCCAACCACCACTCTGGCTACGACTTCGACCTCCACCCAGACCTCGTACACGACCGTCTACGTCAAGCCCTCCCCTTACCCTGGACTTCACGAGGCCAACGTCGCCGATGTCTCTACCACTGCCAGCTGCGGTGGCACCGTCACCGTAACTGCCAAGGAGAAGGTCACTGTCACTGTCACCCCCGGAGGCGGTGCTGCTGCTTCCCCTTCCAAGCCTGCTGAGTACGCTGCTCCATCCAAGCCCGCCGAGTCTCCAGCTGCTTCAAAGCCCGCTGAGTACCCAGCCGAAACTCCTGAGGCTCCTGCTCCATCCAAGCCTGCCGAGTCTCCAGCTGCTTCAAAGCCCGCTGAGTACCCAACCGAAACTCCTGAGGCCCCTGCCCCATCCAAGCCCGCTGAGACTCCTGTCTACAGCGCTTCGGCCACTCCATCTACCAGCAGCCCAGCTGGTGGTGCTTTCCCCACTGGCGCACCCGGCCTTGGAAATATGTACTCTGGCACCAAGCGTGGTCTTGCCTACAATAATGCCGAGCTCTGCTCTACGCTCGGCAGCAGCTACGGCTTTGCCTACAACTGGGCACAGACCGAAGACAAAGATGTCGGTACCATGTTCATCCCCATGATGCACAAGCCCAGCGACTCAACTGCTGAGGCATGGCTCGCAAACGTCGACAAGGCCGTCAAGAAGGGCTCCAAGGCCGTCATGGGTTTCAACGAGTGTGACATTGCTTCTCAGTGCAACCTCAGCCCCGAGGCCGCCTGCTCCTCATGGAAGGAATACATGAACCCAGTCAAGGAGGCCCACCCCGACGTCACCATCATCGGACCCTCTGTCAGCAACGGCCAGGCCCCTCTTGGACTCGACTGGCTCTCGCGCTTCCACACCGCCTGCCCCGATGCCAAGGTCGACGCTACCAACATCCACTTCTACGACGTCTACGACGACAAGACCATTGACCGCTTTACTGCTCACGTCAAGAAGGCCGCCGAGACCTACGGCCAAAAGGTCTGGATTACCGAGTTGGGTCTCAACTCCGGTTCCGCCACCCAGGAGCAAGCCGCTAGCTTCCTCAAGGACTGCATGGCCTACCTCGATACCTCGGACGATGTCCAGGGCTACTCGTGGTTCATGGTTGGCACCGGTGAGAACCAGCTTAACCTTGCTGATGGTCTTTCTCCCATTGGAAAGGTATATGCTGGTTCTTCTTAAGAGATGGGGTTCTCTTTTGTAGATTAACCTTTTTCTTTTCTTCTTATACTATTACTTTTTTTTTTATTTTTACTTCCAAGAGATGGGATGAGGTTTCGGGTGACGGATAAGTACTAAAAAGGCGTTTGTACATATATTATGGCGTCGCCTTATACATACATTATCTTTTACATATCACGCTTCTTCTTTCCTTCATCGGTGCAAATATATATATGTATATATATTTGTTTGCCCGTGTATATCAAAGATAAGCGTGAATGTAGAGCTACACCTCGTTTTTTTTAGCAGATGAATCAATTGGGGAAACGACGGGAAGAGAAAGTTTCCTTCTGGGTTTGGATTGCGGGGGCAGAGGTAGAAAGAAGGTTCTCATGTCAGAACCGAGATGGTGGTACCCAGATTGCACTGTATTTTTATTTATCGCATGATGCAAGAAATCGAGTGCTTGTGTAACTTTCAAGTATTTGAGTAATTTATATTTCGTGTTCCTGCTAAAACACAACAAACATACATCTGTATTCTCCCTAACAATCAATAAATTTTTTTTAAAAAAAAGAAAACATATTTATTGCAAGCCCAAACTCACAGGGCTTACTTATCAGGCATGTATAAAGGAGAGCAGAAAAAAAACCCCGGCCATACCAGTGCCACAAAACCAGACCTGGCCCACTGTTATTGTCGGTTGCACCTCTGCCCGATATATCCGTCTTTGAACGCATATTTTCCCTGTGTTGGAAAAAAAAGTAGTAATGGTATATATAATACAAAAACATGCCAAGCCCGTTCATACGCCCGCGATGCAACGGCGCTCGCTCTCCCCTCCCTCATTTCACCTCCTCCTTATGCCCTATATCCCGCTCTCATCCCAAAACAAATGACTTATGTCGGCGGTTGCTGCTGCTGAGCCTGATGCTGTGCAAGCTGCAAACCCTGCTGCATAACCCCAGGTCCCCAATTCTGATGCAAGCCCGCACTATTCGGTGGTTGTTGTGGTTGTTGCTGTTGTTGAAATTGCTGTGGACCGGGATTCGAAGCGACGCGTTGTGGGCCCGGCGATTGTTTCATCTGGGCTGACTGGCCTTTCCAACCGGGGAACAGTTCTTGTAGCTTGGTGTAGAGCTTGGCGAGGTCTGGGTGCGAGGGGGGAACCGACATGATGGCGGGTCCCGGTTGCATTTGTTGGCCTGGTTTGGGCACTTTTTCAGCGTTTTGGGCGAGGTAGGCCAGGTTGGCTTGTAAACGCCGCATGTAGCTGTATGGGTGGGTTTGGTTAGCTTGGGTTTGCGGCTAGACGGGACTATGGCGACGCGAAGAATGAATAATGACAACAACGGGGGGAAAGTACATACTCTACGTACTCCTTAGACGGCTGCGATTTCTCGACCTCAGGCTTGCCCTCAGGCGTGGGCCCTACATGACCCGCCTTGCCCTGTGCCTGCAGATCGCACACCTCCTTGATAAGGATGCTGTTGATCTCGAGGAGCGTCGCGACGCGGTCCTGACTACGCGCCGGGTTGCTGGGCGACATGGGCGACGGGGGCACTGCTTTGACGGGCGTCTGTAGCTGAGGCGGCTCCGACTTGATGGGCAGTTGGAGATTCATGGGCGTCTGGTGGCCGTTTGTCGGCAGGCTGCCAGGCGAGGGTTGGGGCTGGGGGGTCGTAAAGGGCGGCTGTCCAGTGACGCTCGCGGGTGAGGCAGTCTGGCGGTTCTGCGCAAACTGTTGCTGATGAGCAGGCGAGGGCATGGGCTGCGCAAAAGGCGCGCTCGAGTATGGGCTAGGCGACGACAGCGGGTGTTGTTGCTGCTGTGGTTGCTGTTGCTGTGGTTGCGGTTGGAGGGCAGCTGTGGCATGGTGTCAGACCAAAAGCGAAAAGGCAGATCGCGCACAATCAGTCAATCCACACTGGCTTACCTCGCTGCTGGAGATACGGGGCTCCAGACGGCATGACACTATTTCCCATGGCGCCACCCATGCCGACGAACGGGGCGTGCTGGGCATACTGGCCTGGAGCGTTTGGTTGCTGCTGGAGGCGCGCCTGTGGATCAAACTGGGCGTGTTGCGGGGAGTTGGCAAACTGGCCGCCGTATGCATTAGGGTTATTGAAATCCATCGCCGGCACTCATTGGTCACGTTGCACAGCTCGGATTAGATTGATCGGTGGGTTGATGGGAAGAAAGTGCGGTTCGTGATAAGGTTAGGATTCGGCTCTACAAGCCTTTCGAAGCCAGCTCTTGGGCCAGCCAAGCGGGTCAGGCCCGACATCAAAGCGTTGCCTCGAGCCGCCTCCCTCGAGGCGCGCGCGCAAAGGAACAGCACCTGCAAAAGCACTCGAGAAGGAGAACACAAAGAACGCTTCCCTCTCCCCCTCCGGTCCCAGTATGCGACCGTCAGGATCAGCAATGCAAACACGCCATGACACAGCGCCACGAGCATCCTCAGACTCTGACATCCCTGTCCACAAGGCCCACAAAAACGCTTGACATGTCGTCCGAAATGCGACGAGACGCGTCCAGAACCGTCACCAGGTATGGCCGGCTGCAGTTAGCACCGGGTCCTATCCGTTATTAGATCTGTCCATATTAACTCCTGCCTGTCATCCATGTGCCTGTTCCCTGGGACCAGGAACGGGACACGGCTCCGACATGGAGAGCCCATTCAGCCAGATCCGCGCTGACCCTGACCGAGTAACCGTTGCATCACTTGTATCACATACTCGTGCTTCTTGGTGACAGACTTCATCTTACATTTACTCAACATGAGTCCAGCACCAGTGTTATGGTCCCTGGCGAACCCTGGCGCATCACGCGTCCTGTAGACAAGAGAGTGTTTGATAAACCTGGAGCCGGCCTTCCTCACACTTCATACAGTGCCTATCATACACCCATGTGGCTGCTGAACTTTGGTATGTGACGCTTTCGGACCGAAGATATGGATATACATAGTATCGCTGGAAACAGCCAAGCACCGTCCAAGTCATCATTCGCCGAAGACGTCCTCTTTGGTCGGTGTCTCTTTGCGACGCAGTGCCACAAAGTATGCCTCTTTGGATTCCTGCAGCTATCAGCGTTGAACACCAAGAGCCCAAGGTTGCATACAGCCCGTGACGACTCAGGCTTTTCCCGGTGTACTTTGGCAAAGAGTTGTTTGAGTTTCGTCTCAAAAGCCTTCTCCTCGGCTCCTTTGTAGTACTTGCAGAGAAAGTGGCCGTCGGTCTTTAATGTGTCAAAGACAAACATCAGAGCTGCTATGCACAGATCCTGCCCCAGTCAATAGTCTATTTGCAGCTCAAAGAAGCACTACTGACCATGCTGCCCGTGTGATCTCTGAAAGCATTGCCGCTCGTGTTCATCATCCTAATATAAGGGTCACTAAGGCTCTTCTTGTAGAAGCCGGTAGTTTGGTCCCAGGGTTCTGACATATCACTAAGTACCACGTCTACTGTTCTTCCCCGCTGTGTGTCGCGCTCTTGGAGCGACAGATTGCTCGAGATTGGTTTGTCGCCATCCCCGTCCTCGACTGGCCGTCCAATCGCTTCAGGGTCTGCACCATCCAAATGTGCCTGACGTTCGATCTCAATATATCCCCGCTGCATTTCGTCTAGCTCTTCCTCAGTGAGTCCTTCATTCGTGCTTGAAGAAACCTGTCTCCTGGGCCGACCCAGATCTATATCTCGAACATATGCTCGCACCTGATCTTGAATAATGGGTGATAGGAAATCACCTTGGATAGTGGAAACCCCTCGAGGAGGTTGGGTGGGTATGAGATCGATGCCAATGACTCGCCCGTCTGGAGATGTGCGATTCACGGCAACCTGATCAGAGTGAGATGAGGCCGCAAAAAAGAAATTCCATCGACAAACCTGAGACCACGACCCTGGTGCATATCCCTGGTGGCGTTAACTTTCAATCACCCAATGCAAAGGGCAGACCTACTAAGTCAACAACTGTTTGCCCAGGTCTAAATAGCTTGTGTTTGTCGTTGAGCTGTGATATATTAGTCACTGCCTAGTCTTTACCATGATGCGTTCCCACCTCAAGCAGCTTGAAGGCAGCACGGCTCTTCAAGCCTTGAACCCGTGCTTCCTTGGCAAAAAAGTCCCTGCCCTGTCGCGACTTCCATCTGGTCGAGGACGAGGACGAATGACGTATCAATTGTGCAAAAATATGTGTACAAGAGCTACACGTCGGACACGCTGAAGCAAAACACACGGTAGCTTCTGGATAAACACGAGAACCCGATAGTAAGCTATCAGTGATTTGCCGAAAGAGGCGACGCGATAACATTGTAAAGACGCAGAAGGAGAATTTCACAGCTCGCTCTTTGCGGGCAAAATAATCTCATGACTACTTATCGATAACGGGTAGTACGTATGGTACCTCGACCATCTCAACATCACGCAGCACACCAGCTCCAGATCGATTCGCATTTATCAGGAGACGCTTAGTAGAGGCCGTACGATTGAACACAACCACAAAATCTGTCCAGAAGGCATCTTGGTCCCCGTAAGCACAGCCGGGATTCGTGGCTACGCCGTTCGTATCCAACCACCCGAGATATTATCGCATCCTCCAGATCGACCTCGGGATATTCAAACCATGACGAATCTCTTCCACGGCCGATGTGTGTACTACCCCGCTATCTCCTGTGTTCTCCACAACAGACTTTCCCAGCTTGGTCTTGGGTCGTGTGGCCCTTGGAGCAAAAGCCTTGATATATCGTCATAGTAGTCATACCGGAGTACTAGTGGGAGCGTTCCGGGTACAGGGTAAACCACCATTACTACTGTTCAGCAGTACAAGAATCAACGGCGGCTCACATCGCCGGAAAGGCACAGCAAAAAGACACAAGACAGGACGCGTGCAAACAACCATATGTGTCTTCGATGGCGGCTGACTGAAAGGGATGATGTGGTGCCCAGCTGACCGTAACGCCCTAGTAAGGGGTGGTGAGGCGCAAGGCCGGATTCTTCTAGAATGCCCTTGTGCCCTCCCCTGGCTAGCCCACGATGGGAGCATGTGTGTAGTTTCCAGGTCCCAAGGCTGTGCGACATGATGCAATTTGGTGACATCGGAGTCCGATTGACTTGGTGGGAGGCATGCGCTGCACCTGTAGCTCGTTGGCAGCGGGACACGGCAAATATGCTGCGACCGGAAAAGGACAACAGATGTCAGTAGGAGCTAAGTATGACATCGCGAAGTACCGGACGGGGCTGTCAGCGAGTACCGTGGTCGTTTATAAAGGCGTTGCGGACAACATTCGTTGGCTCGCGGCGCGCTAGACTAAAATCTGCCTCGTCCTCAAATCTCCGCATCCAGCCCATTCAAACACCGCAACCTCATTTGCGCCGCAGGGCCCATGAGACACGCGCACCTAGGAGTGCAAACAGTCACCGTCTAGCTGCCTTGTATGGAAGATCGGATTCACCGCAAATTGACCGTATCCGCCCGCCTCACTGCGAGAAAACCGTCTACACCTCTGAAACAGTCACCTCCGATGACCTCGAAATCACGTCGCGCGGCCTTTTCTTTGCTTCGATAGAATCTCGCCTTTGCTCCGACAGCACCAGACTCGCTCCGCCTACCATCAGTGCGATACTCCGACCAGTCTAGACTTACACCATGTCCAAATCCACGGAAAAGCCGCAACCACAGGGGGCCGCCATCATGAGCGATGAGCCAGGAAACGGCATAAAAGTATGTAACAGCGCAGTCCGTACTCTCAACACTTTAATTGACACGTGCATGCAGCCTCTCGGTACGCCCGATATTACAAGCCTACAGCGCATTCGACAGGTCTTTGCGCAGCCGGTCCTAGCCTCATTTGTTGCAGGCGGCGTGGCTGGCGCAGTCTCCCGGACCGTCGTTTCCCCCCTCGAACGCCTCAAGATCCTGTTCCAAGTCCAGAGCGTCGGTCGCGAGGAATACAAAATGTCAGTGCCCAAGGCCCTGGCCAAGATGTGGAGGGAAGAGGGCTGGAGAGGTTTCATGGCCGGAAACGGTACAAACTGCATACGCATTGTTCCATACTCTGCTGTGCAATTCAGTGCATACAATGTCTACAAACGGGTAAGTGAATTCTTGGAATTTTTGCTATTTGCTTTATCTTCTAGCGAGTCAATTGCTTTTTGAACTGGTGGAGTGAGGGGATCAGACGCACATGGAGCGGAGACTGGATAGGGTAAGTTGGTGGAGGACTGACGTAGGTATGGTGGTGGAGGAAGAGGAGGAGAAAATTGGGAAAGTCGCACAAGGACAATGAACGCCAGCACAACGCCCCCAATTACGACAGCTAACCTGTACTAGTTCTTCGAGAGCGAGCCAGGTGCACCGCTCGATGCTTACCAACGATTACTCTGTGGAGGTCTTGCCGGTATCACCTCTGTTACCTTTACGTATCCGCTCGATATCGTCCGTACGCGGTTGTCGATTCAGTCTGCATCGTTCTCAAGCCTCAAGAAGGAGGCTGGCCAGAAACTACCGGGTATGTGGGCACTTCTCGTAAACATGTACAAGACCGAGGGCGGAATGCCGGCGCTATATCGCGGCATCATCCCTACGGTAGCTGGCGTTGCACCCTATGTCGGCCTGAACTTCATGGTCTATGAAATGGCCCGTACCCAATTCACACGCGATGGCGAGAAAGACCCCAATGCGTTCGGTAAGCTGGCAGCCGGTGCGGTTTCTGGTGCTGTCGCACAAACCATTACATATCCATTCGACGTCCTGCGACGAAGATTCCAGGTCAATACTATGAGCGGTATGGGATACCAGTACGCAGGTGTTGGCGATGCTGTCAAGCAGATCATCAAGACAGAAGGTCTCAGGGGCATGTATAAGGGCATTGTCCCTAATCTGCTCAAGGTTGCGCCCAGCATGGCGAGCAGCTGGCTCAGCTTCGAAATGACTCGAGATTTGCTCATGGGCAAATGGAACTCGGGCTTCTTGTAAGAACAAACGATTCTAAGCATCGACATGATGCAAGCGTCGCATTGCGAAGCAACCCTCGGGATAGACAGCGATACATTAACGACCAAACGAACAACCACCCACTTTCGGGAATGAAGATGAGCAGAACTGAACACAAATATTCTGGAAACCACCAAAAAAGAAACCAACAGCATTGCATTGGGACCAGCACGGCTTGAAGATTTGATTCGGGGAAACCTTTAAAACCCCCTCCCTTGATGGATATATAGCGACGGCGTTTTTTGGGCTGGAGTCGTTTACAAACTGTACCTTGTACCTACGTTTTTTTCTTCAAACTTGCTTCGAAGTCCTCCTTTATTTTCTCTATCCAAAAATGGACAGTACTTCAAGGAGAGGAGGACTATGGGTTACACATAGACGCATCTCGAGTCCTGACTGATTATGGGAACGAGATGGTATACTACCTGTACAACAAATGACAGCCTCAAGTGTGCGTTAGGAATACGCTTGCAAATAGAAGAAATCCAATATACTATGTACGGTTAGAGGTACTAGTTTCTCTGGTTTGGGATTGATTTGGTATGTGAGCAGACATGGATGTGATACTTGTACAAACCATTGTCAAGACTATTACGTCAAGCGTGCCAAGGCCGAGGGGAATATCAAGATACAAACAGCATCACTCATTTGCAGCCAAATGCCACATGCGTGCTGTTGAACAATTTAAAATAGTCTACGCTAGCAGCTGGAAATATCAGCCACCCCAAGACTATTGCCTGAAATTTACGAGAAAGAAAGATGGTGCATTATTTACAATCTCTCTTTTCCTGTTTTACAAAGCACCGTCCTTCCTCAGAGTCTCATTGCCCCATGGCTCGCTGGTTAGGCAGGTCAAGCCACCGGCGGGCTCGCACGACTGTCGTCCGCTCAATGGGCCTGGCGATGGCAGCTGTTCACCGGACTGAGCACTCGTAGCTTGGGCGGAGTGCTTCAGGGCCTTGAGGAGCTTAACAGTCGAGTCGTATGTAAGGTCCTCGTAGTAGTCGTCGTTGATCTGAACCATTGGGGCATTCGCACATGCACCGAGGCATTCCACCTCTGTAAATGTGAATAGGCCGTCTGGCGTAGTCTCGCCGTGGTGGACACCCAATACGTCTTCGCAAGCCTTCATGACGGCATCGCTGTCGCAGAGCATGCAGGGAGTCTAGAATAATACATCAATGCCATGTTCTCAATTGTCCATGTTCCCGAATTGCCCAGGAAAACCTACAGTTGTGCAGACCTGGACGTGGTACTTGCCCACGGGATCCCGGTTGTACATTGTGTAAAAAGTGGCAACTTCGTATACACGCATGGGCGGCATCTCGAGTATCCGCGCAACCTCGTTCATGACGCTGATGCTGCAGAATCCGTGCTGGCGCTGGCCGAGGTCGAGAAGCGGCATGACGGCTGCCTTCTTGTATTGCGAGGGGTACCGTGAGACGATTTCCTTGATGAGCTCCTCATTTTGCGCCGTGAATTTGAAAGGAATATTGGGATTGTTCTCGGGCGTGTCGCGGTGCTGCAAAAGACGCAATTAGCCCCTCACCGTTTTGTCTGTGAGCGCTGCAGTTGCGGGCAAAAAGTACATACGACGTTGAGCGAGCCGCCCTCACTCCACGCGGGGCGCGAGACGCTGAAGGCCCGCCATTGAGCCCTCTGAAACGGTCGCGAAGCGCGTGGGGCAATTCGGCAGGCAAAGGGTACCAGTCTTGAGGCCATGGTGGGTTGTGACTGCGGGCAGGAGGCGATGGCGTCGATTGAAGTCGTCAACGATGAAGCTCGTCGAGAGTGCCAAGCCATGCAGGGATTATTGCAATCAGCCCTCTCTGATTGGCTGCATTCAGAGTCTCCACCAAGTACCAGCCCGAACGAGCATCTGTCTCTGTCATCATCAACTTCTTTGCCAGTATCGGCTTCATATTTTCCTGATGCCCGACGTTTTTGCTCGATCGCGTGTTCCCCGGGTCTCCACGACTCTAAAGGCCGTGCTGCTCGATTCACACTGCCCTCCGCCCTTGTTGTGGCGAGCCATGCATCCCCACTACGGCTGAGCCCGCCACGTAGCAAGCTCCACCGACACTGTCGCTTCTGACCATGCTGCTCATGCTCACCACACAGTCGAATGCTTCATTTTTCTTTGGTCAGGCTGTTCTCGTAGGCTGCGGGGCCATGGCTTTGCTGGCAGTTTCCGATGCTATGACTGTTTTGGGCCGGAGACGGTTCATTGCCTAGCACGAGCGAGACCAATGAATTGTGCCTCTGGCGGTCTACCACGTCTGATGCCCAGTGGGTCTGCCACTACAAACGCTTGGTGCGCCTTGCGAGCCTGCAGCGTCCTCATAATACATTCGGTGGGCAAAGCAACGCACAGTAAATGCCTCTGAATCCGTCACCGGTGGAACGATGCTGCAGCCGATAGCCAATCGGCCTCTGCTCACCTCACCCGCGGCGCTGTGCGCGGACATGCTAGCCGTTTGATGTGTTGTACGCATGTTTATAGTGTCGGATTTGGCGTCTTCGAGCCTGCAGGATTTCTATGCGACTTTCTCGAGGCGTGTTTCAGAGTCATTGTGCTACTACGTGTACAAGGCCATCGCTCTTACCGCACTTCACTAGCAGACCCATGGCGGTCAACATCTTGTATGTATAAGTACCGTTCGTCGATGATTCGCAGACCCTCCAATTCCTCTCTTCTCTCTCCACTGCATCTACTTAACGGCGCTCTTATAGCACCGCGCTTGCACATTAATAATTCCACCTTGTATACATTTGCCAGCCCCCCATCTCCCCCCCTCCCATTCCCATTCCCATATATACCAAGCATGTGCAGGTTCACAATCGCTACGCTCGAATGCGGGCACCCGCAAGAGGACCACGTCGACACATACGGATGCCCATACTTCCAAAGAAGCAATCTCCACTGTGACCGCGACAACCCGAACAACAAAGACCGATTCACTATCAAGACCTGGGATCGTGAAGGCATATGCAACCGATGTCTTAGCGTAGCTCGCAAGAGGGAGGAAGAGGCGATAGAGCGTGAGCAAAGGAAATACGATGAGCAGCGTCGCCGAGAAGCCAAGGAACGGGAGGAAGAGTTGCGCCGTGGAGAACGAGAGGTCCTCGAAAGGGGACATCGACAAGAAGAGGAGCGGCTTGCTGAGAAGAAACGCCGCGAAGAGGCTCAAAGGGCACATGAGAGGCAAAAATGGGCATCCGAGGAACGTACTATGGAAGTGGAAAGGAAGAGTAAAGAAGAGTATGAGCGACAGATCCAACTGCAAATGGACAAGGACATGGAGTACATGATGGCAAAGTCACGAGAAGAAGCTGAACGGAGAGAGCGAGAAGAAGAGGAGGAAATACAGCGAGCTCTGGCCGAATCTGCGAGACTAATACACTCGGAGAGGAGTTATCAAGAGGATCCGGTAAGTGAAGAATTTGCACCTCAAACCATGCCTCGCTTGTGCGACAAGTGCTTTGAACATTTTACTAACATGCCGCTTTTTCTATAGATGTCATCAGGATCACGAGAACTAGGCGGTGGCCGTATCGAGTCCTGGATTGAAAGCACATCACGGACTACCACAACTACAACCATAACCAACAACAACCACAGCAGCAGCAGTAACAGCAGCGGTAACAACCACAGCAATAGCTACAGCAACAACCACAATAACAACAACTTAAACTACCCTCAAAAATCATCCTCGCCTCCCTCACCACCCGCCACTCCTCCCACCAAAAAGGCTACCTCACCGCCACCACCACCACCTCTCCCCGTCACTGCCCCCCGATCCCCCATCAATAAATCCGCCGCTCGCGCACCCCCACCACCGCCTCCAGCCCCCAAAACAGCGACCCAAGCCAAAGAAATCAACTACTCGCTCCCCGCCGTCGGCGACCAAAAAATCGGTCGTTTCCGCCTGGGAAGTCGAGCAGTCCCCGTCCACGAGTCCCAGGACATCCCAGAGACGCCCATCGCCCCCGCGAAGCCCCTCGCTCCCTCCACACCCGCCCCCTTTGTCCGCCTTGGTGGCGCAATCCCCGTCTCCGACGTTCCCATTGTGCGCGAAATCAAGGGCCAAGTCAAGCCCGTTCCCAGTGCCATGGAGAACGCCAGACCTGCGCTTCCGCTCAGGAAGCCAAGTGTGTCGCGTAAGGCCCCCCCGCCGCCGGTGCCCAACCGTGATGGTAGGGACCCGCAGCTCGAGGCTATGTTGGCGAAGCGACGGGCGTGGGAGCCCGAAGAGGATGAGGATGCGACGATTACGCCGCCGAGGTCTCCTTCCAAGGGGCAGACGCCCCCGGCTAGGAGGATGACTCAGAACGAGTTTGATACCAAGCGCAAGATGGGGTGGAAGAACAACGAGGATGAGTAAAGGAGGGGAGATTTAGCGTACAACCTTTTTTGTATATGTATTTACTTTTTTCTCTCCAAAGGATCAATCTAGGGATTTTTGATTTCGTTTGTGGTATACATCGCTTAGCATCTCTACTTTGACTTTTGTCGAGGTCAAGATATACTCTACTCTGATAATATGATCCATCAATATTGTTTATTTTGTTGTTTTTGTGCATGTTCCAAAAATGAAACATTCCTGTTCATATTAAGAGTTGCGTACTAGCATCATGTGACGTGGTACTCCCGCTTTAGGAACTCATAGATGTAGTCGCTCTCATTGTAGCCACCAGTTGACGTATCTGCGTTTGAGAGCCGCTCGCCACACTCGCCAACACTCTGATACTATCTACATGTCAGCATAAAGCCGATATAGGTGTTGCAACATAAACAACACATGACAAGCAGGCCTTACCGTGTCAGGATCGTATTTGGCATATTCGAAAAAGGCATTGAACTTGTTGATGTAATCAGGAGTGTTAAGATTGACCTTCTCGTTGCGAACCTCGTCACAGCCATGTCTACCACTCTTTAGCGCACAACCCGGGGAACTCGAGTAAGAACTTACGCTACAACTCTCGCCTCAGTACCCTCCTCCTTGACAACATCCATGACGAGCTTGGCAGATATAATACGGTCAGCATGTTCGAATTGATAGTCTTCTTGGCCAGTCGAGAGAGACGCCAGGTAGTTCAGTACGTGGATGTTGTCTGCACGCCTCTCACGAAGGATTGTTGCGATGATCTCTTTCAAATCTCTGATCGCATACGTAGCAGCACCGTCTGCGGCTGTGATGTGAGAAATGTCTGCGTTGTATAGCATTTTTAACGACTCCTCTTTGTAAGCACTATATCACTGGCCGTAATACGTGCTGTCTGGTAGACGAAGAAATAGGATTTGGACGTTGGATAGATCCAGAAGAGGTGAAGCAGCGATATCATATTTGCCGAGCCGAATCGTCGTGTTTTTGTGAACTGCAATTTCTGAATTAGCATCAATCATGAAATCAGTCTCTACGGTGATTTACTTGCGGGTGCCTCTTCTAAGTCATCTACACCACTCCCCCCTACTCCCCTCAACAATGCACTAGACATAATCCCATACGCCCTCCCCAACCCATACTCCAGCACTTCCCTCCTCGTATCATTTCCCGCCTCGCCCCCGTATCCGCATTGAACACGACCGTAGTAACGCACTTGGACACGAATAGATTGTGAAGCACGTCTGGGTTCTGGAAGAGTAGGCTATCGATGGTATGAGCGGTGAAGTATACGGAGCCCCTGTGTGATATTAGTGTGTGAGATTTTGGGGGAGTGGTTGGGAGATGTACCCAGTACATGGGAAGGGTGAGGGGGTGGATGAGGCGAGGCATAGGCTTGTTAGGAGGGTGAGGAGGAGGGAGTCGTAGTCGTGTAGGAACACGGCGGCTGGTTGGGTCGAGAGTCAAGCGGAGGATGGAAATGTGAGGAGAAGAAAGTGAGAGGTTGAGAAGGTAAGGTGTGCAAATGTGTTGAGGTGGAATATTTGCACAAAGCAACAATGACGCTTTGTTTCGGAAGGCACGTACCGAAAGCTACCAATGCTATCTACATCCTCACATCATCAGAGCAGGCAGTAGGGTACATATGTTATATCAAAGACGAACTAATTGACTGCACAAAAGTGTGCCCGAAGCTTGGAGATGAAACTAATGACTATTTGGCTTCAATTCTCCAACTCGTAGAAAGATAATAATATCGGAGATTTGACAAATACAAAAAAAAAAGAATTATTCACCCTCAAACATATCAATGTTATGTAAGTCTACAAAGCTTCGTGACTTCGTTACCATGAATTGGATGCAGAACATAAACAATCATAAAAAAACATCGTCATAGACATACCGAGAGTCCATCGTAACAGCCATTAAAATAAAAATCTGGTATCCAAAGAAAAATATTAAGATGTGAAACCAACAAAACACTATCGGATTATCGAAGCCAAAACGCTCTCCAAAGTATCAGCCAGCGGATCCTCAGACCTCCTCCGCCCGTTCTCATCAAAGCGTGGTGGTAGCTCAATCGTCGCATCAGATACATCAGATCCAGGAGATTCATCTCGGTGGTGTCTCTTACGGCTCCTGCCAGACTCCTTCGAACTTTGTGAGTTCTCGTCGTCTCGATGTCGCCTCCGTCTCCTATGCCCACGATGTTCCCGATCACTGTCGTCACCCTCAGGTGAAGGCTCTCGCGAAGGTTCCCGAGCAGGCTCCTCCTGCGGTTCTAGATTGAACTTGACACTCTTCTCTTCTTCTGGAGCTGGAGGAGTTGGAGGAGCTGGACTAGGACTGCGAGACTTCTCTATGGGACCTATTCACGTATCAGTAATGATGTTCAACACTACCGGCTAGCAGCGTCCCAAACCCACCACGTGCAGAAGCGAAGTTTTTGTGCTCGTTACCGATATGACTAGGGGCTGGAGCACTCACATTACCGTCCGTACGACGGGGTTGGCCGTAGTAAGCATTGTGTGGTTGAGTAGGAGGCGCATAAGGGTTTCCAACATGGACATCGCTATGAGGCGGATGTATGTATTGTGATGGATGGTTGGGTTCGTAAGTAGTATGAGGTGGAGGAGGATAGTCAGCCGGATTGTAAGGTGGGTAAGGGCTGTGAGCGTTGGGATCGACGGCAGGCGCGTTAGGAGGTGGAGGGAAATAGTTCGTCTCAGGGAAGTAGCGTGAATCATTGGTGTAGGCTGTGGATGCGGTAGGGCTACCGTAGGGACTATCGTAGGTGCCAGTCGAATATGCCGAATCCTCCTCGCCTGTTGATTTCTGAGCAAACTAGTTCCGATATGGGCGAAGGGTGGACTCACGTCGTCTTTCGGCTTCCTTTTCGGCCTTCTTACGATCTCGCCTCTTTGTCGCCTCATGAGCAGCTAAACCGGCAACGCCAGCAACTGCTGCCGTCTCTGCAACCGCCCGTGCCCGACTCTTACTCCGGCTCCGGCTCTTACCGCCCGAGGAAGAGGAAGAGCTTCGTCGACGTCTACGGCGCGAGCGAGTTCGGTCCCGACTGCGGCTACGGCTACGACTACGGCTTCGACTTCTCGCTGGGCGATCGGTGTAGATCGGATCACCGCCGTACTCTACTAAGACTGGTTCACTCACTGTACTTTGACGCCTGCTACGGCTGCGCCCGGTAAGACGGGAGAGGACTGACCTCGATCTGGAACGTGACCTTGATCTCGAGCGCGATGCCTCCCTAGCTTCCTTCTTAGCCTTACGTTTCTCATAGAGTCCAGTGACAGCTGCGCCAGTGACACCAGCAGCAGCGATCGGTACACCCTGTCGAATGCGGCTTGGAGAGCGCTTTCCTTCACGCTTCCGGGATTTGCTACGCCGGCGTTCAGCAAGGCCAGCGAGAACAGCACTAGCTAGGCCAACTTCTGCTACTCGCTTGTTGCGGTGCTCGGGATCCATGTGTTTGCTCGTACTACGAGACCTACTCCTATCTGATACAACCGAGACGGATCTCGACTTTCTTCGGCCCCTCCTATGGCGTGACTTGCTCCTGTGACGTGACCTGCTGCGGTGTCGATCTTCTATGATTGTGACCGTCTCTTCTTTCGTCTTGGCCTTGTTCCTTTGTCCAGCAGCGTAGGCAAGAGCTCCAACGCCTGCAAGAGCGGCAAGAGTACCAAGCTCTCTGGCCCTGGATTTGCTGCGGTGACGAGACTTGTGACGCCGGTGCTCTCTACCCCTGTCCAAAGAGACAGAACGAGAACGAGAGCGAGAACGGTTGTTGAACCTGTCGAGAGCTACAGCACTCACGGCACCTAGCGTGCCGTAGCCAAGGGCATTACCGATGGAGCCGCCAGGTGCTTCACCCTTTCTCTTGCGGTGATGTCTGATAATCTGGCCAGCAGCGACGCCAGCAAGTGCACCTGCAGCGACATCACGTTTAACGCGGGTCTCGCTTCCACCCCAGGTATCCTTCGTTTTGTAATAATACACATCGTCATCGCTGTAGTAGTTCTGTTCCTCATCGTGACGGTTTCCGCGGTCAATCTCTTTGTATCGACGTTCATAGTAGTAGTCCTGCTCTTGTTGCTGTCGAACAACCGGCCTTTCCTCTTCATAGACGGGCTCCGGAACGCGTTCACGAATGATGATGGGCTGAGGGGCCTCCTCTCGGATAATAATAGGTTGCATCTGCATCTGCATAGGCTGAGCAGCTTCATTGCGGATGTAGATGGACTGGGGAGGGGCCTGTGGCTGCGGTTGCGGTTCGGGGCGGAAATACTCGGTGGACCTGGAATACTTTTCCAACTCGTACGGCTGCTCTCGGGGGAAGATGTCCTCGTCGCGCTCATATTCCCGCGAGATGCGGATCTCAGTGCGTGCTGGAGAGGGCGCGCGCTCGTACTCACGCTCATACTCGCGGTGGATGCGATACTCGGATCGCTGTGGTGAGGGCGAACGTTCGGCATAGTGGTAGTGTCTGACTTCACGAACAGGCTCGACGCTTCGCTCAACAACATAGTCCTTGACGGAGCGGTGGTCGTCAAAGTCGTTGCGGCTGCGCTGGACCAGCCGCATCTCGGACTCGTATGTATCTTCCTCGAGAGTGCGATCAGGGAGTTTGTAGCGCCTGACCGTGGTGTAACCACCACCGCCATTGCGCGATGAGCCGGTCTCCCATTCGCGCTCGCGCTCTGTCTTCTTGTAGATGACGGACATGGGTGGGGTGGGGGAGGGGGAAAGTGGTTGAAGGGTGAGTGGTGGGGTAAGTTGTGGTCAAGGCGGAAGTAGGCGCAAGACGGTATTTGTTGCGGGCAGTGTCCGTCGGCCAGGAAATGTGATGCTTGGCTACTACTCAGCCAGCGGCTACAAGGCGCTGCTGATGTGACTGTGAAAGGCAGCCCCTAGTCGATCGCGAGTCGTGGTCGATTGGTGAAGAGGGAGGGGATCAGCCCACGCAGGTACACGGTGGAAGATGGGCAATGCTGGTACTTGTGGTGGAACAGCAGACGACGACGGGGTAATAAGAGAGGGAGGGTAGGAGAGGCAGCGAGGCAGACGACGTCAAGTGTCATGGAGAGCGGATCGCGTCAGAAGACAGGGTTGGGTTCTCGACTGCCCAGATGCTGGAACTCAGCACCCGGTTGACGTCATGGGGATACTGTCCGCAGGTCTCGACCAGGATGCAATCAGACATCGGCCTTGGGCGTGAACACTCTGATTCACCATGACCAATTATGTACTGCATGCTATACTGCGACTTGTATATGTAGGCATACACGCAGGGGCAGTGCACATCGAGATGGGTGGCGGCCCTGTGCGACGGTGCTTTGGTGTGCAACCGCGCCTTCACCGGGCGCGGTGGCAGCCCTACCACTGCCGTGGAGCGACAGCGGGAGAGCGGCCATGGCATCATGCGAACCAGTGCCTGCACGCTGCCACATTCGCTAGAAGTTTCTTTTAGTGGGCTCAAGAAGTGACCGGACGTTGCACCATGCCCCCGTCGCATAGCCATGCCGTATGAGGCAGCGACCAGCGACCATGTGGACGCGGCCCTCGTGCTCGCAAACGCCTCGATCCGCTGACACGCCCTCGCCTCGACCGTCTGACGCCTTGACGCCTGTGACGCCGCCATCATGGCCGGCCTTGGATCCATGGTAGACAGCGACTATTTCAGCAACAGTCTGCTGCGACATTGCCAGAGGGCGATGAAGAAAACACCATCTCCTCCCTCTCTGCTGCACAGCTTACACCTACATACATACATACTAACGCCTAATAGCAGTGAGGCGACCCAACACTTCTGGGGTCACCCTGCTAGCCGTATGCATTACCACTACCTCTGATTCGACTTTGCGTATGTATGTACAGTCAAGGCAGCACCGACGAGAGACATCAGACGACCTTTTTTTTTCTGATCCCCTCCAGAGGCTGCCCAATCGACCCAAAGGCTGCCCACGGGCCGTTCCAGAAGATGCCACCCAAAATGTTGAATATTGTTGCGGCCCTGCGGATAGCACACGTGGAAGAAAGGTACCATTACGATCCAGAAATGTCCTACAAATGAGTCGATTCCTTTCTATAACCAACGCCCCGCAACCCGCAGCAGGTTTGGGTGGCATGATTAATCAGGTCTCGGGCGTCTCCTAATACACTGATCAGCTCTTGCCACAGCTTTTGACAGATGTACATATCATCAGCCTCCGCCACCATCAGCTGCTCACCGGAACCACAACACTACTGAAGTATCTACTGCGCCAAATGTCATACCAACCCATGCAAGCTCCCGTCTTGTGGCACGAACCCCGCTGATACGGACCCTCAACGTCAACCATTCTTCATAGTCGACAAGTCAGAATGATGATATTAAAATACTAGACGCTGCAGCTATCCAAAATCTTCCATCAGGGTAAGAACAGAAGAACAATGTACAATCTCGATCCATGGGAACCACCCAACAACAATGCCATATCCATCACTACGTATATCAAGCCCAAACGCCAAAGGGTTGCAACGTCTTGTTCACAAACCCTACAAAATGTACACTTTCTTTACGCCGCTCTTGCTTAAACAATGCCGTAAACCCTCTTTGCAATAAAGTAGCAGGCCAAACCAAACGTAATAAGGCCCCCAGTAATAGACCAGAACCAGTTAAGGTTTTGAATATCCTGTCCGGGCACAAGACTGGCTTTTGGTCAGCAACTCATCTTGGCACCATGTAATGTTATGCACTTACCAATTCATACCCCAGATACCGGTCACAACGTTCATGGGCAGCACAATGGTACCCAGCACCGTCAGCTTGCCCAGAATGTCAGACGTCTTTTCTTGCCGCTCATTCATCCGGATGTTGATTTGGGCCAGGTAGTTGCTATGGGCGCGAGAAAGAAGACTGTAATTCCTCGTTAGTTTGTTCCTCCGGCAAGCCACTTCTAAAACTTACTTTTCATAGTGGCTCAAATTGCCAGTCATGGTAACAATATGATCTTGAATATCTCCAAGATACATGCCGATTTCGTTGCGAGGTGCAATATCCCACTGCTCGTTGCATCTCTTTGCAAACCCTTTGATGACATCGGCCTTGTTGCCCAACAGCCGGTACAAGCTCATAACCTTCTTTCGACACTCGCCAACCCGACGCAGCATGTCTCGGCCCGTATCCTGTTGTGACCTGACCTCGGGCGGATCTTTGTAGTGCGGATTGTTGTAGCTATGACTCTTTTCCTTCTCAGCCTCTTGTTCTTCATCGCTCGAGTGAAGACGCAGAATGGCTTCGTCAATGTCGTCGACTTCTTCCTCGATCTTCTGAATCATGGGCGCATACGCGTCCGTCACGTCGTCAATTATGGCATACGAAATCCAGTCAGGCGACAGAACCAGGTAGTCCGACAGTTGGCGGATGCGGCGACGAACGTTTGCAGGGTGCGGTGTCAAGGAAAAGTGGAAGCTTATTACACCTTCCCGGAACACAACAACGTACAGGTTGACGGGATCCAGATAGTCTTCGCTATTCTCGTCCTGCTCAAACGTCCGATAGTTGATGAAGTAGTAGTGCTTGAAGAGTTCGACCTTTTCGCGTTGTTCCTGCATCAAGATGTCCTCGGATGTCAGCGGGTGAATGCCAAACGTCTTGGAAATGACCTTCATCTCCGTCTCCGTGGGCGACATGACATCCAGCCACCACGCAGGTCGTGGGCCGTAGCGCTTCGGTTTCTCGTCTTCAGGCTTTGGTGTTTCTGCTGGACGCGGCGTGGTGGAGCGTGTCTGCTCCCCAGACGAGTGCTTGCCCTCCACTTTGGAAGCCGATCGCGAACTGTGTCCATTGATACCCGAGTGTAGTATATCATCCTCCGTATCAGAGCTATCGCTGGTGTCATCAAGAATTGGGGGATCTGGGACAAACAAGTTCCTGAAACTTTGGCCGGGCTGCAGCAGTTCGCTGATGCTTTGACTGTGGATGGTATTGTCAAAAGTTTCGTTGAAATAAGTGAATCGATAGGGCGCATCGCTCGCCTCGCGGTGCCAGACGCGCCGTCTGGGACGCAGACGACCTTCGACCATGAGCGGTTCGCTAACCTTGCGCATACGCATGCCATCCATGGTCCGCTGCTCCTTCTCTTGGTTTGCCCAGGCCTGTAGTACGTCGAGATCAGGCCAGCGGCGGCGTCTCCGTCGGCTCGTAGGCTCACCAGTCGTCGGCGCGTTCATGTAATCCTCGTGTCCTATTTCAGACATGGCCTCGTGTGGAAAGCAAACATCTTCAAGTGCCGTTGTGGTCATACGACGTCTCAAGTCGCCAGCAGAAGGAGGCGAGCCTCCATGCTCGTCCCCGTCCATGTTGATCAACGCATCGCAATTTCTGCTGCTGGGTCGGCCGGGATCGGACATGTGGTCGAGATCTGTCGGAATCATGACATCATCCAGCCCGGAGTGAGGTTCAAAGGCCGGGCTAGTGGGCACGGACGGGGGGTTGTTAACATCGTAGTCATTGAGGTTTGTGGCAGAGTGATGGTGCTGGGTGAAGAGATCGGGTCGGTGTTCAGGCATCGTCATATGCTTGGGAGCGGACAAAGATGTGCCGCTTCTGCTACGTGCATTGCCGCTGTTTGAGCCATAGCTTGTGCCTGACCTGATGTCACGAACAGAGGAGCTCATCAAGGGGGTCCTGTCATTGGTGTCGTCGTCTTCGTCGTCGTCGTCGTCGGCGACATCGCTGTGGTGAAGCAGGTCGGGAGTATGCGAGAGGCGCGACCTGCCGTATGAGTTTGCTGGCTTCAAGGGCTGCAGGCGTTGGGGGTTGGGGGTGGGTTGGCTCCCCCGAGGCGGGTACATGGACGTCACAGGCACACTTGGACGACGCGTCCGGATGGTGGGCTGTTCGCGGTGATCCAGCAGGGCCTCACTCTCGAGGCTGGTATTGCTGAGGTTGCTGTGGGTGCGGTAGAAGCTGCTGCTCCCTCGTGACTGGCCATGGCTGGCGGCGTTGGCGAGGGTGGGACGCTCATCCATTGAGTCAGCCTGTGGCAGATCGGCTCCTGTGGCAAACGACGGGCGACGGTTGCGCCTCTTCTTTCCGCCACGATGCGTCTTCTTCTTCTTTTTGGGCAGAGCAGAAGCAGAATCAGCGTCTTGTCCTTGGCGCGAAACAGGATCCGAGGCTGCAGCTGTCGCGTACAAAGCATGACCCGGGTTGGCAGCGCTGGCGGGTCCAGGCCCAGTAGAGGAATTGGACGGCATTACAGCAAGGCGCGCCTCGAAACGGTAGCAATGGTGGAGCTACTGGGGGTGGAGTGATAGGGCGTAGATGCAGTGGAGGACCACTGGGATGCAGATACGCAGGCGTCTGGGAGTAGAGGCGCATAGGAGGACGAGCAGCGAAAGACGACATGTTCGTCTAGAATCTGGCAGTGACGTTATTGGGGGCCAGTGCTGCGGTGCGTGCGCCCAGCAGCTAATCATTGGCCTAACTGCCCCAGCTTTCTGCCAGTTCGCACATTAGGAACCGTCCGGTGCTGCGCCTTGGCGGTGTCCTGCAAGCTAGTCATAGATATTTATACACTTGGATGCGCTGACCTCTGAGCCAGCTCGCAGATTGCCATGATAAGAACATGGCATTGATTGACATTTGGCCGTGGTGGTGCGCATAACAGACGTCGTGTGTGCTGTTTCCTCTTTCGGACAGGCCGAGGACAGACGGAGGCCAGTTTCAAACACGCTATTCCTTCGCCCTTGAACTGATTCGATACAGATTTGCACTTGGCTGTACCACCATCTCGACGAATTATCAATTGTATAGCCACGTCACTAGTAACTATTCCATCGATGCAGGAAAACAAGCTGCATGCCCCTGCTCGACCACCCGCTGCATGCAGAACCAGTCCTCTCTTCATTGCTTTTCACATGTCGCCAACCTTACGGTGCATACCGCCATTGAACGCCATGATAACCATTTTCTCTTACCATTGGCCACTTACAGGACATATCGATACAGTGGACCATAGTTCTCCAGTCCGATTTGATGGACTGCTTCCCCGCGCTTTGCGGCTTCCTGCATCGCTGACTTTTGCTGCGCCAAAGTCCCATATCGTCTATCCAGCTTCTTGTTCTCCCAAGCAAGTAGAGTTCTCAATAGGATAGCCAGCAGACAAAAGAGGAACATGAATCCCGCGCAAATCGACTGACCTTTTACATACAGCGGCCCCTCTGATGTTGGATACAGTCGAGTTCCAAGCACTGGCCCACACTGCCCAATGAGGTTCGCCATCATCACACCAGTCCCTCTCCGCGTATCTGTACCCTGGTTGTTCATGATCCACGGCAGAACATTGCCAATGGCTGGGAAGATGCCCACAGCAGCCACGAAGACTCCAAAGTATCTTGCTGCCACAGCCTTGGTCGTAGCCAGGATCACATAACCAGCACCCCCGATTGCTGTGAGTATGGCAATCATGATACCGCGCTGTTGTGTGCGGTCGGCAATGTAGCAAGTCACAATGACAGTAAGGAAAGAGACGAAGAAGGGAGGTGCCGTTAGTCCCTGTGCGTGCACGTGCGAGAATCCCATCTCAGTAAGGATGGTAGGCAAAAAGACCGGCAGCGATGAGAATGCTACGTTGCCGGAGAAATACATAATCTGAAAAATCGTTAGTTCGGTCGACGTACCCAACGAGTTTGCTCTACCTACGCCTAGGACCCAACTCTTCAAGTCTAGTACTGCTTCCAGCACCTCCTTCCACTCAATGCTTCCAATTCGAGTCCCCGTACCCACCTGCACCACACCACGCGCTTTGGCAACGGACTTCTCCTCTTCGGTAAGGAATCGCGCTTTCTCTGGGCTGTCTGGCAAAAAGAACCATGTCACAACAGACATTACAACTGTCGGAAGCCCCTCTACGAGAAACAGTACGCGCCACTTTGCAAACGAAGGATTTCCGCTGGTAATACCGTAAGCTAGCGCGCCCGAAAACGTGTTTGCTAGCGGTGCGGCCGACAGGAATAATCCACATCTCAGACCGAGCTCGTGTCTAAGATAAAAGAACGAAAGCAGGAACGGTACACCAGGCCCAAAAGCGATTTCAGCAGCCCCCATGAGGAAGCGCAACACCATCATTCCAGTCCATGATTGAGCTCCAGCTTGTGCGCTCGATACCAGGCCCCATGCGAAGACGCATCCTGCAGCCCAGCGATGTGGAGGCACGACTTTCCACATGACGATAAGGAAGCCAAAGACAATGTAGGAAATGTAAAATATCGTTAGGAGCCATGAGTATTCCGAGCTACTGAGGTGGAGGTCCTCTTCCATACCGGCAATGCGCGCGTTCCTGTATCTTGTGTTAGCAGTTGGCTCTGAGCAAGTTCCTGATATATCGCATTACCCAATATTGGATCTGTCGAGAAAGGCAAGAAGATACAGCGCTGCTAGCAGTGGGACAACGTGTTTATCCATTTTCCGTCGTACACGCTTCGCGATGACTGGATCAACCTCTCCTATAACAGGTGCATCTTGAATATCGTCTCCATTCTTCTCGACTGCCACCGTATCAACCTTCTCTTCGTCCCGGCTCTTGCTTGCATAGTGTCTCTTGGTCGAAAACGACGCCATCGTAAGTCCGATGTATTCAAAAACAAGAAGGAAAGCGAGACGGCACACAAGACGCACCTAGTCACACTTCGGATGGCCGGGAATATATAAGAAACCTAAGCTTTACCACCAGAATACTTCCCCCAAATGCCGAGGCCACCTATGGCCCATTGCGCCATTATGATAGGTCGAGGATCCTACAGTTGAGGTAAGGATGTGGGGTTTGATGGAGTGATCGACAATGATGAGCAATGGTACTCAGCGGAAGCAGACCCGCTGACACCGGAGTCTGGCCGAAGTCAACGATTTCAGGGTGCCCGAGCGTGTGCTGACTACCATTTGACAGATGTACGACCATTCCGCTGTACATGGGCTGTAAGGTCGCGGCCCATATCAGCATATCAAGTCGTATCGAGATGAAAGTATCGTAGTACGTGTTTATCCGGCATCCACAATTCCCGTGCACAGCTGATAACACAACTATTGACCCTTGAAATAATGTTATACTGATAGTACTAAATTGCTTACTCCCGAAACTGAGGATCTAGTCTTACACTATAACGCCGAAAGACGAAAACACACTCGCAAATCAGATGGAAATATGCTGCATGGTTTGCCCCGGACCAACCTGCGGGCCCAACCTGGGTAAAGGCTTATACTTGTGCTGCTGCACCGGCGTCCGGCTCTGCCCTGGCAATGTATTTGTTCCTAGATAGGGTTTCTTCGGATCTGGCTTCTTCTGTTCAACCGGTGGTGTAAACGGTTTCGGTTGGCCTGGTTTCACGGCTGTCTTCTTCTTGGTCGGATATGCCGGCTTGGGGATGTTATTGTTCGGGGCAGCAGATGTTGGAGCTGGACCCTTAAGTGGGGGGATAGATTTGGTAGCTCCGCCGAGGGCTTTCTGACCACCTCCTACGACACTACCCGGGCCTTTCGCTGCTGTGGATGAAAGAGTGCCGATTGTGCTGTTTGCCCGGCCCACGATACCTCCAGTCGCTTTGGATGCGGTGCCAGTAACACCGCCAATGGCTTTGTTGACTCCTCCCGCCGTCTTCTTGGCTCCGCCTACAGCTCCTTGTACTTGATTGCCGCTAGGGTACTTCTTCGCGCCCAAGGGTAATCCGCTTGTCGGTGGTTTGACATTCACAGGTGTGGAATTCGAGCGCTTCATTGCGGGCTTACGGGCAGTCGAGGGCAGAGCTTTTGCTGAAGGCTTATAAGGCTGTCCTGTGATGGCAGTGCCATAGCTAGTCGCCTTTTTCTCTATGCCTAAAAGATGGGTTCAGTCAGTATTTCCCAAGAAGAATCGAGGATATGGCATTCGATATGAATCCGGGCGGGTTCTGGGGGTGGGGCAAATGTGTCAAACCTACCAGTTCCCAAGCTCCTACCACTATTCTCAATCATATCCCCAGCTTTAATCAACGCATTTCCACCAAATTCGCCCGCCGATTTCTTCCCTGCATCTACAAACCCCTCGACAGAGTTCCAGATGATGTTTGAAATGAAGCTCGTCATCCTCGCAGATGCAACAAAATACGAAGCAGTGTCGACGACTAATCTCTCAAGCTGGCAAATGTAATGTATCTCAGAATATCAGTTACAAGACAGGGTACGTAGCAGCTCTACATGCAACTCTGACGTAGAATACAGTATGTAGCAACAAGTAAAGTAAGTAAGAAACTCAATCTCTCTCCCAGAACACAGCCAACACTCCAGACTCACACAGACCCTCTTTTCCCCCAATTCGCCGCCGATCTCTTGTCATTGCGGCAAAAAGTGTGCCACTGCGCAACTCTTTGGAACCGGTTTCGAGAATGCAGGGGTGCGTGCGTGCGACTAGTACGCTATCTCGCCGCAGCAATAACCCCCGCATTTCCATGACGTACGTTTTACCACAGATGTTCCGCCCAACTCAGACATGGCGCGTGTCGATCCGTTGTGCAAGACGCAGGTTTTTTTGGGTCCTCTGGGAGTGATGGGGCCAGGCTTGCTGTAGTAAGGGCGTATGTGGCAAGTGTCCATTTCTTAGGGTGAGGAAGTTTGCTTTTGTTTCAGGGGTAACCTTACCAGACGACATCACGAGACGGCAACCGTACAGGAAAAGAGTTTTGCAGTATTGATATTTTCGTTGTCATTCTCATCTATACTATTCGTACAAAAAGCCATGCTTACCTACGTAAAAAAGCCACCTATATTTCGTTATACATACGGAAATATAATCCTCTTAAGACTACTGTAAAAGAAAAAAATGAAATAGAAAATGATAACGCGGTAAAGACGCGATTGCTGTCATTCAAACCGAATAAGCAAAGGAAAAGAAAGAAAAGAATAACTAAGCACCCTGCCTAGCCTTCTCAGCACAAATCAGCGCAATAATGCGACTCAACTCGGCACTTTGCGCAAACTGCTCCTGCTTCGTCTTCTCATCCACATCCTCGCACGCAGCAATGTCGTTGCTAACAGTCAACATGCGATTCTGCAGCGTCAACAACTTGGACAGCGTGTTATCAAGGAATGGCGCGCTAAAAGTGATGTTTGTAGGCGAAGCGCCGCTGTTGGGGATGCGCATTTCGAGCTTTCGCGGGGGCTTGCGGGGCGCGGGTTGCGATTGCGAGGCGCCATTTTGTTGTTGTTGAGGCCTTTTGAGGACAAACTTGTCAGTGAACGAGTTTCTTTGAGGGGAGGAGGACAGGAGACTCACTTTTCTCGCTCGACAAACGTCATGTTTTCTGCCATTTCAGCGACGCGGTTGGCGATTCGCGAGGCCATGATGGTGTAGGGTGACATTTGGGGGTGCGATGCTCCGTTTGTAGCTCCATTTACGGCGCCGTTGTTTTGAGGCTTCTTTGTTGCGGCTGTGCCTGCCTTCTTTACATTTCTTGTGGGTGTCGTCTTGTTGGGGGTGTGTCTGACAGGCGCTGATGCTACTGAGGCAGGCATTGTGGTAGATGTGTAATGTTTCTTTTCAGAATAATTCTGATGAATACGTGTCAGTGAATAGACTTGGAATGTCTGCCAATACTATACATAGGCAGGGTTGGCTATCAAAGGGGACTACTTACTGCTTAGTCAAGATGTGAATGATGCCTTCGAAAGGAAACACAGGCGATGCTATTGAGGAGCAGATGTATACTGTGGAGTGCGTATATTATTTAGTGAGGAAGCTAACGAGCTAGCAGAGAGGGAATGGTTATGGTCCCATATCTTGCTTTGGCGTGGCCATAGTGCACAGCGCCACACATCGACGTCATATCGCGGCTGACAGACCAGGATTGACGGAATACAAGTGGAGCAGCCGTCTTGATCTCGACCCTGTACTGACGTCGCGGGTCGCGGGTAGCCCGTTACTGGGGGGAGGATGCGAGGCTTTGTGTTTGACGTTTGGACATTTGAATGTTTGCGTGTTCTTGCTACTATTCAAGATGCCACCAGCGACAAAGAAGCCTACGCCCTCTACCAAGTCAACGGCTCCCAAACCTCCCGCTAAGCTGTCAACGGGCGCTGCTGCGGGCCAATCAGCGACTAGAACACCAGTGCCGGCATCTGTCAAGAGGAAGAAGAAGGACGACCTGGGTGCTGGGCTGCGAATCTCAAAAGACAATGTTGATGCGCATCCAGCTGGGCCGCCGCGGTATGGCGAGCTGACACAGGCAGAGAGAGCATTCACATTGGCCTCGACCTTTTTGTCTGGAGTGCTAGCGTATGCATACCTAACCGTCGCCCTCAGGGTACAATCAAACTAACGTATCGTAGCATAAGCGCTTCACAGTTCCTAGGCGCGCCGTTGAAACTCATCGATCCTCAATTCTACGATGGATATATGGCCTATACGAAAGAATGCTTCGCCATCCTCATCACCTGCCTGACCCAATGGTGGGCGCCAACAGTCGTCCGTGTCTCTGGAGACTCCACCATGGTCGGTCAGCTCATCAAGCGTAAAGATGGTTCTCTTCAATGTAACTTTGCCGACCGTATGGTCCTCATGGCCAACCACCAGCTCTACACCGACTGGCTTTACCTATGGTGGATTGCCTACACAAACAACATGCATGGCTTCATCTACATCATCCTGAAGGAGTCGTTAAAGAACATACCCATTATCGGGTGGGGTGCACAGTTCTATAACTTCATCTTTCTATCGAGGAAGTGGGAAGAGGACGAAAGAACCTTTAAGAAACATCTCTCCAAGCTGAACAAGAAGGGGGATCCTATGTGGCTCATTATTTTCCCCGAAGGAACGAACCTTTCTCCGACGACTCGGGAAAAAAGCAAGAAATGGGCGGAGAAGAATGGACTCCAGGATATGAAGCATCAACTACTTCCTCGCAGCACGGGTCTCAAGTTTTGTCTCAATGAGCTAAAAGACACTACAGAATGGCTTTATGACTGCACCATTGCATACGAAGGCATACCACCAGGCCAATACGGACAAGACATCTTCACACTTCGCTCCTCATTCTTCGAAGGCCGACCCCCAAAATCCGTAAACATGCACTGGCGCCGCTTCCGTCTCGCGAACATTCCCTACGAAAATACACACGCATTCGAAGTGTGGCTGAGAAATCGCTGGCGAGAAAAGGACTACATGCTTGAATACTTCAACCGCAACAACAGGTTCCCCGCCGAAGATTTTTGGAAAAACCACCTTGACATGGACGTCCGGAGCGAGTCCAGCCGCAGCAACGGCAACAAAACCATCCGCACCGTTCCCCGTCCCGCAGTACAGATAGAAACCGAAGTCAAGAGCGGCAACTGGAACGAATTCGTCAAAATCTTTGCGCCAATCACATCCATCATGATGGCCCTGACCGTCGCCTACGGCGCCTCTCCAGACGACATACCAATACCAGGCGGCAAAGAGTTTTTCGAAAACCACATGAAGATGCTCCTAGGTCAAGGCACCGGCGACATGGGCAAACTACCTAGCCCCGACCAACTCGAAAAAATGATCGAAGGCGCCGCCAAAATGGGCGCCGAACAAGCCGCCACACCAGACCAAATGTCAAATGTCCAACGCCTGACCCAAGAAAATCTCGCGAAACTTGTAAAGGAAACAGCAATATCAAGCGGTGCCGTACTACCCAACGGCATGCGCCGTCCGACCTCAACCATGCCACCACCACCAAAGACCCTACAACCCCCCAATGCAAATGCTAAGCCTCCGCCCCGTAAAGTCCAAAGCGCCACAGCAACAGCAACTAAGAAACCCACCTCAAAACCCAGCGCCCCCGCGAAGAAACCCATACCCAACGGACCTACCAAGGATGTCCTTACTGCCTCAGGCGTCCTCATCAAAATCCCCCAAACACAAGCTGAGCAAGCGAAGCAAACAGGCACGGTGACGCTGAATAATGGTGTTGTGATTAAGATTGATAAAAAGGAGATTGAAGAGGCGCAGAAGGTGAAGGAGGGAGGCGGAGGGGGGAGCGTGGTGACGAAGAGTGGGGTGCCGATTAAGATTACGCCTGGTGGTGGGATGGTGAAGAAGGTTGGGGGAGGAGCAGGGAATGTGGGAGGGGGAGGGGGAAGAAGATAGGGGGTGGACCGAGGAAGATTTGAGGGTGGACTGAAGGAGAATAAAGGATAAATGGCGTTTTTTTGGAAAGGTTCTGAGAAATATTGGCTTCAGCGCAGAAGGCTGTATGAATGACTGCAAACGAGGGCTGGCGTTTTGTCTCTTTTGATATCTTGGTTTATACTCCTGTCGTTTTATACGTATAATACTCGCGATACCATAATTCTCATTCCAAAAAATCATCTACACATACTCTGCCTCACCTCACCTCTTCTTCTTAGCCAGTTCCTCCTGTTGCAACTTGTGCATCCTAGCCCTCGCGCTCTTACTACCTCCCATCTTAGGCCCTGAAATCGATGGAGCAGCACCTTTGGCTGTTGACGCTGCTGTTTTACGGGCTGCGTGGTGCTGGCGTCTTGCTTCCATGGACTCGAAATACTCGGTGCGGAATTGCTCGACGAGTGCGTCGTCGGTGTTTGCATGGGTGGAGGTTGTGGCGACGGGGATGGATGGGGTGGGGGCATCGAAATAGTCGACTGTTGTGGAGTAAAGTGGTTAGTAGGAATGAAAGAATGGATAGAAAGAAAATGTGGAGAACGACATACGCTTTGCTTCGCTAAGTACGGCCTCAACCATCTGATCGCGCTTCTTGTCCTCGTCCGTCTTCCCACCTGCTCTCGGCTTGCGCCACGCATAGCCATACTTGTCTCGTGGCGCCTTGCCCGCCGGTTGTTCAGGCTCGCCCTTCTCCAGTCGTTTCCAAGCCTGCTCGATGCGCGTTTTGGTTTCTGGGCCCAGATCTACTTCCTGAAGTTTGCCCTGGCCCGCTGCCAATCGCTCGCTATGTTCCTTATCCGGCGGATTCTCTGTTCCCGCTGGCGCACGCACGGATGTTCTTGAAGTAAATGTGTGTTGTAGATCTGGCGCAATGGCTGCTAGTGAAGCTTGAAGGTGCTGTGGGATGGGCCAGCCGTATTGTCGATAGTTCTTTTCAGCCATGCGGGCTTCTACGTATTCCGACCTAGCACATCAATGTCTGCACTTGCCACACCCAGACGCGCCGACCTTTTGGGCCCTGTCGCATGCTCCACTTACATCTGCTTGTCGTCGCCATCCACAACCTGTCCTGTCTGTGCGATAAAACGCCCCGTGTATTGATCTGACCGTGGTGTGTCGTCCACGTGAATCATGTCCATCCGGGGAACCTCTGCCTTGCGCGCGCCTTCTTTGAGGCGATCCCGAGGGCGCTTTCTGTTGCGAAGTATCTCTTTCAGGTTGGGAACTGACTCTTCATCGTTGTTGGCTTCGGTCGAGAGCAACGGCGCGTGCTGTAAACTGTCTGCATCTGGGGATTGCGAGGTGACGACGGTAGGCGCATCTTCTTCAGCAGCGACACGCTTCGAGTGGGTAGTCTTGCGACGCTTGAAGCGTATTGCAGATACTGAGCTGTCGTCTTGCACCGTTGCCATGTTCCGGAAATCTGCACGAGTTTGTTGTGAAGCGTAAAGGCCGTCCAGGAGTGTCGATGTGCTAAGGACCGAGGTCGCGAATGGTACTACTAGGTAAAAGGGTCCACAACGTCATTGGCAGACACTTTTACTTTGCTCACCAGGTATGGGCTTGTGGATAGAAAGCAGTGCTTCCGTTACATTGCAAGACCATGTTTCAGCAAGAGCAGCAAATAGTCATTCGGTCCGTACTCCAGAAATACGCGTCATGGGTCCACACCGCACTATCACACAAACGCACAATCAGATGGACAATGAGATCTGGAGCACCTGCATGGCGTGATTCTCACCTTACATAGCCAGTTCCCAGCCGGTTCTCCGCACCAGTATTTAACATTTCTCAGCTCTGTCACTTACGCCATTTGGAACATTCTTCTCTCTCAACTACATTACGTGTACTTCACGAATAAGCCAAGCTGATATTTCTCAATATTCAAGTGTTTTTGTTCATTGCAATAATAATTTAGGTATTCTTTCGGCTTGCCTGTACAATAAGCCAACATTCCTAACGCACAAACGCCCTTGCCCTAATCAATACATTGAGTAACGAGAGACTAAACATCCGGTTTCTCCATAGGCCACTTTTCGCCCTTTCCTTTGGTGCCTTTGGTATCAATTTATGCTAAGCATGCTTCTTAGGCAGCCGCAGAGGACACAGTCTCGACTTCAACCTTTGGCAACGGTGCCGACTTGCCGCCTAGATCTGTTTGTCGTGCCTTGGGGTTCTTGGTGTAGTAGTTGGAGATGGCGGACTTGATGGCGTCCTCGGCAAGCATAGAGCAGTGCACTGCGGCCAGTTAGTATTGTCCCATCGCACATAACCTTGTATCAAAAAAACTTACGCTTCACAGGTGGTAGACAGAGCTCTTTGGCAATCTCTGTATTCTTGATCCGCGCCGCATCCTCCAATGTCATGCCTCGGACCAATTCAGTCAAATAACTCGAGCTGGCAATTGCACTGCCACATCCGAATGTCTTGAACTTTACATCGCTGATGGTATTGTTGTTGGGGTCAACTCGGATCTGGAGCTTCATCACATCGCCACAAGCGGGTGCGCCGACGAGTCCGGTGCCGACATCGCTGTCAGTCTTTGACATTGAGCCGACATTTCGTGGCCTGTTGTAGTGGTCGAGCAGTGCTGCGCATGTTAGCTGAGCGTTCTCACACAATTGCTGTTATCAGACAAGATTCGCCCAATCAAAGGTGGGTCTTGCAAGCTCCCCGATATCGCCATGCCATCCGCCTTCAGGCCAAGTAGGTAAAGGGTGACTTATCTTTCTCATGGTATTGCCGCCTTCCGAATGCTGATACTGCAGGTGCTGCTGTGCGGATGGGCGATGCGATGCTGGGTCTCGCGGCGGTTGCAAGTACTCGTCCGGCCTGGGCAGGCACGGCTGCTGCGACTCTCCTGAACATGATGATGAACTCAGTATGCGCGGTTTGTTCGTTAAAAACTCGATTTTTGGCAGTTGTGGTAGGAGGTAGGTGTTGGGATGTGTGTGTAGGTGTGGCGGAGATGATAGATGGCAACGGGCAATAGAAGTACTGGGCGGAAAAGCGTGATCGGCGACGTAATCTGTGCGCTAACTACCCCACACTTAGCACATCTCATGGTCGGCCGGTCAAGTCGGAGATAAAATCGCCAGCACCGACAGTATGAAGCCCGCTTGAAGCTTTCATTGCTGCGACAACACCACTAGTAATATTTACTCAGTATATGCTTTGGGGTAGCAAATGCAGATTTGGCTCATTTATTTTGACGAATTTTTGTTCAAAACAATATCGTGGTGGTGCTGGCATTTCGTAGTAAAGGCGGCTCGTTTTGGTCTGGGTTCTCCGGTTTCACCGATCGACCGAGAGCATGCATCATTAGCCAAAAGCTTCTATGTCGCCGCAGAACCCAGACGCTTCCATCCACGACATACTTATCAGATGGAAACTCTTCCTATTAATACATTCCGCACCTGCTTCATCTCTACAATGGTAACAACTGGGCAAAAGCCGTCGCCTCAAACCAGCTCCTTTTGGCTGTGCTACAACTGTCAATGCTGATCCGAGCCAACTCCGCGCCCGCTATGCTAGTCCGTGATGCAAGACCTAGACCCTTCGTCTTACAAACGCCTGAAGAAATACACATAGGCAAACTTCTTCATCTCCTCCACGTCTGCAGCCTTGGCCACCTTTTCGTCATTGAATAAAACCCACGAGGCCGACTGTTCGTTTTGCAGCTGCTTGCGAACAAATGCAACGTAGTGTCTGTAAACTGTCAGTTCATGGCCATGTGTAATACCGTCCAGCGACATTTCTAGACTGTTTAGCTTACCCAGCATGGATCGAGCTTCCCTTGTGGCACACAATCGACTGTAACTGGAAGTTCGCAGGCAGCTTGTCACTACCTGCTAATGCTTTCTCCGTCGCATCAGCAGGGGCATCGGAGCTGCCACCTTCAAAGTCGCCGGGCGCATCCGGATGGCTGAACAACCAGTCGACAGCTCGCTCCATGTCGCCGCCTGTCTCCTTGAGAGCTTGTCGTGCCTGGGGAGCACTGAAGCCCATAGCGCCTAGGTTCTCAATCTTTTCGGGGTCAATAGCGGACGCAGGGGCCGTGTTCCCACTCGAGCCAGCGTTGAAGTCGACGGGATCATCGATGTCAGGATCCTCCATGTGCGCGAACAGCCAGTTTGATGCTGCTTCGGCATCTTCGTTTCCTGTGGCATGTAGCGCTTTCTCACACCTGACCCTTGGGAAGCCCATGGCTTCGAGCATCGATAGCGCCGCCTCATTGGGGACCCACTTGCCTGCCGATCCTCCAGCTACTCCCATATCAACGTTGTCGGGAAGGAGTTCTTCTTCTTCGCTCAATCCGTTTGATTTGTAGGCATCGAACGAGAATGGCTCATCGTCAACGATGACTGGCACATCCTGCTTCGTAGGTACCCAGTTCACCAATTCGAAGCGTCTCGCGTTCACTGCCAAAACCGACGGAAAGGTCTTGAACATGCTCCTCTTTGTGAACCCATCCTTGCTACCGCAAGCACTACAGGTAAGCTCGACCAGTTCTTCAGCCGTGAAAATGTCGATGCATTCCTTCAGCGAGACAGGTTCAAACTCTTCCTTCTCTTCTCTTTTGCCATTGCCATCAGTGACGTCCATTTGCGATTCCTTCGGTATCCTACGAATAGGAACGGGAATCGAAATGTTTTCCTGTTCGTCTGTCCTATACCGAACACGTTTACAACCAACACACTGTAGCCGCTGCTCCATAACAAACCGGAAAGCATCGACAGGGTCTTTGTGGGGTGCAACGTGCTGGGATCGAGAGATGAGCTTAAGCATATGCAGGAGCAGTTCGAAGGCATCTTGTTGCCGCATTGTAGAGAATTCGGCATGGCCTCGTCCAATCAAGTGCTTTAGCATCGCAGGCGCAAGACCGCGCTGGTGCGGAATTTCTGGACTCTTCTCGTTGGTAATGACGTCGGTGTCGGGCTTCGAGTATCGACCAGAGATCATGCCATCTGCAATCTTACGCAATTGAGTTTCCAGGTCTTCTGCAGGAAGTGCTGCATCAGATGGCGCCTGTTCGGGCAAGTAGTACCGCTCCTTGAATTCTGGTATCGAAAACAGAGCCTGCAGCGTGCTGTTGAGATAGCAGCTGTTGCCTAAATTCTTCAGTCCCGTCAATTCTGGTCCGAACAATGGCTGCAGCTCTTTGCCGTCCTCCGTCACCATGGCAAAGTCCCATCGCAAATTCTGCTCGACCTGCATCTCAGTGAGACTCTTCTCCGTTTTCACCCTGTCCTTGATGTTGATGCCCCAATGCGCCAAGTGGTCTGGTAGCTCTGGATCAATGCGCTCCTCGTCGCAGGCATAACAGTAGATATCGGCTGTACCGTCAGCAGTGAGGGAACCAAGTTTGACTGCGACCGGGTGGCCCGTTGATTTGGTATGTCCAACACCGTGTGAGTTGCCACCAACGCCACCAAACTGCTGACGACCACAGCCCAAGTTACCACAGGACAAACATAGCCACAGGTTCTCGTTCAGCTCGCATTCCGAGCAATGGCCCAGCTTTTGAGACTCAATTTGCCGTGCTGCATCCTGCTCGAGGCACAGCGTATGTTCGCAAGCAGTCAGCTCTTGCTCCCATGCCTTGACCTCTTGCTGCTTGGCGAATGTGTTGGCCTTGAGAACCGCATCGACGATGTCCAGAAGCTTTCCAGAGCTCTTATCGACGTCGTCAACCCCACACTCATAGCACTTGACTTGAGTTGTAGTGTCATAGCGGTCGGTTTCGGTTTCAGCTGCCACGGCAAGCTTTGTCATCTTCTGAGGCGGTTCGTCGCGCTGGACTCGCTTTCGTGTGCGCTTAATGTTGAGTACAAGCGGATGGTTTGTAGACGAGACGTGAAGGAGAGCATGGCTGCGATCGCTTGTGCAGCCTCCGTTGAAGCAGTATAAGCAGACATCGAGGCCGGTGGGGTCGTCGATCGAGTCGAAGCACTGAGTACAGTCTTCCCTGTAGACCGACTGCATGGGGCCTGGGGGCCGCAGCTCTATGGCATGTTAGTACATCGCTCGTTGAAGTCAAAGCTACACGGAAATCATGTTCAAGGCAACAGGCCGTTCACTCGAGCGATTGCCACCTTGAATCCGCTATTGCAAAATGTTGGCTTTGCTTGAGCAGGCCAGGGGAGAACTGACCGGATGCGTTGACGTGCTTGCAAGCCATGTTTGGGAGCGAGCTGTGTGGAGAAAAGAATTGGCGTTGATTTCTGGATTCAAGTCTAGAAATGTTTGGTACGACATGGCAGACAGCTACGTTAGGGCTATCGAAGATCCCCGCCGCGGGGCAAGACTAGTGGGGCCCTTCCCACTGACCTGAAACATGTGTGAACCGCCACCAACGACTGTACAACAGTTGGAAAGCGGCTCCACGTGACTGCATAATTCCTGTTGTTTACATGACTGAGGTACATCACATGTAACAATCGGTTTTGACGGTGAATTTTAATCAACAGAAACCAGTCAGAACTCCAAGTGTTGACCAATCACATACTACTATATCGGACTACAACCCAGACTTACTTTTACAACGAACTCACTTTCCTTGTTGCCGCGCGTTAACGGACCAGTTTTGGAACTGCGTAAAAAGCACGGGTTGGAGAGGAGATTTCTTGTCTGTGAACCACTGCTTCTGTGTCTCCGCATATATATCCACCACACCAGCATAGTTTCCCCTATCCATACCAACGAGCACCTTTGCAACATACAGACTGGCGGAGCCGCATGCGTCTGCATGGACCTTGGCCCCGTTACCCAGCTTTGCTTCCTCATGAATGCCACTTAGCAGCTCCCACACAGGCTCAGTGCTCTCTGGCTTTGGTAGAGGGGCCTTGTGTTTTGTGCGGGTGTCGAAGAAGGTCTTGAGCATCTTAGCTGCCTTGTCGGCCGTCTGCTTGTTTGCGTTGGCGCGAGTGCGGCGAAGCACTGGAAGTAAAATGTCCAGTGTGAGTGGGTTCGAGTATTGCTTCTCCATGTATATGGCAAGGAGATCAAGCACCCTCGACTTGAACTGGACCACATTTTGCTTGGCATCCTCCCGCTCTTTCTTCTTACTTGTTGTCTTGCTCCTCTCCTTGAAAATCTTGCTGAGATGTGGATCCAGCGCCATCATCTGCTCATCGTCCATGTCCGACTCGTCTGATGTCTCTTCTGCTGCATTGCCATTGACGTTCGGCTTGGACGTTTGAAGAGTCATGGCCAGCATGTTGTCAAACTGTGTCAGCTCGGCATCCTCTTCGTCGTCCTCGCCATTGCTGCTTCCTTCGCTGTCGCTGTCGCTGTCGCCATCACTGGAGTCCGACTCAGAAGCGTCGTTGGATCCTTCTCTATCAATCATCTCCACGTCAGAGTCCACTTCATCTTCATCTTCGTCTTCACTTGATCCATCTTCCTCGACGTCTTCATCACCCTGGTTGAAAAGTTCCCTCTGCCCCTCTAGGTTTTCTTCCGTATCCAGGATGTCGGTTAGCGATCGGAGTCCATCAGCACTGATCTCCGAAGCAAAGATAGAGAATGCCTCTTCTCCTATGCGACGAAACAATGTGCGTGCGTTGCCCAAGAACGAAAGCACAATCTCCACAAAGGCATTCTGGCTGTCGGGCGGTGAAGACTTTTTCTTCTTCGACGAAGCTTTTCGCGATGCTTCAAAGGCTTTGTACGAAGCATCGAGGTCGTCGAGCATCATAACAGCGTCGCCTTCACCATTGTAGACTTGTAGAAGCGTAAGTGAATACAAAAGCATGAAGCCTTGCGCAGCCATTTCGTTTCCAGCTATCGAGCCCTATAATTTTGGGTCAGTAAAATCAAAAATGAGACTAGAACTTGTACTTGCAGCTTCAGAAATAGTGGCGAGATTCGCTGATGCTTGCTTAATGGTACTCAGAATGGAGGCGTCTGCCTTCAAGACAAGTTCCAATTTCGAACACTTTCCGCTCTTAGCTTTGATCATATCAATGACCAGTAGCGCGACATCTGCGCGGCTTCCAAGCTTGATGTCAAGCAGCTTCGTTAAACAAGAAGAGAGGCGTTCCTGAAATACCGTCCTACTACGATCGCTGACAGGTGGAAGTGGCATCTTCTTGGTTTCTGCGTTCTGAGTAGGGACAAAATAGGCACATTCTACCAGCGTCTCCAAGGTCTCTCGGAGCCAATTCGATTTTCTCTCATCCAATGGGCGGCCTTCTTGTTTATGAGAAACCTCCTTCTTGAAGGTTTTCTCGTTGAACTTGTCGTATCGTTTGTAGAGTTTGATTGTGCTCAACAGTAAGTCTGCGATGGCTTGTCGACGGCTGTCAGCAACCGCTTGGTCCTCGCTTTCCGGACGCAGGATCAACGACTTGAGATGGCGTATAATTTTCATCAAGCTCTTATCGTCCGCTGATAAAAGAATTTGCTCGAGTGTCTTCGTCTTTGTGATGCGGTCAAACTCAACACTCCCATTCCTTGATGTTAGCGCAACGAAGATGGGCAATGCTGTTCCGTCTTCTTGCTCAACCCGGAGTTGGACTGAATTCAACGCCGCTAATGCAGCCGAGTGGAGAAATCTGTCCTCCTTCTTGCTCTGGTTGATGAGGGTACGCATCAGGTTGGGACTGAAAAGTGCTGGTACAGCCCAATCAGGCACTCGTGTAACCATGCTGGATAGTAGCTTGAACCCCCAGGCTTTGCGTTCATGAGACGCGGAAGAAGAGAAGAGATTACCTGCATTCTATTAGTCGTGCGAGGCAACAAGATTCCTTTCCATCATAAACTTACCATCCACAGTATCAACCCAGAATTGCGGAAATTCTGGTTTATTCTGGGCATTTTCTTTTGCTACCTCGTCTCTGCGTAGCATCTCAGCGAACGCTAGGTCCCAGGTAAAGGACGGGTTAGGGTTCGTGGTTCCAGTCTTTGTGGTTTCTTTCTTCCCGGCTTCTGATTCGGTCTTGTTGAAGTCTTCCTTTAAGATTTTGGCCAGACGAGAGCGCTCCTTTTTTGATAAGGGATCTTTGGCATGCCAGACACCCTCTGGAAGGGTCTCGGGATAGCTTTCCTTGACGGTGAGCCATACAGCTACACCCTCAGGGGTTGAAATCAGCTGGAATGAGTTGAGGCGTTCGAGCAATTCCTCGACACACTTTTGATACTGTGACTGGCCCTTTAAGCTCCTCACGGCTTCGACAAAAACCATGCCGCATTCTTCGCGTAGCCAAGGAATGTCGCGCGCCATCTTGTAAACTTGGTCTAGTAGCTTGTTCCAGCCCTCCAGAGAAATCCGGGGCTCAATTAGAATCGATGATTGCATGATGGCCTTGAAACCGAAAAGTTTTCCGATTGTGTGATCTCGCCGTTCCTATGCAAATTAGCATTGGGAACAAATGCTGTTGATGTCGTTCTCTTACCTTTCCTGGCACATTGCCTTTAGGCTTCGTCTTGTCCTCAACCATTTTGATGATCGATGCTGCATCGAGCTCCAGACCTTCAATTTCGCTCTTCTTTTCCCCAAAGATCTGGCGGAGAAACTCGGTCAACGTGAGTGAGAATCCAACCCTGGCTGCTTTGCGTTGACTGCATAAGCCTTTTATCAGTCGTACTAGGGCTTCCTCAACGTCCTTTGCGGCTGGTTTGTTCTCAGGAGCGAACCTGACAACAATTTGTTTGGCGGCTTCAAAGCGAACGTCATCTTCCTCTGCGGCCAGATCCACGTACAGCTTCGAGAGCTTTACTTGATCATCAATGCTCTGTCTGCGCCGTTTTGCGGGCGCCTCGTCCACCTTTTCAACTTGATCCACATCGCGCTCCCTCTTTCTCGTCTTGCTGCCCATTTTTATTGTCAATTGTCAGTACGTGAGTTGAAGTTATTGTCGCGTTGCGAAGTTGGAGAAAAGTCGAGCACGGTTTCCCCGAAAATTTAGATACTAACCGCATTTAGACTAAAGCTACAGGGTTTATCTGGGTAGTTCCTGATTGTAAAGGCTTCAGATGCCTGTACAACAACGTGCAGAACTGCATGCATACAAGTAAGATAACTCACACAAACTGTCTATCCTGACAACCGAAGGAAATTTTTTTGCTGATATCTGGTGACATAATTGGTCTTGAAATTTTATAAGTTCACATTACTGACACGATACTGTCAAATCACGAAAGCGTTAACAATTGCACGCGAGAACCAGCAAAGGATACTTGAGCATAACTGGGTGATAGCTTTATGTATCGCAAATCTCTAGCCCCAATGCCAAGCTGCTTACATTTCGTCCATATCGTCAAGACCTGTAAAGGCGCTAAGCGGCCTTGTTGGCCTTGCGGCTTCCCGATGTGGTTGTTCCTCTGTTGGTTCCGCTGGAGTCTCTTCCAAACTCGCCTCATTGCCTAGAGCCTTCTTTCTTTGCTCTTCTAGATACGCTGGTATGTCAAACTGGTCCAGGTTATTGCCCTTCTCGCGCCAGTATGAGATACGATAGAGAATGCCATTACGAATCTTCTCGGTACTTGGCCAGGGGTACCACGCCAGATTGCTAGCTTTCAGTTTCTTGAGCCACTCTTCCTCTTCGGCAGTGATGTCAGGCACAGCTCCATCTGCGTCTTCGCCCCCCTTCTGTGCTTCGGAGCCATCATTGGGTAGGTCTACGGCGTCTGGCACGATGGCGGGCGTGTTCATACCATTAGTGGGTGCACCGCTCGAGCCTGCATCGTCGTCGTCCTTGTCGGTGGTAGGGACGCGTTCGCGATATGTTGGGGGCACAGTGTACCTCGAGATATTGGTGGCGTACTGTAGGAGCTCGTCAAATGGCACAGCACGCGATTCTGGAGAAAATGTTGTTGCGGGTGTGTTGAAAAGCTCGCGACGCAGTTCTGCAAGCTTCTTGACCGAGTTTCTGAGCTGGGCTTCTAGAGCATCTGCCTCTGCGCGCAGGGTTTGGACGCGGCCATGGTTTGCTTGGTGTTTAGCGACTACAACATGTCAGCGAGCAGCGCCAGTCGGAAGTGCGGGGCAGGGTGTGTATGCGCACGCTGGTCGAGGCCGTCGCTCAGCTGGTCATCAGCGGCCACGAGGTCGATTGCGGCTTGAGTGGCCGGGTTGTAGGCCGCGATTGAGTCAACCAGGGTGGTCAGGGCCCTCTCGACCCGGCCAAACTGCTCATTGAGAAGATCGTCCATAACTGGTGGTGGGCGAGACGGATGTTCACAAGTTCATCAGTTCACGTAGCAAAGCAGTGGTTGGCGCGCCCGCTAGCCGTTGAGAAGGGACCACGCGCAGGCACGTGACAGGACAGACGCGGATGATGCGCAGGTGCAGGTGCAGGTGGCCGAGGATGGGACGGGGTCATAGGGCTGGGATGGATGCAGGTCGCGCGCCTGGTGCGTAGTGCGTAGAGCTGAATGGCCAGCCCTAAGCAGCCCAAACCTGACTGACAGCATGATAGACAGTTACGGATACATACTACTATACATACTGCATAGGCGCTCTGCCAGGCCCGGGACAAGTACATGTGCATGCGAGTGCGGGACATGACGACGCTGCCCACAAGGGCCCCAGTGCCCCCCGGCCACTGTCTGGACCCGCGCTGCCTGTCCGCTCGGAGGCGAATCTCCGCTGCCATCCCGCGTCATATTATGTATACATATCCTGTGCCTCCCACCACCGTCCGTCCGCTGCCTTACCCGTCCTGACCTCGTCGTCTGCTACTCGTCACGTCGCCCTTCACCGTTGCCTGTACCTACACCTACTCAGCCCTAGAGGAGAGCGCTGCGCCCCTTGTCTGCAGAGCCATTGCCGCAGCCCCGCTATCTATTGGTCCGCCACTACCATCACATACCATACTTCGGTGCTGCTCCGCCTACCAACACTTTCACCACTGCCTAGCTGCTGCTCCGCTACATACATATCTGCGCCCGTTCCTAGAAAATCTCTGCTTACGGTAATCCAGCCCTCGTTCAGCCATGGGTAAATCGTAAGTTTGGCTTTTCATTCCCTTGCTGCTTCTGTAAGGCGGGGCCTCGGCGCCTCCCACCTCGGCGTCAGACAACTCCTGCCCTCTGCCCCGAACACACGCTGCTCCAGGTCAAGGCTGCACACTGCTCCCGACCTCGCCATGGCTTCTGGACCAAATTCAAAGTATCCGCGCCTCAACTCCGCTCCTGGCCCCAGCCGGCGTGAGCATGCAACCGCGACTCGATACCTACAACCGCAGCGACAAGCATGCGCGAGCACCGCCTGCGCCCTCAATCCCTGCGCAGGAACTCGCGATACCCTTTCTTGGGCACCGTCACCCGTCCCTCGAGTTTGCGCGCCGCCATCACCTCTACCCATCCCACCTGGGCGAGGTCAGACATGCGCACTACAGGGACATGCAGAGAGTTGTCTTGCCGAATGCCGTGCGCGAGTTTGAGGAGGGCCTGGGGCTGTGCTGCCACATAGCGTGCCTCGAGATTCAGAACCAGTTGCTGATTGTGCGATACTACAGCCAGAGTAAATTGTCCCAGCAGGAGCTGGCCGATCTGCAGAAAGCAACACACTTCGACAAGAAGGAATTACAGCAATGGTACAAAGGTGCGCATAGAGTCGATTGAAGTAAGCAGCTTGTGGCTGAGTATACATGTCTAGGCTTCTTAAAGGACTGCCCGTCGGGTATGCTCACCAAGGAAGAGTTCCAGAAGATCTACAAGCAATTCTTCCCGTTCGGCGATCCGTCATCGTTTGCAGATTATGTCTTCAACGTTTTTGATGCAGACAAGTCAGGCACAATCGACTTCAAAGAATTCATCTGCGCACTGAGCGTCACGAGCCGTGGCAAGATGGAGGACAAGCTGGATTGGGCGTTCCAGCTGTACGACATTGATGGCGACGGCAAGATAAGCTATGAGGAGATGCTGGCCATTGTAGAGGCCATCTACAAAATGGTAAATATGCATCGGTGCTAGGATAGACTCGTCTCTAACGCATGCAGGTTGGCTCTATGGTCAAGCTCCCCGAAGACGAAGACACACCCGAGAAGCGCGTCAAGAAGATCTTCCGGATGATGGACAAGGACGAGAACGGTAGTTTAGATATGGCTGAATTCAAGGAGGGCTCCAAGCGCGACGAGACCATTGTTTCGGCCTTGTCTCTCTATGATGGTCTTGTTTGAAGAGGAGGGTTGATACCCAAGGTCATTTCCTATTCTTGTTTCGTTATAGTCGATATCACAGCGCATTTGCGGGATTCGGGCGTGCCATCGTGCCCTTGCTGCCAGGGGTGGAAAACGTTGACTTCGCCTCGGCGTACTGGGACATCATGATTGATGTACGTATAAACAGCTCACACAATTTGGTTGCTTGAGGGTAGAATGCAACAATGGATTTCCAAAGCCCTGGCATTTGTGCGCCCTGCTTTTGCTATTCTCAGACGTGCATGTTGGGACTGTCGAGCCTGTGTAGGGTATGATGTGAAAACGAACATTGATGTATGTATTCTAATTCAGTCGGGACCCCTGTCTACTGAAACGGTGGGTCAAGGCTTGGCATACGCGTAGCTTCCCTAGGTCGTTCTCACGTAACCATTTAGCAAGGGACGGCTTGTGTAGCTTCAGAAAACACCACATTGCCATTACTCCCAACCTCGCTACATTTCTGTCGCCTGGCTGTTATGGACAGCTCACGTATCTAGACTCCCCAACGTAGCCCTACTCCTTTCGTATCCACTGTCGGCGCCATCATCACTGTAAAAGCTACGTATCGACATCCCGCCCAGCTTCTCAGCCGGGTATCGGCCCACTACACAACATCCACAGTAAATTGTTGCGCTCCTCTGCTGGTTCGACGAAAAAACACACACAAGATGCGGCGGTCTGATCTATCTTCCTCTGGCGCTTTGCTGGTGTCATTACTAGCTATAGCGCCCTCGCCCGCGTCGGCCTTTTACTTTCCAGGCACCGCGCCAACAACCTACAAGACCGGAGACGCCGTACCATTATACGTCAATCGCCTCACACCAGCCGACTCGCAAAACGACCCGAAAATACGATCCGTCTTCTCGTTCGACTACTACCACCCGCCCTTCCACTTTTGTCGCGAAAAAGATGGACCAAAGGAAATCCGTGAGAGTCTGGGGAGCATACTGTTCGGCGACCGTATACAAACAAGTCCTTTTGAGCTGAAGATGGCCGTCAATGAGACTTGCAAGTTTCTTTGCGAGGCTCCGTACCCGGGTAAAGATGCGGCGTTCGTGAATGACAGAATATACCAGGGCTATGATCTCAATTGGTTAATAGACGGATTGCCAGCGGCGCAGTCATTGCGAGAGCCTGGCTCGGATCAGATCTTCTACCAGCCTGGCTTTGCATTGGGCTTGGTGGATGAGGAGAAACCTATGCTCAACAACCACTATGATATCGTCATCGACTACCACGAGGCCTCGCCAGGTAACTTTCGAGTAGTAGGCGTGCTGGTCGATCCATACTCGATGGCCGAATCGAAGAGACAGGGTGATGCTCAGGCTACGTGCAATGGACAGACACCAGTGGTTTTGAAGGACAAAGACGATGACGAGAACATGGTCGTTTTCACTTATGGCGTATACTGGAGGAGCAGCCCGACTCCCTTTGCTACTCGGTGGGACAAATATCTCCACGTCTACGACCCGAAGATTCACTGGTTCTCCCTCATTAATTCGGCTGTGATTGTCGTATTCCTCGTTGGCATGGTCAGCACGATCCTTGTTCGTACTCTGAAGAAGGATATTGCGCGATACAACCGCTTGGATCAGTTTGCACTCGAAGACTTTGGCGAGACAGGAGATGCTGATGATACAGCCGATGATTCGGGCTGGAAGCTGGTTCACGGTGATGTATTCAGGCCGCCAAAGAACCCGTTACTTCTTTCAGTCTTGATAGGCAACGGCGCCCAGCTCTTTGCCATGACAGCGTTGACCATAGGTAAGTACACCAACGTTCGATATGAGCGTCTCTTGCTGACATGTATAATAGTATTCGCACTGCTCGGCTTCCTTTCCCCCAGCAACCGCGGTGCTCTCGGAACCGTCATCATCATCTTCTACACGCTCTTCGGTTTCTTCGGCGGCTACGCCGCTGCGCGCGTCTACAAATTCTTCCAAGGAGAATCCTGGAAACTCTGCTTCTTCTACACCCCTGTTGCTCTCCCAGCAATTGTCTTTGGCGTCTTCTTCCTCATGAACTTGTTTGTCTGGGGCCGCGGAGCATCAGGAGCAGTGCCCTTCACCACAATGCTAGTCGTTGTCATTATCTGGTTTGTCATCTCGGTCCCACTCAGTCTGGCGGGTTCCTGGATTGGCTTCAAGCAAGCTATCATCGAACCACCTGTTCGTACCAACCAGATCCCCCGTCAAATCCCCCCGGCTGGAGGCTACCTGCGACCGATCCCATCCATGGCGCTGGCTGGCGTACTCCCCTTTGGCGCCATTTTCGTCGAACTCTACTTCATCATGAACTCGATCTGGTTCTCAAAAGTCTACTACATGTTTGGTTTCCTCTTCCTCTGCTTTGGCCTCATGATTATCACGTCCGCGGCCGTTACCGTCTTGATGATTTACTTTTTGCTCTGCGCTGAGAATTACCACTGGCAGTGGCGGTCGTTCTTCACCGCTGGTGCGAGCGCCGTATATGTATTTGCTAGTTGCTTGCTCTACTGGATCAAGGATGTTAGTTGGACGAGCTGGACTAGTGGTGTGGTGTACCTTGGATATTCGGCCTTGCTTAGTGCGCTGGTATTCATTCTCACTGGTAAGTATATCTTACAGACTGATTTGAAAAATTAGAAGAGGCTAACTTGATGAACAGGTACAATTGGTTTCTTTGCTAGCTGGCTATTCACACTCAAGATTTATAGATCTATCAAGGTGGACTAAGGGCTGGGCGCAGGCTTTTGCAGGGGGGGGGGTTAACTTCTTGAATGATGACGTTGTACATGCTAGTGGAGTATACTAAAAAAAAGTATGTATTAAATCTACACTGTGTTGTTTACGTATAATATTTGTCATAGCTGCCCATGTAAACTATACTAGATCTTATGAAAAAAAACGTGTTTGAGACTGGACATGTTTGCGTAATTGGGCTGATGTAGTGTAGCATACGAGATATGCATGATAAGTAGACAGTTTTATTAAAAAAAATATTATTCCATAATAATGGTAACGTGTTTCACCACCGAACCGGCAGCCCCACCGAACCGGCAGCTTTCTTACCCCACCCTACCTTCGTAACAACAACGCGTGATGTCTCAACAACGTAACGCGTACAAAGCCTATACTGAAGCAGATATATCCTTAGCTATTCAAGATATCCAATCTGGATCTATTAGAAGTGAAAAGCGCGCTGCTGCAGCTTATAACGTTCCACGAACTACTCTCCAAGAGCGACGCGCTGGAGGACGCGCTCGACGCGATTGCGAGCCAAATTGCAAGCGCCTAACAAAGCTAGAAGAGGAGGCTATTACTAGGCGTGTAATAGTTGAGGCTGAACGAGGACTACCCTGTGGGAGAGATGACGTGCGAGATATGGCCAACAGACTGCTCCGAGAGCGTGGCGGGGAGGAGGTTGGCAAGAACTGGGTTGATAGGTTTGTCCAGCGCAATCCTGAGCTGCGTACGCGCCGAAGCCGTCCATACGATCACCAGCGAGCTCTCTGCGAAGATCCAGCGCTTATTAAGGGCTGGTTCGAGCTGGTTCAGAATACAAAAGCAAAGTATGGTATCGTAGACGAAGA